>PYAF01000016.1:193255-240071 GCA_007407185.1 Glycine tomentella
TCCTAGGGTTCAGTCACACTCAGCCCCACACAAGGCTGTTCACAGACCATTCAAGGTCCCTCAAGGCTGAATGCCAAGCCTCTAAGTCATCTGGACTCAAAACACAACATACATGGCATAGTTTCCTCAGCCTTAACCTCAATTATCACTAGAACGGACTGAGTTCCACTCAAAGTCTCGTTCAACTAGCCACTTGGCTTAGCACAACACAATCAAGGCTCTAGCCTATCAGAGAACTATCAACAAGTGACTCTACACAAGTCACACAGGCATATACAGAGCCAAGATTCAAAGTCATCAGAATCAAAAATTGAAAGCTAATCCTTCATCTATACCTCGCTCTAAACAAGTTTCTCTACAGGACTCTGGGCTAATTCTAGCCCCAGCTAATATGGTTCACTATTCATAAAACCCCCCAGGATCAAAATTAAACGAAGAAACTTGAGTCTCTTACCTCAGGGATGACTCAAAAGACCTAAGGACAGCTTCCTTAAGCTCTAGCGTCCTTTATACGTCGTGGGTCTTCGCCAATCTCAAGTTCTCTGAGGTTTCTCCCTTGAGAATTCACTTCTCACCCAAAATGGGGTTTCAAGAGCATGAAATGAAGGATTAAAGCTCTCAAATGGTTTCTAATAAGATCAAGGGTCATCAAGAAGTGTTTAGGCTAGTATATAAGGTCCCTAAAAGCTTGGGAGGGTCTTCAATGGAGGTGGAAGACAGAAGGAAGAAGAAAACACTTTTTCCCTCTCCTTTTTCGCGTTTTGGACCTTAAATACCCGGCCTGACCGACATTGTCGCGCTCCTGGCGCCACTATGGCGCTGATGGCGCCAACATCCAGTGTATATGGCGCCACTTTGGCGCTCTTGGCGCCAACTTCCAGCACCTGTGGCGCTCTTGGCGCCACTCTGGCGCTCTTGGCGCCAATTTGCAGCACCTGTGGGGCTCTTGGCGCCACTCTGGCACTCTTGGCGCCAGACTCCGTCGCTAACTTCTGTCGCGAAATTCGTCACTAAGGCTTTTGCGACAGAATTTATAATTTAAATTCTTATTTCTTTTACACCTTTTTATAAAATGCCTAGGTTATTATAACCTTTAACTCAAGATAATTAGGGTCAGTGGTAGATGAAACCAATGATAAATATGAGGAGGTTAAAAAAAGTGGAAGGTGAAAGGGAAATAAGATAAAAGAAAAAAAAAGGAAAGAATGAGGGGGGATGAAGAGGAAAATGACTAAAAATGGACCATCTAAAACATAGAGATAACAACGGGTCTAACTCTCCATCAAGCTTATAGCTTTTCTCCATTATCCTAAGACACACCATCCGCCAATATATATCTCACTCTATTAAGTCTTGTTTAACTACCTTTTACCAGGTAAGTTTCGATCTACATCTACCTCTCTTTATGTTAAGCTCTTAATAACGAGCTTTTGTTCTTACGGGAGCATCTAAGGATTGTTTCATTACTTGTCCAAACCACCTCAATCTATATTCTCTCATCTTTTCACTCACCGATACTATTGCTACCTTTCATCAAATATCATCATTTTTTATTTTCCCATCTTCGTATAACCACACATCCGCCAAAACATCCTCATTTATGTACCCCTATTTTATGCTCATGTTACCTATGTGCTAGCCAACATTCAACTTCATATAACAATTCAGGTCTTACAATTGTTCTATATAATTTGCCTTTTAGCTTAAGGGAATTTTGCGATCACACAAAAATCCAGATGCACTCCACCATTTCATCCACCCTGCTATAATTCTATGATTTACATCCTCATCAATCTCTCCACCTTTTTGTAAAATTGATCTCAGGTATCTAAAAGTATCTTTCTTAGGTACCTCTTAACCAAGTAGATGCATGAGATCTTGTCACCATCTCTTACCAGTGAAAACTCAAACTTCATATACTAAGTCTTGCTCTGGCTTAACGTGAATCCTTTAGACTCCTAAGTGCTTCTCTACAGTTCATGTTTTCTATTAACACTGTCTTTGGTCTCATCAGTAAGCACAATATCATCTGCAAAACGTATACACTACGACACTTCCTCTTGAATATATTTTGTTAGTTCATTCATCACTAAGGCAAAGAGATAAGGATTAAGAGCCGAACCTTGGTGTACACCTACCGTGATAGGAAAATAACTTGATGTACACATATGGTAGCCCCATGATACATATCCTTGATTGCATTTACATACCTTAATGGTACTTTTTTCTTCTCAAGAGCCCACTATAAAAAAATTTTGGGACCCTATCATATGCTTTCATAAGATCTATAAACACCATATGTAAGTCTTTCTTCTTTTCTCGATACATTTCCATTAATTGTCCCATCAAGAAAATGGATTTCATGATACACCTTCCTGACATAAATCCAACTTGATTTATAGAAACCTTGGTCTCTCTCCTCTAATGGAAAACTCATTTTAGCTTATGGAGAAGTTTATTTCATTTTCTTCTTCTTATTTTCTTCTTTTAGAGAAGCTTACATCCAAATAAGTCTTAAGGAGAATACGATGAAACTGCAGATATTTCATTCATTAATTGATTATTGATAAATACATACATATATATATATAAGTGATCTCAATCATATTGATTGAATGTTTGGAGCAGGGCTATGTTGTACTTAACCAACGTTGGATTAATGACATACTTATGTGGCTCATGTCATCATCTATATGGTATGCCTGGGAAAATTGAAATTTACACGCATCATATTGGACATGTTGTAGGGCAAAAGAATCTAAATAATATTTTTTTTATTAAATATTTATGAAAAAGGGGCTGTTTGAATAATATTTATAAAAATGGGGCAGTGTAACATGCCTAATCCAAGCATGTTACAGCTGTCCCATTTCTATAAATATGCCCCCCCTCAGCATTTCCCTCATATTTTGCCTTGCAGTCTTCTGTGTCTTTGCTAAACTGCCTACCATTCTAGTGTATTTTCATTTTTTTCAGAGATTTTTGAAGTTGTTTTGAGTGACGAGAAGCATGAGTTCAAGTGGTAATTCTATTCGCGTTATCTTATATTGTAATGGAAGAAAATATCAAGGCCAACAGGGTGTCATTTTTGAAGGGGAAACACGAGCAACCTCTGTGAGGCGTACCTCAACACTTAGTGAATTGCATGAGAAGATATGACAAAAATTACGTCTAAATAGCAACCAGTGTATCACTTTACTGACGGGAAGATTATGGCAACACGAGAAGTTCATGGGGTTTCAAATAATGGATGATGAAGACGTGGAGTTGGTACTGGATGAATTTTGCAACCAGGGAAGGAAAGATTTTTCGGAGTTGTACGTGGATATTGCACAAGTTGAGGATGTTGTTTTACCCATCCAGGCAGTTCCACATCATACTTCATCATATGCTGCTGGAGGGGCATCATTTGTTGGCGGAGAGGTAAACGTGTCTGAGGAGGATTCACATGACCTAACTTGGGTCATGGATGATGATGAAAAGGATGACGATGATGAAAATATCGCAATGGAAGATCGGCTTCTTGAGGAGGATGCTAGTGCGTCGAATGACGATGAGGATGCTGGTGTGCATCAGGAAGATGTTAATGTCGGGCCATCTGAAAGTCGTGATCATGCGGAGGGTGGTTCTAGTCAACCAGAACAAGGTAAATTAGCTGAGGATGTGAATTACAATGTTTTGTCATTTAATTTGTTTTATATTGTTTATTAATATGTTTTTGAATGTGCGTGAGATGATGTTATTTTGTTAGTTAAGTTTGTTGACTAGATGAATTAGGATGATAGAATTTTGTTTTGTATAGTAAATTGTTTAGGTATATGATGTTTAACCGGAAGTGTTTGGGTTTAGGGCTTGGGTGGGGTTTAGGGTTTGGGTATTCTGGTGAGGGGTTAGGGTTGTGTCGGCAGGCGTACATTGTGTTTAGGGTTTGAATGGTTTGGTTGGGGTTTAGGGCTTTGTGGTGAGTTTAGGGTTTGGTTGGGGTTTAGGGATTGGTTGGGGTTTAGGGTTTGGCTGGGGTTTAGGGTTTGGCTAGGGTTTAGGGTTTGGCTGAGGTCTAGGGATTGGTTGGGGTTTAGGGTTTGGGTGTTCGGGTGAGGGGTTAGGGGTTAGGGTTGTGTCGGCTGGCATACATGGTGTTTGGGGTTTAGGGCTTTGTGTTGAGTTTAGGGTTTGGTTGGGATGTAGGGTTTGGTTTAGGGTTTAGGGTTTGGCTGGGTTTAGGGTTGTCTCTGCAGGCGTACATGGTGTTTAGGATTAGGGTTTAAGTTGATTTCTTTTTAGTTACTTTTTAGATAAATACTTATAAACGTTAAGTCATTCATTTTTTGGTAAGAATTTGTGTTGCTAGTGCTTTGTAGTTGATATCGTTAATTAAACTGACGTTGAATGTGCAACTGCTGGGGCGATTCCTTTCTGGCAAGGAATTCCTCATTATACATATATTGATCAGAGTTACCCACCCGAACAAGACTCTTTTAGCGGTTCGGGTTCGGGTTCGGGTTCGGGTTCAGGATCAGTGCAGGGTCCATGGCAACTAGGGGATGATTTGTTTGTTAAGCAATAATTTGACTCCAAAAAGGAAGCGAAAATAGCAGTGAAGCATAACTTGATGAAGGAGCATCAAGAAGTAACTGTGGTTGAGAGCAAGCCTGACAAGTTTTCCATGAAGTGTGTTGCACATACTGATGGTTGCCCTTGGAGGGTTAGGGTTATTAAATCAGTTTTCTGTGAGAAGTGGGTTATTTCAAAATGGGGTGGAAAACACAATTGCTTGAATGATCATATTTCACAGGGTCACAGACAGCTTGATTCTGACATAATTGCTGACTGGTTGTTGGTATGTTTTAATTCACTGTGATGCATTTCAAAAACATATTTGTTTTCAAAGCATGTTGTTGATGTGATTGTTACTTTTGTTTATTTTAGGAATGATTAAGGAGGAACCATCAGTGTCAATCTCATTGGTTCAGAAGAGGATTACCAACACATATGGATTTAAAGTTTCTTATCGAAAGGCCTGGTATGCGAAGCAGAAAGCAATGGCAATGGTTTATGGGGACTGGGTAGAATCTTATGCATTCTTGCCCAGGTGGTGTAACTACATGCTTCGTTTTGCACCAGGTTCTTATTTTGATATTCAGACGAGTGATTACTTCATTGCAAATCGACTGATACGGGCAAAGCGCGTGTTTTATCGCATTTTTTGGACTTTTGGATAGTGTTGCGAGGCATTTAACTATTGCAAACCCATCATTCAAGTTGATAGGACTCATTTATATGACAAATATAAAGGAAAATTGTTGGTTACCACAACTCAGGATGAGAATAATGAATGTGTGCCTTTGGCATTTGCCATTGTTGAGGGGGAGACGCTGGAAGCTTGGAATTACTTCCTTTATAACATTCGCTTCCACGTTACTCGCATGCAAAATATATGCCTCATTTCAGATCGCCACCGCAGCATTATATCTGCTGTTCAAAGTCATCCTGGTTGGCAACCACCTTTTGCGCATCATGTGTTTTGCCTGCGTCACATTGTCAGTAATTTTAATCAAAGATTCAAGGATGCAAGACTGAAGAAGGCCCTCATGAATTTAGGTGACTCAAAGCGTTGATATTTATCATACTTTTGGTTTAGAAAAATTTGTAAAGAGAATTATGTTGATTGTAACACCCCGTGTGCACCCGGTGTATTAACATTGTTATTATATTAGAATAGCGCAACAAACATATTTATAGCTCAATAATGGAAGCTTAAACCAAAATAAATATACATTATATACATATATGGTGAGTTTTTGTCATTTAGAACATACTTTTCTCAAAACTGTACAAATACAGGCATAACAAAAAGAAATGTGAGCCAACATGCTTAGTCATCTATGCCTAGGGTTCTATCCATAGCTATCCCGACTCAGGCCTCTTGCCTTGGGATCTATCTGCTACTCCTGAAACATCACTTGCAACAAGAGCCCCAACAGGGGTGAGATAATAATCTCAGTAAACTCAGGGTTCTTGGAGGTTTCCCTCCCCCTGGTTCACTTCCAAGCACATATGCACATAATTAATATCAAATAAACATCAATCATACAATCAGCCTTCACGGCTCACATATAAAACCCCCACATGCATAGCACAATGTCAGGTAACCACATATATACCTACCACACCTAGTCTGAGAGAGATCATCCATTAAAGGGCACTTTCTCTCAAGACTTCTAATTGAGTACCTGAGGAGATCATCTACTGAAAGGCACATTCACTCAGGACTTTCCCTATCCATGCCTGAGGAAGATCATCTAACTAGAGGCACATTCCCTCAGGACTTTTTCCCGCCCATACCTGATAAAGATCATCCAATGAAGGGCACATTCTCTCAGGATTTACATGGACGCCTATGGATTTTCCCAAGGAAGATCATCCTTTAAGGGCACATTCCCAAGGGGTCCATAGTTCCCTATTCTACTGGCCAGAGAATTCTTATATAATCACATCACACAACATTATCATAACATTCATCAAAATAATCAATACAAAGCCTAACATTATCACAATGTTTGGCTAACATCATTTACCAACATGCCATAATGGCATTTCTCTCAACATCACATGCATGTCTCAATATAACAACATACAATATTCAAATGCATGGTATACCAAACCATCACCCTCTTGGGAATGGTGAAGCAAAAGCAAGGGAAACATTCCCCAAGAACGATGAGCTTACCTGGTCTCAGCTCAATATCGGCTCTCCCGGCCTCGTGGTGACCACTAACAGCACTATGAATCTCACGCCCTACATTAGGCATGCTGATAAACCATCAGTAACGGTTTTCAACCGCTCATATGAAAGGAAACACTCCTCTCTCCCATATTAACCTCTATGTCTTCTAACTTAAAGTTTATGACTCACTAGCATATCATAGACCCTCAGTGGTCTATCTTAGCTTAAACAAGACATTAGAGTCTCCATAGACTCAATGCAGGTCACACACAATGGGCTCAAAGCTCTCAACAGCCCAATATCTCAGAATACATACAGGGCTTGAACGGTCCATATCATACACAAGACACCATTCACATGGCCTCTCAGGCACCTCAAAACCGTCAACAAGGCTCTTGCATGTCATATCAACACCAAGTGACTTACAACACAACCAAAAATGCATAACTCAGAGCCAAGAACCAAAGTTCACCTATCTAACATTTGGGAGCTAATCCTTCATCCTCACATCCTTCTAAACATGTTTTTCTAAAGGACTCAAGGCTAATACAAGCCCCATCACAAGTGGGTCACTATTCATCCAAAACCCCAAATCATAAATCAATCGGTCAATCTCAAATTTCTTACCTCAGAATTGGTGAGGAAGGCCTCTAGACCACTTCCTTTGGCCTAGGGGTTTGTTACTCACTGCCGTTCCATGTCAAATTCGAGCTCTACCACTTTCCTTTAAGAAAGGGACTTCTCTGATTAAGGGGTTCCAAGGGTTTCTGATGAAGGATTATGGCTCACTAGAGGTTTCCAACATGTTTGGTGATGAAAGGAAAGTACATGGGTGAACTAAAGTGCAAAGATGAAGCTTGGAGCTTCAACAATGGAGGTTTAGGCGTTCAGAGGAAGAAGAAGGTGAAAATGGGTCCAGAATTCATAATCTGACCCTTTTATACTGGGCCTGACCGACATGCCGCGCCAATCGCGCCACTCTGGCACTGATCGCGCCAACTTCCAGAGCTCACGGCGCCATCCGCACCACTACCGCGCCTTCCGCGTCAAACCCCAGAAACAATGGCGCCACTCGCGTCAGCCCCACGCTACTCGCGCCAACATACAGAGACAATGGTGCTGATTGCGCCAAACTGGCGCCATCCAAGCCGGTTCCCAGTGCTCACGGTGCTGATCACGCCACACTGGCGTTGATCGCGCCGCAGCTCTGCAACTAGATTCTGCAGAAAACTTTAGCGCTTCCAGCGCTGAACCTCACGCCAGTTGCGCGGGACCTGAGGGTTATTATATTGATGTATTTTTTGATGTTGCAGGTTATACACCCTCTATGGTCGACTTTGACATCGCATTTGCGCGATTTCGTGAGACCAGTCCTGAGGTTGCAGAATGGATTGATTCCATCCCCAAGGAGAAATGGACACGTGCATATGATGTAGAAGGGAGAAGATACAGCCACATGACAACAAACTTGGCTGAATCAGTGAATAGGGTGTTGAAGGGAGCCAGGAACATGCCTATCACAGCTCTTGTGAAACACACGTACACTTGACTGGTTCAGTATTTTGTAGACAGAGGTGAGGCGGCTGCCGAACAGCTTCAGCATTCACAACGATATTGCGAAAATGTGGTTGAAGCAATGAGGCGTAATCAGTCCCTGGCTTCAGGGCACCATGTACGAAGATATAACGTTGCTCGAACGTTATTTCAGGTGGATGATGGGTGCGACAAGTCATATTCAATGTCCCTTGTCGATCGGGTTTGTCAGTATGGGAAGTTCAAGGCATTCAAATACCCATGCAGTCATGCCGCAGCTGCTGCTTTACATGTGCGCCAAAATCCTTTTTAGTATGTGGATGACGTCTTCCTTGTAAGTACGTTGGTGCAGGCATATTCAGTGCCATGGCAGCCAATAGGTAACGAACAGGCCATTCCACCGGGTGAAGGTCCAGTCATCATACTTAACAGCTAAATGCTGCGTGCCAAAGGTCGTCCTAGGTCCACTAGGATACGTAATGAGATGGATGAAGTGGAAACATCCCAGAGACGTATGAGGTGTGGCATTTGTAAGCAAGTTGGGCACAACCGGAGAGTTTGTCCTAGTCGTGGGGGGACTTCATGATTTTCTGAGTGGTTGTATGTTTTTTTTTTTTAATTGTATGTTAATGTACAACGTTATTCGATATGTTATATTAGTTTTGTATTAACTTTTTGTTTATAACGTTTTAATACTAATCATCTTTGATTTTTTCGTTGTCTGATAATGTATGCATTTGATGTAACAATATGTTCAATGCACGATGTCAAACAAGGTCTGACATGATACGCACAACTTGGGCGTTATTAAAGACGCACAAGTTGGGCGTCATTCAACACGCCCAACTTGTGTATGACTGAACACGCCTAACAAATAGGTCGTCATTCAACACGCCCAAGTTGGGCGTGACTGAACACGCCTAACAAATACCCCATCATTGCACACGCCCAAGTTGGGGGCCATTGAGCCCTATATAACTCACATGCTCGGCACTAAAAATTCAATGTGCATACGATGGCATTCTTAGGAGAAACCAGCAGTCAGAACATTGGTAATTCAAAGATAGCGTTCATTTATCTGAATGGATCAATGAAGCACGACAAAACAGGGTTTGTTTCCAATGTGCAACTCCAATTCCAATGCGAGTTCCTGATGACTGTTCGTTTCAAACCCTGAAGAGTAGGATGTAACTCACCCTTGTTCTTACTGATGACCATTTTGTTGATAACATCTACTATCGACAACCATCCCTGCATGCAGGTCAGCACTATTTTTTTACTTCTGTGGCACTAACAAATGATGATGATGTTTGCAGAATGTTAAGGTGCAGTGACAATATGTCGAGTGCTGGCCCAATTGAAATTTTATGTGCCATCCACAGAACACCCAATGGTATACTCAACCTACTTCAATCCACAATCGTTCCAACGCATGATGCAATGCTATATTACAACGAAAAGTGGAACATACCCCGAAGAGCCGGTTTTGTGGGTTATGCCTTTATTGGAACAAACCCAATACGATTTCAAATTCCTTCTACATGCACCATGGAAAGACTGAAGGCTGTCATCAAGGAAGTTGCGCCGGTTGGATTTCCCCCTGATGGGATTCACATGTCACAGGTGGTGAGAAAATTTTTTTTTCGACATCCAGGCCATGCACAATATTCAAACACCACAATCGAATATCACATAAAAGAGTTGACAAGCGACGAAGACATGTTAAAGATCATAGCAGAATCGAACTACTGGAAACGCTTTTGTCCAATTGAAATTTTAGCTATTTTTAACAAACCGGACATCCAGATGGAATGAGAAATGTGTATTGAATATGTTGTTTTACATTATTATTCTTATTACAAATGAACGTTCTGTTTTGTTTTGTACTTCAGACCTATGAGTTTACTGTTCTTTGCATAAAAAAATGGGATTCACATGAATTCGTGCATTTCACGGTAATTATAAGCTAAATAATACTTAGACTGAGCATCATTAAAAAAAAATTAAATGGCACAAACAAACAAATGTTACCTACATAGTAATTACACTACACATCATTGAAATAAATGGTACAAGCAACCGACTAAATCTAAGACGGTGGTGGCCACGTCACATGACGCGCTTGTCGATCGGGTTGCCTTCGTCTTCGAGGTCGGTGAGAACTGCTTGCCTCAGCCAGGTCTGCCTGAGAGGGGCCTGCCTGATAAGGATCTGGCCGATACGGGTCTGCCTCGGAAGGGCCTGCCTCATATGATGGGACATATGGAGGTAGACATGGAGTGCCCTGCTCTGCATATAATGGCATACGATGCTCAACAGATTCGGGCACGTATGGTGCATCTATTGCCCAACTCCCACAACCTGTTGTGGCCAAATCAAAATCCATGAGCATCTGCTCCAAGTTGGTATGCATCCAACCAGCGGGCACATCCCCAAAGCCAACATCTGCAGATTGGCACTGCGTCTGTGCGTCCGTCGGTGGAGGCACATCCATGTAATAGTAGGACCCATTATGCTCAGTAGGATCATGATAAAAGACTTGACTCCTATATGTCGATGACATAACTGGAGGCCTATAACAACCCGGGGCGGCAGGTCCGGGACCAACAATGGGCTCAGGCACCTGCTGAATAGGTCTCCGTCGACGCTCTAGACCATGTCCCTCTCTTCTGCGACGACCAACTTGAAGAGACAATTGTGGCTCCTCCTCAAGCTGCGTCTCGGGAGCTTGTGGTCCAGCCTCGACCACCTGACAACTTTGTGTGAAGACAGACATTAAGCGACCTATCTCCTGATTGGCCCAATCAAAGTCGAACGTCGCCCTATTCTGCCTAAGTGTCGCGAAGTAGAGCATCTATATCCCATTGACCTATAAATTCAAATTCAAATATATAAACGTCAGTGTCAACTATGTCAATTATGATAATTAATGTAAATAACAAAAAAATATTCATCAAAACGAAACTTACACTACGACCTATCTTGGCACCCTCCTTGGTGATAAACCGCTTCCCATTTTCCTTGAACCAAACCATGTACTCATGGTTTGGTGACATTAAGCCATGGATTAAGGGGGAGGTCGATGTGCTCTTCCCTGTGCTGCCAGCGCCTGATAAACGGTCTGAGCTTACGAACCCAGTTTTCTTCTCGTTTACCGCGCAGTGAAAAGTCGTGCACACCCTTAAGCTTCATGGCAGGACGTGGGATTGGCTGATCCCTCCCAAATTGCCGCATGCATCTATCCGACTGGGAAGCTTCAACTGTGTGGAAGTAGATAATAGGCATTGATGCCATCCACAACAATCGCTCATGGTCAGATGCACCAACGAAATGGTAGTCCCCATATGGTTCCCAGACCACCTGCACATAAAAAAAAAGTTAGCTTGTTTTATGTAATCACATGTACCACAAATGCAAACTTACAATTACTAAACAATCACTATACATACGTTGTCCCGAGCGAGAGCATCGAAGGCCGTCCTGTAGTAGACCACCTCGTGCGGGCTAAGCGGGGGTAGCCCATTAAACCTGTTAACAAAATAACTAACATTAAACAATGTAAGGCTTAATTGTTAAAATTGTTATCAAATGAACATATAATCACACATACCGGTGTCCAAAATGCGAATGTGGGTCCGTAGGCTGCGAAATACATGGAGCAAATTGGTGGGAATCTCAGCCACGCCCACGCCTGAAGCAGCATATGACATCCACCAATGTCCTTTCTGGATGCATCTGTACACTCACACATCTGTCTAAACAAATGTGCAAGGACCACTGAGGCCCAGCTGTATCCTCCGTTCTATGGGAAATCCCCAGCCAACAAAGGGATATAGCGTGCTGCCATCACACTACCTCCAAATCGATCGCTGAGCAGCCATGCCCCAAGAAGGCGGGCAATGTGCGCCTTTGCAAACTGCGTCACATTAACGAAATCTTTATCCAACTGACCCCAATCCCCAAAATGCCTATCGAAGTAAGTCAATCGTAGATATCCACCGGTCAGCTCCGTTTCGTCGTCAGGTTCTTGACCAAAAACGTCCTTAATGACCTCCGCCCAATCGGACGAAGTCACTCCAGTGACGACATTGCCAGCCGTGGGCAATCCTAAAATACTTGCCACATCTTGTAACGTGATAGTCATCTCTCCATGTGGCATGTGGAACGTATGGGTCTCTGGCTTCCATCGCTCAACCAGAGCACTAATCAGCCCAGCATCAATCTAAAACAATATCATTGATCAATTGACAAGTATAGTTATTGTTAAACAAAATTAGATCATTTATATGAGGTGTTGCATACCTGAATATGTCGCATGCGTGCGACATGAAGAAAGCCAGCGTCACGCAGCATATCAGAAACGACTTGAGGAATATTGTCATATGCTGGGCCCCCCGACAACTTGCCACGTCAAGTCTTTAGTAGTCGTACTTTGCCCTCGTTCCACACAGCTTGTGAAACATGGGTGCGCTGAGTACGCCTACACAAAGTGCCCCAATAGTACGGGGTAGGAACCACATAAAATGTCGGATCCATCGGCTCAGCCTCATGATCCGATACAGAGCGCGGCGAATCAGATCCAGATAAATTGGCCATGTTATCAGTAACTTCATACACCATAAATAAAAATCCATGTTAACAATTATGTACAATTCACAAATCATTAAAACAACAAATTTCTAAACACTAAACCCTAAAACCAAAACCTAAAACCATAGTTGTGAAAACCGGTTCGATCATTGACCAGGTCGAGGTAGTGGGTCACTGGATCAGTGGTCCGAACCGGTTTTAATAACTTTGCCTACAATCATAAACCCTAATCACTGCACCCCGAACCCTGAACCAAACCCTAAACCATGCAACCAGAACCATGAACCCAACCCTAGCCCAACGTCACATACCTGGCCCACCAAACCCTAAACCCTTAACCGCACACCATCGTCACAAGACCATGAAACCCAACCCTACCCCAACCCTAGCCCAAACGTCATGTCTCATGCCCACCAAACCCTAAACCCTTAACCACAAACTATCATCACAAGACCATACCCTAAACACAACCTAACCAGGCCCAGCAAACCCTAATCCATCAAACCGATGTACCCATGCCCACCAAACCTTAAACCATAAACCACAAACCCTCATACCATTACCATAAACCCCAACCCTAAACCCTAATAATTTAACCCTCATACAATAACTACACATTAACCCTAAATTCTAAATTCTAATCATTTTATCCAAACACTACAGTACTAAACACTTAAACAATTTTCTATCTACCTAAATTTATGTCACTAACAAATTAACATCATCCTAACATTTTTCTAATACATAAATCCTAAACCCTAAACTAAAACAATTATTAAGTAACCTAACATCTATTTTGCCAAAAAATAAGTACATGCATCACTAACAATATAAATAACTAAATAATAACAACATGACTAAAAATATTGTAACAGAGGCAAAAAATTAAATCAACTTACTTGTTCGCAGGATTTTTTTTGAAAAACTTCACAATTCAGCAGAGCTTCGTTGCACAAAATATCCACCGAAAAACTCTAGAGAGAAGGCAGAGCACTTCTAGAGAGATGGTGGAGATGAGGAAATGGTGGGGGGGCATATTTATAGAAATGGGGCAGTTGTAACATGCCTAGATTAGGCATGTTACAACTGCCCCATTTCTGTAAATATTTTTGACACAGTCCCTTTTTCGTAAATATTTAATAAAAAATATTATTTAGGTTCTTTTGCCCATGTTGTAAGTATGTTTGGTTCAGAGGAGAAGAATAGAAGATTTTTTAAAAAAATTAAAGTAGACTGTAACAGGTGTGGATCACACGGAATATAGTACAATTTCTTTTGTGTGTATTATTTCCTTCCTTGGAAACAAACAGCCTCAATGTAATAGTCCCATTCCACCTGAACTGGCAAGGCATGAAGCTTCAAAATTCAAGCCAGGAACTATTCCAAACAGACCACTTAGACGAAATTAATGACACTGCTTTTGCGCATTAGACAACCTTTTTTTTTAGTTAGCCACTTCTTTAGAAGGCATCAACTATTCATCTTTGCAGGTAAAAAAAAAAACTACCAGCAAATCAATTGAAAGCCTTTCACTCTCACTTTGTTCATTCTACAATATGTGTTTTATCTCCAATTGGTATATAAGATATTTGATTATCACAATATTATCGATTCACTGTACTTATTTTTGTAGCTCTTGATGTATTTTATTGCACTGTTTTATCTACAAAGGAGGAAGAGTTGTTCGACTTTGTCTCTCATATAACAATCGGAACAAGATTTTATTGTCATATTTTATTTACAAATGCAAAACTATAGCATTGTTTTACAATCATATGTGTCTGTGATGTGTCAGCGTGGTACTATCACAATGATATGTCTATCATTTTTTAACAATTTAAGCCTTCACATCTCATATTACAACACAATATATTCACATTAATCAATACCCGTTAAATTGATTAGATTAAGGAATATGAATATCAATTTATTTTAGTCAGTGGACCTGTCAAATTCACTCAACTAACTTTATTATATTGAATAAAAGATACAATCATTAAATGAAAAATAACTCTTGGCTACTTATTCTGTATGACCATCAATATTAACACTTCTCAAAATCTCAATATACTTGAATCACAACAACTAGTGGCTTTAAGATGGTAAAAGGAAGAATAAATTTGCTCTAGGAGCAGTGTATTTTTCAACGTCTCAAAGATGCATATTGCTCAGATTTCACCATCCCAGAAGTCTTCAATGCTCCTATAGGCACCATAGATCTCGTGAACAAAAAAATTGGCCTTAACTAGCCTTTCCTGCATGAGTAAATTCCATGTGTTAACTAGCATTTTTGTTGTAGTAAAAGATGTATAGGAAATAGTAAGTATCAAGAAAAAGAAAAAAGATCATACGAAGTATCTAACTACTTGCCTGCTTAATTTCAGAGATCTTGGTCATCAAATCTTGAGCAATAGGCCAGTCAAAGATATCAAAATTTCCCTTGATTCTGGACTCATTAGTGCTCTTAGGAAGCACACTATGACCTGCTTGCAAGCCCCATCGAAGGGCAACTTGTGCTGGTGTCTTCCCCAATCTCTCTGCAATCTCTGTGACAACAGGATTCTTAAGAATATCACTTTTGAGAGCTGCTGGTGAACCTAGTGGAGAATATCCCTGAAAAGAAATTCATCATATACACGCCATCAATTTAATTTGAGTGCACACCGAAATCATTTTCAACTAGCTCAAGACGATTTCACCAAAAGTGATAATTTTTCTTTGCAATTGATAGTTGAGAAAATGGATTATATACTACAATGTAAAGTATTTTACATTATCATTCAATCACAAAATACTATATATAGTGAGTTTATTGACTTTTGTAATAACTACTTTAAAATTCATACTAACACTTAGTTTTATTTAGTTGACAGTGTAAACTTATTTTACATTGTGAGTGTATGACCATTAAATTCTTGATAATTTATAGGAATATCAACTCTTTTAAGTGAAAGTATATATCACATATGCCAAACTTACAGATAGATGAATTTCTTTAGATTCACAAAATGCACGCAACTTTGGCTGCTGCCATCCTGGGTGCAATTCCACTTGGTTAACAGCAGGAACCACTCTTGCTATATCTAACAAATCTTGAAGCTTCTTTGAAGAGAAATTGCTCACTCCTATGGCTCTAGCCTTGCCTGAGTCATACAGTGCCTCCATTGCTCTCCATGTACTGGGAATGTCTGGTTGCTCAAGATATTCTTTATTGAATCCAAATGTTCCACTTTTCATGCGGACTGGCCAGTGGATCTACAGCAGAAACCAATTTAGTTTGTTTGAAGACAGAATGATTGATGAAAATGAAATCAACCCCAGATAACTAAACTCTGCATTACCTGAATGTGTAAAACCGATGCACTTTGCTCAAACCATAGTTTTAATTTAAAGCACTTAGGCGAAGAGAAAACGTTTTTATTTCTCCTATTTTCAGTTTAAAATACTATCAAGTCACCATGTTATTACGTTAATCAACTTTGTTGAGGACTAATTTTCACCGTCAAAGAACCTTACTAGCCACTTTTAGTGAAATTTCTTCTCCCAATCACGTTTTTTTTTTTATTCACAAAGCTTAAACATGATTCTATTCACAAAGGTTAAACATGAGATCTTGCTTGAGGGGTCTGAATCCTGTTTGACTAATTTTCACCTTTGAGGAGTCTAACCAGCTACTTTAGTGAAGTTTTCCTTCTTAATCACGTTTTTTTCATTCAAAAAACTCTTAACATAAGAATTTACTCGAGGAGCCTAAACCTAATTCCACTTGAAATAGTTGGTTCCAAAGTTTTTCATTCAAAAAGTAAAAAAGAACATTTCCTCGTACTAAACAACACCTCAATCTTCCCCAAAATTTTCAACATGAATTCACATATCAGTAAATATAATACATGCATACCAGATAGAGGTCAAGATAGTCAAGTTGCAATTCCTGTAATGTTTTATCCAATGCTTTTGGCACATCTTCTGGTGCATGATCTGAACACCTAAAAATATAGCCAACAAATCAAAGGATCTTTCATTCAGCATCATTCAGCAACCAAACTGGTCGAAACACATACAATTTTCCCCAATATTCAGAAAGAGATCACAGTTTTTAAAAGACAACAAACCAGAGTTTGGAAGTGATCCATAAGTCCTCACGCTTCACCACACCATTATCAAAAAGCTTCTTAAGAGCAGAACCAATCTATAAAAACCAAAATTAAAAAATAAAATGTCAATTCGCTAGCAAAAAAATTACTGTTTTCTTGCTATTTTGCTAAACAAAATATATAACGTACTAGCAACACCAATAAATTGGGGAAATAATCAACAATTCGCATCTTTTAATTCTTATAGTTGAGCAAAGCCAAATATTATGAAAAGGAAATTAAAAAAGAGAAAAAAAAAATAAACCCTGAATTATATAACCGATGTCAACAAGTTGAATTATTATTACCTCTGGTTGATTCTTATACGCACTAGCACAGTCAATATGCCTGTATCCAACCTGAACAACGGTGACCGGACACTAAAGTTAGTTATCTCTTCAACCTAGGAGAAATCAAAACTACGGAAAAGTTGGCCTAAACAAATCAAAACTAAAAAAGCTATAACTAACCTATGAATTTTTTTACATAGCAATTAAAAAAACAACGCTCAAGAGTTTTACTTACCTGAATGGCTGTGGTGAGAGCTTCAGCTACAACACCAGGTTCAGCTTGCCAAGTGCCTAATCCAAGAGGAGGAATCTTGGCCCCTGTGTTCAACTCAAAGAATTTGATTGATTTGGCCATTTTTTCTCTCTCAATAACGACAAGCACAATTAGTTAGAAATATATAAAAAAAAACTAGTGATGGATGTTGAGCTTAATTAAAGTTTGATTCTCTAAGTTACTATACAAGGGTAAATAATCATTTTCGTCCCTGAATATATAATATATTGACAAATCTGTCCTCGAAAGATCAAAAATTCAAATATTAGTCCCCAAAAGTTTAAAAAGTGCGACAAATCCATCAATTCATTAACTTTCATCCGTTATATTGATGAAAGAGCCTAAGTGGCACATTCAAGAACGAATTTGTCAACGCTCTATATATTCAGGAACAAAAATAGCTATTATAATTTAATTTTCATCTTTCCCCTTGTTTTTAATCGTTACAAGCATAACATTGCAATAAACACTTAAAAAAATAAGAAAGCAAACATAAGTTAGAATAAACATAATAATAAGCATAATAATGATCAATAAGCATAATCTATTTATTGCTCTGAAATTTATAAATACCTCGAATAAGGCCTAAGGCATTAGGTTTTCAGGTTTTTCTCACTTATGTTACTCAACTTATCAATTTCTACCTAATGGAGGACTTCACCTCCACACTTGAACTCTAACAATCTTCCCTTCAAGTGTTAGTTTCTTCTACATGATAGCTACCCCTCAAGTGCAAGCTTTTTCAATCCATGAGTATTAAATGGTGGCCTTAGAGCTTAATCATTACCGCCAACATTCTCTCGATGATACAAATTGTTAGAAAATCGACAGGATTAAATTCTGAGAAGATCTTCACCAATAGTCTACAAGCACACCACACAAGTGAACTTGACACCACCTTCAATCCCAAATCTTAAGACATTAGGTTTGTTGGTCTTTTTCTCTTATATGTTACTTAATTTTTCCATTTCTACCCAATATGGAACTTCACTTTCACACTTGAAGTTCAACAGGCAAGAAAAACCATTAGGTTGTTCCAATGCAAGAGATCTTTGTGACATTCTCAATTATGAGGGAAATGTGATAAGGGCAAAGTTAACCGACCAACTTGGTAAGGATGGTGCCATCAAGTTGATACTAGTGTTGGTAATAAATTTATATGCTGAATTTCAAAGAAAAAATATAGAACAAAAACCCAAAAATAATGAAAATTTGGAGAAACTCATAACAATTAGCATAATCTTCAAGGTTATCAAAATCAGATCGGACCAATTGGGTCCAAGTGAACCATAAAACCAACTTGTTAAAGAACTGGATAGAAATCGGAAAAACCAATGTTAAATTTGTGAACTACTGAAAATAGTTGTTAGAAGAAGATGAATCTCTCATGCGCTAGTAAAAACCCAATGAGATAAAAAAATGAGGGAGTGAGAAAGCCTATGAGTTGTGAGTCGTGACAATGACCACTAGGGAGGAATGAGGACCCAATGAGATAAAAAAATGAGGGAGTGAGAAAGCCTATGAGTTGTGAGTCGTGACAATGACCACTAGGGAGGAATGAGGAAGATGAAGATGATACTGAAGTGAGAAAGCTTGAAAGTGGCTACCATGAAATCTTGGCTCATCATACTGTTGGATTGTGATGAATGTGTGTTTCTGATAATTAATGCAGTTTAATAATAATAATAATAATAATAATAATAATAATAATAATAAATGGTTTTCTTTGTAGCTAATGCAAAGAATGATGGGTTTCAATGAAATCTCTCTGGCCTTTTCATACTTTATAAACTATATACGTCTTTTGAATACATATAAAAAAAACTATAAAAGTATAATGTAGATGTTGTAAGCAATATTTAGACTGGGTCTGATCATTGATTTGGTTAGGGTATCAAATTATTCGGTCAGGAGTCTACCCAATGAGTCATCAGTTGGTCTACATGATTCAGTCTATAATTAAAAAATTAATAACATGTGAACTTGTACATTTAAGATTTAAAAGTTTAATAAAATTCAACATATTTAGAAACATAACTATGAACTTGTTTAAAATTTGAACATGCAACATATTTTTTTAGAAAGTATATATAAAGTACCTGAAGTTAGAATTTAAAATATAAATTATTGTTGTACAGTGACCAACATAATCTAATACACATACAAATTAGTGAAAGAAAAATTGAAAATGGTAGCAATTTAATCACCTCAAATTTCAAGATGTGATTATGTTTGATAAAACATATAAGTATATAAACAACTCAAGTGTAAGATATAAATTTATTTTTCTAATATGAGTGATGTTCATCTAAAAAAAAAAAAAAAAACCCTTAAAAATGCATGACCCATTGAGTCAATAAGGTCGTGTCGAGTCCAACTAGATCATATGCAAAACTGTTTCAACATGTGACTCAAAACGGTTGAGTGCCTAGTTTCCCAAGTCAATGGGTCAACCCGGACAACCCAAGACAAATTTAATTACTATGCTTGTAAGTATTTGGTGATACTTTTTCACTTTTTACATCATGACTAATTTCAAGGATAAATAGTTGTCTACTTTGCTTGCTCTTTTTCCTTAGAAAATGAGACTCATGATAGTGATATGAGAAAGTCAAGTTGTTACCAATTTCAAGATTTTAAATAATTAGTTTTGAATTCATGCTTAGATAATGCAAACTTGAACCATTTTTTTAATAAAATAATGGTACAGTGAAAATATATTAAGGAATAATTATTACCATTGTCAATATATAATGTTATTTTATTTGATATTATATAGTTATTATATTAAAAAATTAAAATAATATTGTTTTTTATTTTTTTATTTTATTAAATCAGCAAATAAGTATAATATATTAATAAGGTATGGTACTAGAGGTAAATAAATACAAGTATCCTGCAAAAGGCCACCTCCAAGCACAAGGTTATAACCAATATTAACAACTTAGATATGTAAATATGTGTTAACTTAAGAACTATAACAAAATTTCGATCATTTCACCCTCCTACCCAATATATGCAACTCCAAAACAAAGTCATTGACAATGACTTTTGAATCGCTACAAAACAAATAAAATTAAGATAATTATGTAGCATAGGATTAACCTAGGTCGACTCAGAGATACAGTCCAATTTGGTTCCTGACTTAATCCACTTATAAACACCAGGAGGGTTTATCAAACAGTTTACAAACAGTGAACAACAATTGCAGAAACACAAACAAGAATTGAAGAAAAATGCAGAAACTAACATAATTAATAAAAGATGTTGTAAAACAGATTCAAGAATATCAATCTAATTCACCAATCCAAGCAATGAAAATTATCAGAGTTTTTAGATAATGATCATATTATGAAGGTTAATTCAATATCATTATATTCGATTGAATTAACTCCTAAATTAATTGAAATCACAAATCGGATTGAAATATCATCCAAACAATCTATGATTAAAATTCAAAATTAGGAAATAAATCTATAACCTAATTCGTTTTCAATCCTAAACATATTCATAATCATGAAAATCGAAAAGAGGATTGAAGAAGAAGATGAACATTCACACAAAAATTAGAATACCAAACCAGAATTCAAATTCTCCTTGCTTGGACTGGATCCTTGGATTGATTGATTGTTTAGCTGTCCATGATCATATGCCAAAAATAGAAGAACAGAGATGAAAGGAAGAAGAAAAATAAAGAACAATTGAGAGAAAAAGAGAAAATATTTTAATTCTGAAAACTTGCACAAGAAGCTAGAAATTCTATTTTTGTGTCCCTAAATAACTCCTAGCTACACTAATATATAGTGATTGAACAGAATAAAGGGATGAGCTCTGATTAGGCTCATCTAAACTAACTAATTATGCTAATTATATCAATCAAAACTCAAACTCGCAATCCAAAACTCAAGTGCAGAGGTTCTGACTTTCAAGCCTAATTTGACCCTCAAACTGGCAGAATTAGCCCACGCTTATCTCTAACAAAATTGTAGCTCTTTTCCTTAGCTTTCAAGGGACTACTCATATGCTCCATTTGGAGTTTGGTAGAATCCTATAGGTCCTACACAAGGAAGGCAGATCAAGTAAGCACAAAATCTAAAAACAAGCAACAATTATCAATTAAGTCCAATTATTTGCCTAAGACCAAAATTGAGTTAAAGTAAGAAAATAAGAATCTAAGATAAGTCAAACAACCTAAGAAGAATTGAAAAATATCATACTAAAAATGTTCAATCAATCATAGGGTGCTCTCCTCCATCTAAACAATCAACACCACATATCCTCCCTCCACATTCCCATTTTTCCCACCACCACCTCCTTTTGCTTCAAAAGAAGGAATGACATTAGAAATCGGTTTGTCAAACTTTCCCCCATTGAGCGACATGTCCTCCCAAAATCTAATTTTATTTCCCACCCCCACTTTCCAAAGAATACCTTTGTCAAACCAACCTTGTCTACAAAGGCCACCACAAACTCTCTATAGTAGAGTCCCCCCCCCCCTCTGGTCAAAATGCTATGTCAATCATCATGTTTTAGATGCTAAAACTTCCCTCCATAGACCTTCATCACAATGGAAAATATTTCATCTCCATTTTCCAAAAATGCTTCTTTGAATTTGGCAACATTTTCCACCCCTAATCCTCCCATTTTTTTGCTTTTGCAAATCATGTCCCATTTCACCCTAGCAATATTTTTGTTATCATCATTTCCACCCGACAAAAATATTCTTTGAGTTTTCTCTAATGTAGAGCAAACTTCCTTAGGAATTTTAAAAAATAAGAGGTAGAACAAAGGAAGAGAAGATAGTACCGAATTGATCAAGCACACCCAACCACCAAAAGACACATTTTTATGCTTCCAAAGGGCCAATCCTTTTCGAATTTTGTATGAGGGTTGCCACATCACCTCTTTCTAAGGATTCGCCCCCAATAGGCATCCCCAAGTATGAAAATTTGAAGGAAAGAACTTTACAATTCAACATACTAGCATACCTCTCCACCAAGAGAAAACGAATATGTACCTCTAGGAAGAACACCATGAGAATGAAATTCCTCCAAGAATATCATAATATCACCCTTCAAAAATTTTCCAAAACTCATTGATGAATAAGAAAGTATAACCATCCTGGACAGGACTCTTTTGGCTACCAGAATCCCAAATTGCTTCCTTCACCTCCTTCTATTTAAAGAATGAGGTAAGCATAAGATTATCCTCACTAGAAAGATGATTTATTTCTATCCCATCAAGCTTCGATTTTCAAAATCTTCTAAGAACCTCCTCTCAAAGTACTTTTTCACCTCCATCTTCACCATACTATGCTCTTCCACCCAACTCCCCTCCATTTGTAGTCCCTTAAGAAACATTTTCCTCCTTTTCCAATTAATTATGGAATGGAAGATTTTTGAATTGCAATCCCCCTCTTTTAACCGCCTCACCCTAGACTTTTGACAAAGCAATGATTCATTTGATTTTACCACTCTCCAAAAGTCTTCTTGTTGTTCCAGTCGTCTATTAAAATCAACTTCACAAAGACTCCCTCTCTCTTCTAGTACATCTTGTTCATTTATCTGTTGTTCAATTTGCTTTTGTTTCAAATTCACAAGTCCAAACACCTCGATGTTCCATTTTTTTAAAACCATCTTCACACATTTTAGCTTTTCTTTCAACATATAGGTACCCACCCCACCACATTCAAATCCCTCTATGCCTCCTCCACCATCTTGCAGAATCTCTTATCTTGGAACCAACAATTAAGCACCCGAAATGGTTGAACTCCGTTTATTCTCTACCTCCATTAGACCATACTTACTCTAACCCTTTCCTCTCTACTTCTTACCTCCAAGAGACCCATATCTTCAATATTATTTTATGAATATTGATTGAACTGTATGGTTCAATTACAGTTGAACCATTGAACTGTCACCTAGTATTTTAAGAACATTGATAATTTTAGTTTATAGTTGTTTTCTCCTCTAAATATGATTTTCATGAAGAATTTCCTAATATTTGTGGGAAAATAAAGCAAAATACTTATTTTGGGCACTATTTTCAGGGGTGTTTGTTTCATAGATAAATTTTTTAGTCCCGAGAATATAGGGGGGGAAAGTTTTATCTCGTGCTTGTTAAGAAGTAATAACATAATTCATCCTGAATATATTTTATTCATGTGTAAGCCATAAATTTAAGCAATATTTAATCCTAATGAAAGGAATATTTATTCAATGGGACAAGAATCACTCTTAGTGAGTAAAAATACACATATATCCTTCTTACTAAGCACTACCCTATTACCCTTATAATGTTTTCCTTCATGTACATTTTTTGGGTAAAATTTAACTATGGGTCAAATAGTCATGGGGTCGTGATGGATTGTACTGACTTTATTGGGCATTGTATTTGAAAATTTCATGTGAGTTGTTACATTTTTACCTATTTTGTATATCTTTTTAACAAACTTTAACAATAAGGATATTTTAGTAATTATTATATATGTTCCTAGAAAAAAAAAGTCAAGCAAACACATTTTTTAAATATTCTTGGGCATATAAAAAATATTCTTAACCATTTTTAATAGTTAACCAAACACATTTTTATAATATACTTGAGAATAATATTCTCATATGTTATTCACAGGAATAATATTTTCGAGACTAAAAAATTAGGATAAATTATATTTTTGTCTTTCTAATTTATTATTTAGGTTCAGTTTTTAAAATCGATTCAATTTAGTCTTGCCAGCTAAATTAAGCTTATGGTGTTAAGAAATGTGTGTTTTTAGGCACAACTTTTGGAGGCGTTTGTTTCATGGATAAATTCTTTAGTTCCTTGTTTTTGTCGCCACGAAGTGTGTTTTCTTATCACCATTGACCCAATTTAGATGGTAGGAACAAACTGAATCAATTTTAAAAATTATAAGATCAAATTGAACCTAAAAAAATTAGAAAACTAAATTTAATCTAAAAAATAAATTAAAGGATCATAAAATTAATTTAACAAAAAAATTATTGGTAAAATAGATGTCTCATTACAAAAGGACCAAAATGATGTAATTAGTCTTTAAATATATCATGATTCATTGCTCTTTTTTTTTTGTCAAAATCTAATTGGTTAATGTCAATCTTATATAATGTTTGATACCCAAGACAAAGAAGGAGAAAATGATGTATGACAAGACAACATCAAAATAGTAAGGTTAAGAAAATCAATGTATAATAAAATATTTAGATTAGAATCATGCATATTCCTCCAAAATTATGGTAAATTTTTATACAAATAATAAAGGCCAATCTCATTTCATCTTTGTTTTTTTGTTGCTAAAATATATTTTAGGTCCCTAATAAATTAAACCCAAAATAAGATTTGTTAATTTATCAGAGACCTAAAGCATTTTTTTTTCATGAGTTGCATCCCAATTTTAAAAGATCTAAATAATGGTATTAGTTAGGGTTGAGCATTGGTTCGGTTTGGGTGGGTTTAGGCCCAAACTTATCAATCCGAATGAAACTTACCTAAGCATTTCATGGTCCATATCGAACTGTTTGGGACTTTGAGTGTGGGTTACGGTTTGAGTCGGGTGGGTTCATTCGGATTGGACCCATTTTAGGCAAAGATAGTTTTTTATGTCAAAAACAATATTTTGACATTTTTAAAAGAGTTTTTCTTACTTTTTTAAAAAAAGACCACAATAATAATAATAATAATAATAATAATAATAATAATAATAATAATAATATTTACTCATTGTCAATTATAATGGCCCAAACGGAAAACTTAGTAATAATAATAATAATAATGGCCCATAGGCTAAAATTTTGTATATACTTATCAATTTTAATTATTAACAATCTTCTGAGTTGAATTAGAATTGAACTTTAAACCTTGAAAATTGTCCATTTAAACAATGAATTAACTAATGAGAATTATTATTATTATTATTATTATTATTATTATTATTATTATTATTATTATACAAAATTTACAAGTTATGTGGCTATAATAATACTTACCAATTTTTAATGGAAATAGATGCATTAAAGGAAAAAAAAAACTGTAAACTTAATCAGAATTACATATATTAAAGACTAAACCTATGAAGAGTATACAATAAGTTAACAATGCAAATAATTAATAATTAATCCATTACATTCATCATACATTTGAACACTAATTATGACATAATATGCTTCTTGTAAGTCCACTAAGTTAGCCTTGAAGGAGCATCACTAGAATTCATTGCAGTATTACATTGGTAAACACTACAAAATAAACATAACACCTAGTTTACTTAAAATATAGTGAAAGCAATCAATCTGAAATCAGTAACCATCATCCTATATTTCTTATATTTAAGATATAATCAATAGTACAATGTAATGTCAGGTTAAATAACAACCTCAATTGTCCTCTATGGACTTGCAGTTGTTGGAAAGATGATAGAACTCTAGTTAAATGCAAACACACATCAACATTTTCATCAGACACAGTCTACATCTTAAGAAATGTGAAGTGTATAAACTATTAATCCCTAGCAAGAGTGAATGATGAAGACAACCATCCAAAAAGTAAATAAATATTCACCTTTGAATTTTTGTAAATCCCCCTAGTGTAGTACGTTGATTTCAAGTAGCATGGAAGAAGGGATTGAGCCAATCAATGTCAATAAAGATCATATACCTATTCAAAGGCAAAAAAATCTTGTAAAGTAAGTTTATAGTTTTTTACCAACCCAAAGTTAAAGATGAAGAGAAAAACCAGAGAGGCATACCATTTGGGTCCTAAAAAATACTTGTATATTTATGTTCAAAATTCTTACAGCCTCAAGTGCAACCTGAAACATATTGTAACACATTATCCAGTGTCAATACAATGTATTGTAATTCTCAATTATCAATTCCCCTCAAGCATAAAAAAGAAGGATATGAAGAAATATAGAGTAATTAAAATATATTAGTACCTATTCAACTAGAGATCAATAAGTATGCTTGAATTCCTTAGTGTTTCCCTTTGTATTCTTCCAAGTTTTCATTTCAGACTAACTGGTTAAAGGGGAAAAAATCACCCACTGCATAAAAATAGGCTTCAATATGTTTAAGATCCCTAATAAATGATTGAATTTTGTTTTTGGTCCCTAATAATTTTTTTTGTTATTTTGAATCCTTTATATATTAAAATTTTGTTTTGAGTCTCTGTTGTCAGTTTTATGATGGCATGACACCATCACAACCGTTGATGATGTTTGAAAGATCAGTTTGTAAGGTGACACATCATCACTTAACTGATGGTAGGGATTAAAAAAAAGGTTTTAATACATCGATGACTCAAACAACGAAAATTTTTATTAGGGACCTAGAACAAAATTTTGTCATTTATCAAGGGCCTTCAACATATTTAAGCCATAAAAATATTCCAAAAACAAAAGTAAAATTATTTAAACCATTACCCCAATAAAACCAAGCAACAAGTTATCAAATGATTGCAAAATAGATATATTTCAAAAACATCAACAAATTTAGTCTCAACCATGTCTCACATATTGGCTTCAAAATGACATAAAAAAAAATTTTCATTACATAAAATAAAAGAGAATCATGTTAGCACTTATCAAAAACATAATTCACTAAATAAAAATAATAATTATAATAGTGAGAGGTAGTCAAGCAGTCACAAATAAGACCAGTCACTACATTGATTGTGACTAAGATGTTGACCATCTGCAGAAGTAGATCCAACTCCTTCATGTCCTACTATTGAGCATCCTTGAAACTCTAACACATTAAACATAAATGTCAAGGTTAAATGCAACAACATTAAAAACAAAATAATCTTAAAGCTAAAACTGAAAATTTCACCATATGTTACAATTTTCTCAGAAAGTTCAAACTCTTCATTGATATTGAGACTATTAAACTAGATTACAGTTGTCCTCAACTATTTCTTAGCACAAATTAGTGCCTCATCCATTTCTGGTTTTAGTGAGCTTCTAAAAGCATCCAAAATTCTAGCCCCAGTACTGAATGCACTCTCAAAATATATTGTTGAAATAGGGTGGCCAACACACCCAACACATCTCTAACCATTGTTAATAGTATGGGAAACCATGATGAATTTTGTTTCACCATGTTGTGAAAGACTGACCCATTTGACAGTATGGGATTGTCTGGATTGTTACTTCCAGGGAGAGCAATCAATCATAGCTGATAGAGAAGGATCTTTTTGTCATTTGTCTGATGCAAGGGAAAATAAAGATCAACTGGGTCAATATTGTGGTGGACAACATGTTGAAGACCAAGAGAATTGGATTTTCAGGTTCCCCTGTGTAGTGTTGATCTCCAAGATCCTTGATCATTTTAACGTGGATGTTTAGGATGAGATTAATGACTTTCGGATGCCAGACTGTGAGGTGATGACCAAGATTCCTAAGTAAATGGACTATGTTGTAGCGGGTGAAGAAGGACCAAGTTGGATTGAGAAGCCTAAGGAAGCAGGAATATAGGAAGCTAAAGAGAATCATATGAGATCTTTTGAGTAGATGATGATGGCAAAGATGGATGAGCTCATGAGGATGCATAAGGAAGACTATGGAGAGATGAATGAATGCTTTGAGACTCTTAGAGAGGTTGGATGCTAAGAGAGCGCCATATGTGGATGACATTTTACCATACCCTTAGCTATCCTACTTAGTACACCCTAAGAGCCTAGGATAGTTAGCCTTTAAGCTCTTTAGGACATAATCTTTATATTGTGTTTTCTGTTATGTTACTATGTTATTTGGATGATTTGTTAATGACTTGTAACGGCTTTTTAGCCTCTTTTGATTGAAATATATGATATCATTTTCTATTTTCTACCTTTTTGTTATACTTTTATCTGTTATTCTCATTTGATACACACTTTTTGGCTTTGTGATGCCAAAAAGGGGAGAATGATATGATTGACTTGAGTATGTACCTAGTTTCTTTAATTGAGAATATGCTACTGATGTGTTTGTTAAGCATAATGTAGAACAAGTACATTGAGAAGAAAAACATCAATACACATCATATGGTTTGGCACGATCAAAACCAAAAAGGGGGAGTTGGACCAAAAGATTGAAGCCTTCAAGATTAGTCTTTAGGTTTTAGTTTTGATTTGATTTTTTACAATGCCAAACAAGTTTTACAAATATTGCATTTGTATTAGATATTTTTATACTAGGCATTGTTGGATATAGCGGAAGTTGCAAGAAGAATCAAAAGCAAGAATGAAGAAGAAGCTTGATGATTGGCTTGAAATTGTTTTTGCTTTATCTTGCCCAATCAAGTATGAAGACATGTGCCATGTGTTTAAGTTTGATTCAAGTACATTGCTTTCTGTTCCTTGCATTGCCATTTGCATGTCTCATTGAATTTGCATAAGTAGGTGCTATTAAATCTTAGAAGTTGCTAAATGACTTAAAAGGAAAATAGATTATCATGGCTTTGTTTTGAAAAATGAAATTTTATTGTTTTAATTGATTACATAGTGCTTTAATCGATTAAAATGTTCTTATTCATATCTGGAAAAGCCATGAATAATACTTTAATCGATTACATAGTGTATTTTGGAAAACCATGTCTTTCTGCTTTAATCGATTACCATATCTCGTAATCGATTACATAGGTTTTTTAGAAAACTCTGCTTTTCTGCTTTAATCGATTACATTGTGGAATAATCGATTAATCTGTTTGTGATCTTTTTCCAGATTTCTGAGGAACAATTTAATCGATTATTTAGTTACTTTAATTGATTACATATGGCAAATAATCGATTACGCTATCGTTTTAATTGATTATAGTTAGTTAATTCTGTTTTTTAAAAGCCTTTGAAAGTCAGTTCTATAAATATAGAACTTGTGCGAATTATTCTATATCTCTGAGTGACTTACCAAAGAAAAACTAAGCTTTCTAAAGTGTCCAAGGTACTGATTCCACAGTGAGTAATACATCTTGTAAAGTTCAAGATTTCTGAATTTTAGAAAGGATGTGCTAAAGAAAAGAAGATTTCAAGACATTGATTCTAAGCTATTGAATTCATTCTACCTGGATTGTGTGGTAATCTTGTTTCATTTTTCATGCATTCATACATGATGGATCACGGGTAGTGTTTGTCTTGAATCATTCTTTTTGGATTTACTAAGAGTTTTTGTTTTGTTGTATTGTAACTTTTCAAATTGATTCCTTGTAAAGCATTCTAGAGAAGGTTCTCTGGGTTTGAAGATTTGAGTAGGTTTCTCAAGATCTTTGTGACTTGTATTCTAATAGTGTTTTAGAATTTAGGATCTTTGTCTAGTGTTGATAGAGATAGTTACTTGTTGTGCTTGTACAAGAATAATTTGATATAGTGAAAACTCTAACCTAGTGTTGGTTGGAAGAAACTGGTGTGTAACACCCCGGACGTGTTATCATTAATAATATCATAAGCGCGCTATCAGCGTTATCTGAACACAGTGCGGAAGCGATAGGATCATTTTTCTTGATTACATTATGCATGGAATTTAAAACACAACACAAAGCATCATAAACAAGCCCCTGTGGATCCAGTTATCTCAACACACAACAACATAGGCAGAAAACAAAGAAAACAAAACAGAAATAATCAGGAGGAAACATAACTCATATACAACTCTTAGTTCTACCACATCTGTAGTTATACAACATAAACATGTACAGAACAGCAGGTGTATACTCACACCCTATCCCTATACAGGGTACAAGATAGAGATCAAAACTAAGAGACTCTTCTAGTCTTCATCTGCAGCCCATGACCACTCCAGCACCTTCAGCTAGGGCCTCCTGCCCTGTGGTTGCTCCTCTCCTTAGAGCACCTGAAAACCACAACCCACAACAGGGGTGAGATATACATCTCAGTAAGCTCAGGGTTCTGGGAGATCCTCCTTTACCCTGGTTCACCCCCAAACACAGACATAGAGACCAAAATATAACAAGGCCTAGGACATCATCCTGGCCGTCACACATTCCCCAGTTCTCTGGGTACTAACCGGATGCTACCCGCATCAGATGTATTCCACCTCATGCTGGCTCTCAAGCCATCCCCAGACTCGTCTCACAGAGGTACTATATCATAAGTGTCAACCACTGGACACTTCTTATACTAGAGAGGCACCGCCTCCCAAAATCATGCAAACATTGCCTGAGGGCTCTCACTCAGGACTTACTCATCCAGATATGGCTCATCTAAGAGGCCCTAGGCTCTCACCCCCTCGGGAAACCCTCTCTTAGAGATACAACATATCTGTCAATTGCCTGGACTCTCCAGGACTTTCATATCACATGCCTGGGCAAGAACATCCATATAGGCAATCACCTCCAGGACTTTCCAATCCAATGCCTGAGAGGGATCATCTCACACCGGAGGCACTCAACCCCTCAGGGCTTCACATCACATGCCTGAGAGAGATCATCTCACACAAGAGGCACTCAATCCCTCAGGACTTTCCACTGCCTAGGAGAGATCATCTCACAACGGAGGCACTCCATCCCCCAAGACTTCCCATCAGCTGCCTGAGAGAGATCATCTCACATTGGAGGCACTCATCCCTCAGGACTTTCAGTCCACTGCCTGAGAGAGATCATCCCACACCGGGGGCACTCTATCTCTCAGGACTTCCACATACACTGGCCTGGGAAAGAACCTCCTTTACAAGGCAATCACATCCAGGACTTCCACATACACTGGCCTATTTTGATGAACACCTCACAGTGTTCATCCATCAAAGACCCATGGCCATCCACACCTGCCACATCAGGTGTCTCATTACCCTCACACTGTCTCAGTGTCTAACCTAGGGTTCATCAATCTCAGCCCAGCACATACTAGGCCATCATATATTCATATATCTGGAACTGTCTGAGTATCACTCCAAGTACCGTTCATCTAGCCCCTCAGGCGCCAGACACATACATAATCAAAATAGGCCATACTGGCCTTTCATTCCACAGCATGCACTATATATATATACATATATACATGTCAACCATGGCATGCAAGCATCACCCACTTGGGTGGTAAACAAGAGAAAGGGCTAACCCCCAGAACGATGAGCTTACCTGACAAGCTTTGCCTCACAGCTCTGCTCTTTGATCGATGGTCTGCTCCTCTGACACCTCGTGTCAAGCCCTATCAAGACATAAATACGCACATTACAGACCACATCATGCATAACAAGTTCAAGCTCATCAGACAGTCATCAACTGCCTCAAGGAAGGAACCTCAGTCCTTTCCATCATCTCAGGTTATCTAGCCTAAGGTTCCTCAGGCTCATCCTCTACAAGCCCTTCCATAGACCCTCAGTGGTCCATCTCAGATCAAACATGGCCTCAGAGTCCCTCTAGACTCAACCCAAGCCATAGACAATGAGCATCTCAGCTCTCCTCACCCAAATACTCAGGGTTTCCATAGGGCTTGAACGGTCTAATCACTAGACACTGTTCCCATGACCTATCAGGCACCTTAAGCCCCTCAATAAGGCTCTTGCATGTCTCAGATCAAGTGACTTAGTCCAAGTCACACATGCACAACCTAGAGCCAAAACCAACATTCACCAAATCACAAACTGAAAGCTAATCCTTCCTCCTCACATGATTCTAAACACATCTCTCAACAGGACCCAGAGCTAATTCTAACTCTATCATAGATGGGTCACTATTCACAGGAAACCCCCAAATCCAAAATCAATCGGAGAAACTCGAGTTTCTTACCTCAAAACTGCCGAGGAAGACCTCTGGGCTGCTCTCCCTTGCCTTAGCGTCTATAGAAACAGCTAATCCTCGCCCAATCTCGAGTTCTCTTCAGCCTCTCTCAGAGGAGGAGTTTCTTTGGGGTTTCAAGGTTATGGAGGAAGGATTCTCGCTCTCACTTGGTTTCTAAGGGGTTTAAGACGTTCAGGAAGGGGTTTGGGTCTCAAAACAAGGTCATGGAAGCTTGGGAAGGTCCAGCAATGGAGGAAAGGCTCAAGGAGGAAGAGAAACAGTGTTTCTCCCTCAGAAAACGCGAGCCTCCTTTTAAAACAGTCTGCACCGACCTTCCCGTGCGATCCGCGCGGGACGCCGCGCCAGCTGCAACAACTGTGGCGCCATCAGCGCCACCCTGGCGCTACCAGCACCAGCTTCCAGAGACCCTGGCGCCCTTAGCGCCAATCCCACGCCATCAGTGCCAGATTCCAGAACCTGTGGAGCTATTGGCGTGGCCATGGCGCCCCTAGCGCCATCTTCCAGTGGCCATGGCGCTGTTCGCGCCAACTCTGGCGCGCCACACCCTTAACAGGGTTTTCTCATCAGGACTTCTGGCGCTATCCGCGCGGCATCCCACGCCGTCCGCGCCAGAAATCAAGGTCTTACAATTCACCCCTCCTTTTAGGTACATCAATAAGCATAATTGGATATTCTAATTCAAATTTTGCAGGATGCAAATTGGATAGAAAAAGTACTAGTGAAACATGTCACTTATTGGGAAGCTCACTGATTTCTTGGAATTGCAAGAAACAATCATGTGTAGCCTTTTCCACTACTGAAGTTGAATATATTTCTGCTGGAAGTTGTTGTGCACAAAGTCTATGGTAGAGCAACAACTACAAGACTTTGGTATTGAGCTACAGGAAATTCTCCTGTTGTGTGACAACACAAGTTCTATCAACATTTCCAAAAATCCTACTATGTACTCAAGGACCAAACAAATTGACATCAGACATCACTTTATTAGAGATCACATTCAAAAGGGTAATATCAAAATTGAGTTTGTTGAAACTAAAAATCAATTAGCTGATATTTTTACCAAACCCTTAGCAAGAGATAGATTCTATTCACTTAGAAACATGCTAGGAATTCTAGATGAATCTAGTGTGTGTTAGCATGTTGTTTATATGATCATCTACATGAAAATAAACCTTATACTTGTCATTCATTTCAAAAGCATTCAATTCAAAATGTGCTGCATATTTACTGTTTATTTTGATAAATTCTCTATGTTAATCGATTAAGTCACGAGATAATCAATTAAATTTGCTCTAACAGCTGTTTAGACTAAATTTTGAGCTTTTGTAATTGATTACATGAGCGACGTAATCGATTATTCTTCATTTCAAATATTTTTTAAACATAACGTTCACTGAAATAATCGATAATCGCATCGAATTAATCGATTACACAAGTTGAAAAACCTATGAAAAATCATTTCTCTCTAGAATAATCAATTACCACAGTTCATAATCGATTACACTTCATCTTCCTGAAATGGAACTTCACTGGTTTAAACGATTATACCTCGGGTTAATCGATTACAGCTTATACAAAACCTATTTTTGCTTATGAAATAATTGATTACTTAAGCTTGTAGTCGATTATTCATGGAGTTACTGCAAAATGTTAAAGCTTTTTTGGGATTTGTAACTGCCCAACTGCCACCTAATTCAAAAATTTGAATTATCTGAGCCTTTATGTTAATGAGTTAGTAAGTAAATTCGAAATGACAGTTATGCTTTCAAATTTCAAACTTTGGAGCCCAAAACCATCTATATATACAGCCTTGATCTTGAGACAAATCACACCATTCAAGCCTTGATATACCTCTCTGCTTCCCTTCTTTAGAGCCCAGTTTCTGTGCTTTTTATTTCTCTTAATCCTCACACCACCATGTATGCTCCCAAAAGATAAAAAATCTCTAAGAGGAAGGCTATTGAAACTTCCAACCTTGTTGTGAGTAGGCTAGATCATTGGTTCCCAGCTGAGCGTGATAAGATTAATTACCTACAATTCAATGCTACCAAGCTTATCTGCCCTCCTAAACACCTTGATCTTGCTTGGTTCACCAAAGAAGGCTTTCATTTCCCTGCATTGATTGAAGCTCAAGGATTGAAAAAGTTTGTTGAAATGAAGGGTACATTTTACCTTGAACTTGTGAAGGTGTTTTACACATGTGCCAAAGCCTCCATGGATGGGACTATCCTGTCTCAAGTTAATGGGGTGGTTATGGAAATCACTCTTTAGGTCTGGTAAGAAGTTGCTGGAATTTCCTTTGTTGCTGAAAGGAAATTTGAGGAAGAGACTGAGGGTTACAACAGAGTTGAAACCTATAGAGGTATGATGCTTGATCCTCAAATGAGACTAAAATTGTGGCTGAGTATTGGTCCAATGACTCATGAGGACAGACTTCTTCACTATATAATCACCTACATTCTGACCCCAAGGTCCACCAATCATGCACAAACCACAAATGATGACATATAACTTGTGTATGGCATGAAATACTCCATTCAGATGAACTGGATCCTCATCCTTGAGGAAACCATGCTGAAATCTAAGAAATTGGTGAACTATCCCTTTCCTTATGTTGTCCTTGTGTCTAGATTCATTGATTATTTCAAAATAGATGTCTCCAATGTTGACAATACCAATTCCAGCAACAGTCTCATCAAGGAGAAACATCTCAACAAGCTTGGAATGTTGAAGACTCCTTATGGCTGGCAGATGGCTGGACAACAAGTGTCTCCTAATGGTGTTGAAGATGAAGGAGATGTGGAAGAAGAAATTGAAGTTGAAGTCCCTGCTCAACCATCCTACAACACATTTGAATCTTTGATGATTCAGAAGATGGACGCTTTATTGTCTCTACGCCATGAGCACAGGGCTGAGACAAATTCATCTTTGGAAGAGATGAAGTCTAGATTAGAGAACATAGAAGCTAGGCTTGTTGTTGATGATGTTGACAAACTAGTTTAAATTACTTATGTTCTTTATGCTTTCTTCCTATTTCTAAGTATGTTGTGCTTTGTTTAATGCTTGTTATTTTCAACCTCTATGTAATGCGTCATTTTCCATTAATATAAGTTATGTTTTCTCCTCTTTATATGTTTTCCTTGTCCATTATTTTTTGTCTTTAATAAGCCAAATAGGGGGAGAAATATTTGAAATAAGATAGGGGAGATAAATAAGACATACTCTGTATGATGATGTGTTGTGCTCTGATTGTTTGCTCTGTATGCTTATGAAAAATTATACAAGTAAGGGGGAGCACATTTAAAGCATTTGATACTTAACACCTACTTAACACTTGTTCTTGCAAAAGCTGATTCAAATTTCAGGATATCAAGAATTATTTCTCTATCATTCATCCCTCAAGTGCAATCAAACTTTAAACAATTGGACAGTTGATATTTGGCATGCTCAAAGCAAAAAAAGGGGAGATTGTTGGATATAGGGGAAGTTGCAAGAAGAATCAAAAGCAAGTATAAAGAAGAAGCTTGATGATTGGCTTGAAGTTGTTTTTGCTTTATCATGCCCAATCAAGTATGAAGACATGTGCAATGTGTTTAAGTTTGATTCAAGTACATTGCTTTATGATCCTTGCATTGCCATTTGCATGTCTCATTGAATTTGCATAAGTAAGTGCTATTAAATCTTAGAAGTTGCTAAATGACTTAAAAGGAAAACATATTCTCATGGCTTTGTTTTTGAAAAATGAAAACTTACTATTTTAATCGATTACACAATGCTTTAATCGATTACATGATTGAGTTAATCGATTACATAGTGTATTTTGGAAAACCATGCCTTTCTTCTTTTATTGATTACCAAATCTCGTAATCGATTACATAGGCTTTTTAGAAAACTCTGTTTTTTCTGCTTTAATCGATTACATTGCGGAATAATCGATTAATCTGTCTGTGATCTTTTTCCAGATTGCTGAGGAAAAATTTAATCGATTATTTAGTTACTTTAATCAATTACATATGGCAAATAATCGATTACACTATTGTTTTAATTGATTATTGTTAGTTAATTCTGTTTTTTAAAAGCCTTTGTAAGTCAGTTCTATAAATATAGAACTTGTGCGAATTATTCTATATCTTTGAGTGACTTACCAAAGAAAAACTAAGCTTTCTAAAGTGTCCAAGGTACTGATTCCACAATGAGTAATACATCTTGTAAAGATCAAGATTTCTGAATTTTAGAAAGGATGTGCTAAAGAAAAGAAGATTTCAAGACATTGATTCTGAGCTATTGAATTCATTCTACCTGGATTGTGTGGTAATCTCATTTCGTTTTTCATTCATTCATGCATGATGAATCACAAATAGTGTTTGTCTTGAATCATTCTTTTTGGATTTACTAAGAGTTTTTGTTTTGTTGTATTGTAACTTTTAAATTGATTCCTTGTAAAGCATTCTATAGAAGGATTCTCTAGGTTTGAAGATTTGAGTAGGTTTCTCAAGATCTTTGTGACTTGTATTCTAATAGTGTTTTAGAATTTAGGATCTTTGTCTAGTGTTGATAGAGATAGTCACTTGTTGTGCTTGTACAAGAATAATTTGATATAGTGAAAGCTCTAACCTAGTGCTGGTTGGAAGACATTGGATGTAGCCTCCATGTTTGTGAGGTGAACCAGTATAAATTGTTGTGTGATTGTATCTTTATCAGTATAACTTTCATTACTCTTGGATGAAAATCAATAGACAACCAATACGAGATATTTCAGTCATTACATGCATTTCAAAGTGTTATTAGATTGAAAAAGAAAATTTGTTTTTGATCAAAGGGTGATTGTGTGATACGATCCTTGTTTTAATTCTGCAAATATTTTTTTAAGAAAAGTTTTTAAAGTTGGTATTAACCAATTCACCCCCCCTATCTTGGTTATTTGAAGAGTGTTCATAGTATTTTCAGACATGATGCTTGATATAGTTTAGGTTTTCTTATATCCATGCTTAGTGTGAATCAAATATGCTAGAAAAATGGACTGATTTCTAAGTTTCTTAAAAGTAATGAGTTCAACATAGTGTAATTGTTTACAAGGTCTTGTAATCAATTACAAAGTATTAGAACAAGCAACAAAACTCACTTCTACTTGAAATTTGACAAAAAGTATCGAATTAATCAATTACCACTTTTTATAATTGATTACAAAAGCCAATTCCAAAAGAAGGAAGACTCTATAGCTTGAGATAATCGATTACTATTTATTGTAATCGATTAGATTGCATCTGCAAACTTAAGGAGTTGTGTGTGATTAAATAATTGATTACCATATTTGATAGTCGATTATCCGAAAAGCCAAAAAAGTATGAGAAACTCTTTGTTTGAAACGAGATAATCGATTATCACGTTTCTGGAATTGCAGAACAACGAAGAATTTTGACGAATTAATTAATTAACATATTTGATAATCGATTAAATCAGTTTTGTTTGTCAGAATTATAAATACCTTTTTGTAATACCTTGAATTTTTAAGCATGTGATTAAGCCTAGATTAAGCCATGATTAAGAGTAATAAACATGCTTTAGAATCCCTAAGAGAAAAGCTTGAGGAAAGAAGGAGAAAATAGATTCGAACAACTGGCGCTAACCGCGTGGGGTCTGGCGCTAACCGCGTGGGATGCATGAAACAGGCCAATGGTTTCGGCCATTTCACGCTATTAGCGTGGAATATGGCGCTAACAGCGTGGGTTGTTCGAGTCTGTGGCGCGGCCAGCGCGGGAGTTGGCGCGGTCAGCGCTGGAAGCCTGGATCAGGCCAATCCTTGCGGCCAATTCACGCGATCCGCGTGGGGTTCGGCGCTGATGGCGCGGGTCATTCGAGGTATGGCGCGATCCACGCGGCTCATGGCGCGAACCGCGCGGGACCTCGGGCAGGCTTTTATAAATAGCTTCATTTGGACGAAAACTGAAGGGAAAAAGGAGAGAGAGAGGGAGGGAAGCCATTGATGGACCATTGAGCTTCATATCTTCTTCATTTCTCATCTAAACACCTCTGACCCAACTGAGAAAGTGTTCAGAGCCTCGAGATGAGCTAGTGACCCAGCTTTATTCTCGACAAGAGGCGGTAACCGGCGAGATCGAGATTTCTAAGGGAGCCCTTGGAATCGAAGAATCAGAGGCGAAGGAGGCCTTGATTGAGCAAGCTACCTTAGGGAAAGTGATTCCCTGGTGTGTCTGGACTACACAGAGGTAAGAAACTCGAGCCTTAGTCGTTGATTCTGTGTTTGAGTTTTTGGTTGATTTTGAATACCTTGAGAGGTGTTTTTGGAGGTGTTAGAGCCGTAATTAGGCTTGGACTCTATAGAGTTTTGTGCTCAGAGGGTAGTTCTGAGGAAGTTAGAGCCTTGAATCATCATTATTGATGAAGTTTGATTTTGGCTCTGAGTATATATGAGCAGAGGTAAAAGGCTAGTTATATGACTAGTGTGAACCTTAGAGCAGTTGACAAAGTTGTTCATGAGATAGTGTGGATGTTGTTTGTCATCTGGAATTGGTGATAATGAGAAGTCTGGAATTGATCTGTATAAGCAGGGATATGCTTTGATCAGAGTCATGGCAGAGACTCTGGAGCCTTGTGTAGGCTGAGTAGGATCCTTCCTGAGGGTCTGAGAATCACTTGTGAAGTGATTGTTATGAGTTATAGGAAAGGAATCGTGGTTTCCTTTCGGTTTAACGGCTTAGAACCGTTATTGATACCTTGTACTCTTGTTTTCTGTAGGACGTGAGCTTGATAGCTCTGGTGGTGTTGACCACGAGGCCGGGAGAGCCAGTGTTTTGCCTAGAGCAGGTAAGCTCTTGGTTCTTGTTTGTGTATCCTTTGTTGAGTTCCACCATTATCTTATTATGGTGATGGTTCTGTGTAATGTTATACATGTATATGTGAAAATTGTGTATTGTGACTGATGGCTGAATGTTGTGTTGTTCCCTGTGAAAGGGAAATGGATGTACATTGATATATGATGCTTGTTTTGTGAGCTATGCCCTGAGATTGGGTGATTGATATGTATGGCCATGATTTACTTAGCTTATTACTTGCATGGTTGATTGTTGTATCCTATTGTAGTAGGGTAGATGACATGTGATTGAGTAAGTCCCGATGTGAGATGTTCCTGTGATATAGACGTAGCCTCCCGAATGGAGATGTTCCTATATCTACAGACGTAGCCTCCTCGGGCAATTGTATTGAGATATGATGGAGATGTTCCTGCGATATAGATGTAGCCTCCTGGGGAGATGTTCCTATATCAGCAGATGTAGCCTCCTTGTAAAGAGATGTTCCCGTTATATAGATGTAGCCTCCAGGTGGAGATGTTCCTATATATACGGATGTAACCTCTGATAGATGCATTGAAATCCTGCCATGAGATGTTTCCTAGTATATAGATGTAGCCTCCTGGTTGGAGATGTTCCTATATATCTAGATGTAGCCTCAGCGGGATAGTATTGGATATGATCATGGTTGTATGCCATGAATTTAGTCTGATTGTGGTCGGGCAGAGATGCATTGTTGTGCATGAGAATTGATTGAGTGATTCACTGATTGTTGTCAGGTGGACATATATTGTTGATGTGGATTGTTTTGATATACTATTTTCATGTATATGTGTATGAAAGTGAACCAGGGGAAGGAAATACCTTCAAGGGCCCTGAGTTTACTGGGATTTTATATCTCACCCCTTGTGTGGGACATATGTTTTGCAGGTGAATCCTCAGGAGGAGCGGATAGATCTCAAGGCAAGAAGCCTGTGCAGGGATAGCTGAGTTTTGAGAACCTTAGGCATAGATGACTTGAGCATGTGGCTCTGATATTTTGTAGTGTGCCTTTGGTTTGATTTTGTTGTACCCTGAGGGTATATATATTTGTACAATTTTGTACTTGTACAGAGACTTTATGTGTATTCACCATACTATTATGTACAGTGTATGATAGTGACCTATGATGACGTCACTCTTAGTTATGCTTCCAAACTGCTTAAACTCTAATGATTATATATGTATTTGCTGTTTATGCTTGGTAATGACCCTGATGATTGAGGGGGCGTTACATTTTTCTTGTTCTTTTCATTAGTGACTCTTGATAAAATCATATAGTTGAGAAAACATTTCAAGAGAGTTAACTAAGGGAATTTCACTGCATTTTTCCTAGAGAAACAAGTTGATCAAGATTCGTTCATAGTTTATCATGATTTAATCATTATTGGAAGAGCTTGAAGATGTTGTGATCTACATATCAAGGTGTATTTGTTTCAATTATGTATGTATTTTTTGTTTCTGATCTTGGTTAGGGTTACTAAGAGTTTTGTGAGTTAATATGGTTTCAACTCCTGTTCTTTCTCTTGTAGGGTTCAAGGTGTAAGGACCCTCAAGCGTGGCGCGGCTGGCGCCATGAGTGGCGCGGTTAGCGCCAGGTTATGAAGAGAGAAAAATGTGTCTGAGGTCTGGCGCAGATGGCGCCAGAACTGGCGCGGATAGCGCCATAACCACTGGAAGTTGGCGCCAGGGTCACGCTAAAGCGCCACAAATTCTGGAATTTGACGCCAAGGGCGCCAGGATGGCGCTGGGGGTGCCAAGGTCTCTAGAAGCTGGCGCTAGGAGCGCCAGGGTGGCACTGATGGCGCCACAGTTTCTGATATCTAGCGCGGGGAGCAAGGGCGTGGCGCGGATGGCGCCACAATGGCGGTGCAGCTGGCGCGATCAGCGCGGGAACTGGCACGATCAGCGCAGCAGGTCGGTGCTGGCCATTATAAATAGAAGGCTCGCAATTTTCTGGAGAGAAACACTGTTTCTCTTCTTCCCTGAGCCTCTCCACCATTTTTGAGTGTTCCCAAGCTCCCTAAGGCCTTGATACTTCACCAAATCACTTCCTAAAGCCTTGAATCATGAGGAAAACCATGAGTGAGCTAAAATCCTTCATCCCAAACCCCTTGACACCTTGAGCTGAGAGATTCTTTCTCAGAGGAGAGTAGAACTCGAGATAGGCAAGGAGTGGCAGTGATTCTCGGACACTAGAGCTAGAGGAAGTGGTCCAGAGATCCTCCTTGCCAATTCTGAGGTAAGAATCTTGAGTTTCTCCGGTTAAATATTGATTTGGGGGTTTTCTATGAATAGTGACCCATTTGAGTTGGGGCTAGAATTAGCCCAGGGTCCTAGAGAGAAACTTGTTTAGAACTGTGTAGTGATGAAGGATTAGCTTTCAGAATTGGATTTGGTGAACTTTGATTATGGGCTCTGTTTATGAATAAGTGACTGGTGTTAAGTCACTAGTTGATGTTAATATGACATGTAAAGAGCCTTGTTGACTGTTATGAGGTGCCTGAGAGGCATAGTGGCGGTGTCTGATGAATGTCATGGACCGTCCAAGTTTTATTGGATATTGAGTACTTGAGCTGATGTGAGCTTTGAGCTCACTATTTGTGATTGATATTGAGTCTGGGAGTGACTCTAAGCCTTGATTGAGTTGTGAGCTCATGATATGTGAATTGTATAGAGTCTGTGTAGACACAGATGCTTTGATTGAGCCGATGAGAGCTTTGAGGTGATGGTTTGTAGCTTGTGTGGAGTCTGTGATAACTCTAAAGCCTTGTGTTAAGCTGTGCTAGACCTAGAAGGGTCGGTGAGAGCCTAATGTGTGCTAGGCTATGATAAACCCTAAGTTAGAAGACTTATGTATTATGCTAGTGCTGGTTGCATGATAACATGGATTGTGACATAAGTATATGTGCCTGGATTAGGGCTGGACACCAAGGGTGTCAGTGGCGGGAGCCACAGATCAGGGAGAGAACATCAGAGCGAGGCTTTGCCAGGTAAGTTCTGTGTCCCTGGGGATGATTTTCCACTTGGTTGCACACCACACTCCGGGGGAGTGGTGGTCATATTCATGATGCATGCATTTGGTTGATTGCATCCTCATAATGATATGTGTGCAATTATGCTTTGATTGTGATTATGATTGTGATAGATCTATTGGCCAATAGATAGATATGGACCTCCCTAGGATATGGGTTCCTCCTAGTTTGGTTGGCTCATGGTCGATTATATCCCAGAGGATTGGTGATCCTCCAGACCAAGGGGATAGAAGTCGAGGGTTCTCCTTCTATTCTCGGAGGTACCATATACGTGCATCCATGCGAAGGGTTAGCACCCAATGGGATGGCACGGGTGTGAGTTTCTGGTCTCACACTGATGTGGGCGTTGATGATATCCGCCAGGCGTTGATGATATCCGCCATGTATGGAGCAAGATGACTTGCTCATATTGTTATGAGGGCCAGAGGGCCTGGCCAGTGGGCCAATTGTTGTGATTGCCTGATGTGTGTTTCATGGAAAGTGGGCCAGGGGGAAGAGATTCCTCCAAGGACCCTGAGCTTACTGAGATATGTATCTCACCCCATTTGGGGATTTATATTTTTCAGGTGACTCTTCCGAAAGAAGAGAACAGTACTAGGGCAGAAGGCCTAGAGAAGACAGTATATGCATGACCAGAGATTTCATGAAGAGAGCTAGATAGCTCATTTTGCTTGGATGCTTGTTGGTGCCTTATAGAGGGTTGTAGGGCATATAGGCCCATCTGATAGTTGCATATGGATATGTACCCTCATGTGTGAGGAAAGTTATTCTTTTGTATAACCACTGGTGTGGTTCAGACTCTGATGATGTACATATATTGAGTATATAATGATAAGATATTTCCTTCTGACTTTATCTGAAATTACTTGGTTATCTGCCTATATGATTTGATGTATTAACTAGATCAGCAGGGGCATGTATTATATTGATCTGATGCATGTGATGTATTGAAATACTTGTGTTTTGATTGTGTGTATGTATTGCTGTGTTGGAATAATCTATACATAATGAAATCAAGAAAGCCGATCCAATCGCTTCCGCTTGGTTTTAAAATAACATTTTATGCGCGATTCTGATATTGTTAATGATAATACACTGGGTGCACACGGGGTATTACACAAGGGAAGAGTAGAATTGAGTGAATCATATGTGCATCGTATTTGTACTTGATTCTCTAGTTGTGGAAGTTCTAAGGGGTCTTAGAACAACAGGATGTAGGTGCTAAGCCAATATAATTTTTATTTGTGATTGTCTTTCTCTTTAACTCTTAGTTTTGTGATTCAATCTTGGTAATGAAATTCTTGTGAAAGAACCATAAAACTTTGTTTTTCATATGATCTGGTTTTCATTGTTTTCCTGGTTTTGATAATCTTTTGTAACAAGTTTTTGAGAAAACCTTGATTGAACAAAAGGGGAATGTTTTACTTGAATTTAAATCATGAAGAGGTAAAGATTTTGAAAGAATCTATTCAATCCCCTTTCCAGATTTTTGGCTATCCTAACAACATAGTCTTTAGTAAATGAGACAATGCAATTGAGGGAATGAGTTAAATAAATGATAGATAATAAATTGAATAGGGATCCAGGAACATAAAGGACATTACTAAGGGGGAGAGGGAGTACCAAATCCCTAAGACTATGTTTGAGAACCATTAGCCAAACTAATAGAAGGTAAATACCAGAAGTAGAAAGAGTAGGGAAAAGGGATTTATTACTAGTAATATGATCAGTGACACCTGAATCTAAGAACCATAGGCCAAGAGATGGAAAAAGAAGAGATGTCAGCAAAGAAAATACCAAAGTGTGCAATATAAGCAATAGAACTAGAGGCATGACGCTCCTGATACCACTTGATGAAGTCAGTGAAGATGGTCAAATAAACTGGTAAGGCAAAAAATGGTTGAATGGAAGTAGCCTGAGTAGTAGATGTGACATTTGTTGTATGGGGGGAGACCATGGAGACAATGACATCGATCAATGATGTGATGGAGCTTGCCACAATAGTCATACATGAGTTTGGGATTGTCAAATTGGGTTGGGTTCACCCCTAGTTTTCGAGAACGACCACAATCACGACTCTAAGATGCCAAGATAAAGGAGTCAATTGGTGCAAGAGAAACCTCTATAGTAGCGAGGTAGAGAGATGGTGCTCGATGTTCGACAAGAGGTTGATGTCGGTGGTGAGGGACAATGATTTAATTCCCTTTTGATTCTTGAATTTTCTACCTCTTTGTGTTTTGATTTTTTTTTTCTATTTGGGTTTCCATTAGATTGTGGCATTGTTGCTTGAAAATGAAGTTGTTTTGGTTTGGTTTTTGTGTTTAGTGGTGTGGTCAAAGATGGGGGCTTTTGAATTTTATGGAAGAGGAGGCGGAGGCAGAGTCAAAGGGAGAAAAGGAGAAAATACAAAAATAGTAAAAAATAAAACTTACTCTAGTGATAATTTAATCTTGTTTAATCAACATCACACGGAGACACTCTTTCTGATAACAAATAGTTCAAAGGTGTCATGTTTCACTTTCGTTTGGGTTAATGAAGAGAACTAATGACAGAATGAAATTGTCAGACTTTTTATAAATTCAATAACAAATTTTAATTTTTTTATCTATCAGGAATCTAACTCTTAGAACTCAACAAATTTAAAGATGAAATTGAATATTTACCCTAAAAACAATAAACTCAATCAACTCCTCATTGGTTATGTTATGAAAGATGCTCCACACACTTGCATATTAGCGCCTCCAAGGTAGATATAAACTTTAAAGCACTTTTCCAAGGATTGAAATTTGAGGCTGTCCATTGTCGAATGATCGAATAATTTGTTTTTCTCTCTATAGTCTGACGGATTCAAATCTGTTTTCTTGGTGTCATTATTCGCTGCATACTTTTATCTACCACATATCAGTCGATGGACTCTTCTACTGGCATAATTTCCGCTTGTGTGTTGGCCACACACTTATGAAATGGCTCCACTCCGCAACAAGCATCTTTGGAGAAATCTACCAACCACATCTCCACCTCCAATTAACACAAGAAATATCTGCGTTCCCATCCAGCACATGCATGATAAAGCCAAAGGTCCACTTGATGAAAACCACGTACCTGGTGCCTGATTTAGCATGACTTAAATTTGGTAATCTGAAGTCTAAATAAATTCTAACTGATTTAACTTTAAAAATATCTTTAAATTTCAATTTGAGTACTATCTTCAATAAATATGCTTAAAGATAGTTTATAGAAATATTATTGCTTTATCGTATGAAATAAAAAAAATTAACTAATATTCTTAATCAACTTGAAATTAAATATTTTCTCTTATTTTGAGTCAAGAAAGAATGTAACATTATTATCACTTGTCATTATCATCTCATACAAAAAGAAATAAAAATATAATTGTTATATAAAATGCCATGGGTTCCACAGTTGGGCGGCTGATATTATTGAATTTTTTTATTATCATGCTATAGAATATCTATCAAAAAAACTTATTGATTATTTTTTATAAGATTCTTTTTTTCAATAATATTTTTTTCTATCAGCAAACCGATTTGATGTGAGTGAGTGCTAGAAAGAGAAAAGAAAAATGAGGATTATGTTTTTGTGAGAAAAAAAAAAAGGCAAAAGGTTTGTTAAACATAATTGTACCTTCTACAGAACATATATGTCTTTATAGAAACAATTCAAAATAGAATTTAAAAATATTAAATGAAATTAAAAAATTAAATTGAAGTCATGAACGAATAAAATTTTATATTAACTGTTAAGATATGATCTTATCCTTTGATTTACTCTTAATTATAATAGAATGATATTTATTGCTTTTTCTTGTTAAAATTTAAATTCAACTAAAAAATTAATTATGTGTTTTTAAATTTTACTTTTATTCAACTGGTTGTATCTTATAAATTCATTTATCTTTAAAAAAAATCCTTTTTAATTGACTTTCAAGTCATATTAAACACAAAAACTATGTAGGAAAAAAAAACAAATTACAAGAATTAGAGATTTACCTAAGCAGTAAAAGGAACATTTGAATTACAATTTTGTGAAGATAAAGATAAATGATATTTATATCCTAAATTTTATTATTTTTCAAATTATCTACTTTTTAACTAATTAAATTCTCTTGAAGTTTGTGTTAAATTGAAAATTATTATACGTATGGATAAAAAAGTAAAAAATTATTTAAAGTACAGTTTTAATTGGAAGTAATTAATAAAATTAAAATCATAGCCAATTAATTAATAGATATGCATGACAAATGACCAAGAAGTCTTTCATTGCAATCAAGTCTTTCAATAAAAGCTTTAAAAAATAGTATTTTAGTCATGTTAAGAAGAAGAAAAGTTTAAGAAAGAAGTTGAGAAAACATTAAATTTCTGAAGGGATGATAAAATTATTGGTATAAAATTTGATTCTTATATTATAAATTTGTAATTTCCTTATGCGAGTTAATTGTTTTTTCTGAAATTTATAAAATGTTAATTATTTGTTAAAACTATGATAAAATTAAAGAGAATTGTTGAGATAAAATTGTTGGGATAAAGTTTTATTACCTTATCATGCATTAACTTGAATAATTCTAATTTTAATTTAATAATTATTAATTAGTGTATAATAAGATAAATTTTATACCAATAAT
>PYAF01000016.1:240171-268161 GCA_007407185.1 Glycine tomentella
TAATATATTTATTATTAATTTATATAGAGAAAAGAAAATGCAGACATAGAGGTGCAATAATATATGTGTTTTCGCTAGTATATAAAGAGAGAGATATATCATAAACCAATTTATATCAAAAGTAATTCTTTTAAAATTATGTTTCATCAATAGCATTCATTTTCTTGTATTAAGTCACTAATCCGTTAGATTCTAAGATAATGAATGATAAGAATGAAGTGCAACTCTAAAAGAGATCAATTTTTTCTTGATATAAGTTAATCTCTTCTTATATATATATATATATATATATATATATATATATATATATAAAACTCAATTTTTTTTATACTAAGAGCATTTTTAGTAGTAAATCTCAAATTGGAATCTTATTCACTTTTTGGTAGACTCTATAATGTCACATAGGATTGAAGATATCTCGAAATCTCTCTCATTCTTTTTAGTGGTAGATCTCATTTTGAGATTTTAAGGAGAGAGAGAAAAAAATTATTTTTTTTTGAACGTGTGCATATCTTAAGGGTTTTTCTACAAGAACTAATTCTCCATGTTAGAGATCTCTTCATCTCTTTTATTGAGAGAGCTAGTAAAAATCATATCTTGAGTTCAAGATCCTTACTCAAAATTTTGCCGTAAAAATAATCTAATATAACATTTTTTTTAGAGGAAGTAAAATAGAAATTTGAAAACTTTAAAAGAATAAAAAAAATGTTCTTTTTAAATTTTCTTCAATTTATAGACTAAACAATGTCCTACAAATTCAAGAAGCAAAGTAAACATTTACTCTTATTTTTTGTACCTTGCTACGGTTGATTCTAATGTACATTCCCATCAAAGAAAGAAAAAAGGTAACGTAGGTGCAATGCATGTATCCAACTCTTTTCCATTTTTGTTTTTTACTTCAACTGTATTACTTTTTAGATTGTCCCCAAATCACATCAATTATGTTAATACAAATGTATTCAAACTCAATGATTATGTCAATAATAGTAGGTTATACATGTGGTGTTTTTACTTTTCTGTCAATTTCACTTTATCAATTCGGATATTGGTACAACTATAATCTTCTTTGGTAAACTACTTAAGGCACATTATATGTCGGAAAATTTTGACAGGAAAAAAATTCTAGCCAAGTATTACCTTTTTATAGAAAAAAAAAGCTAAATAATACTTTAAATTTTGAATAACTCAAAAGACATACAAACACAAAAAAGAAAAAGCTTTTGTAATAATTATACTTCAACTTAGACTTAAATAAAAATATTAATATCACAAAAAATAGAATTACAGGAAAAAAAATATCATAGCGTGGTTCACCTAGTAATAGCATAATAAATTAGCTAAGTTTACTTGCTTATTTGAAAATTCTATATAAAAGTTTATTGAACAAATTTAAAATGAAAAATAAAATATTATAGAATGTTTATGATCTCTTAACATAAAAACAAGCACCCTGCTAAGCTAAATTTAAGAGTTTAATTTTGATATATTACTATTGTATAGATTTTTCATTTTTATTTAATTAAAATCATTTTATATTTTTACATGACTTTTTGAGAGTAGTTGTTATCAAAGTCAATAATTTTATTATTCATGACAATTTATTGTTGGACAACAATATGTTTTTTATTATCTATATTTTTACCTGAGTTCAACAGATATTAGAAATTAGATGAGTTCAATAAATAAAAATTCTTAATTATCAATCAACTAAAAATTAGGGTGAGCAAAAATCAATGGCCCGACCAAAAACCGAGAAATCTGCCTTAAAAATAATGTTTTCAGACTGTTGGGCTCGAGAACTTTTCACCCCAATAATACAAAAATTAAAAAAATATAAATAATACAACGAAAAAATTATTTATAAAAATAATACATTATTATTTAAAGTGAGAAATTGGTTTCCCCCAAACAAATTTCTCTCATTCATTTTATTTTATTTGTTCATTTTTACTTGTTGGAGAATTGATTTCGCGTGTTATTTTTATTTTATATTATGCATAATAGAAGATATTTGATATAAATATTGTATAGTGTATGATAGAGTATGCTTAAAAATGATCTATATCAAATTTTAATCTTTCATTCGCTATCATTCTTGTTTTCTTCTAAGATAGGAAAAATATTAAAGAATCATGAAAGAAGTCAAAATCATATGTATAAACATTTATAAGTAAACCAAATAAATAAAAGTAAAGGGGCAATATAAAATAAGTTGATATTGTCCTTTCCTTTTAAAAACTCTTACAAGACAATTTGACTAAACATTAATTTTTAATTTATAACAAGATTCATTTATCTCGAATAGTATTTAAATAAATGCATATATTTAAAAACTCAATATAAATATAAATGATACAAATCATTATGCAAGCCGTTTAATATTATTTTTTTCATTTTGACATTGTGAAATTGATTTCCCAATAACCAATTTCATAACATATTTATTTGTTTTTCTTTCTAAAACGACCTTACTACACTTGGGGAAGCCATGTCATAAGGCTTTATTTAAAATACATTTCAAAATTGTTTTTTTTCATTTTTTAATTTGTTTTTTACTTATTTCAATTTTTTTTGTTTTTTTAAAATAATTTTCTATTGCTTTGTTACATTTTAATTTTTTTAAAAGTTTTTTAGTTCACTAATTTATATATATATATTAAATTATAAAAAATTTAATTTATGTAGAATAGCAAAATTGTATATATATTTAAATACTTAATATAAATATAATTTTGTTAAATATGTATGAAAAATACATATATTTAAGTGATCTAATTATTTTACTTAAACAAATTAAATAAATAAAATATATTCAATTTTAATAGTATTTTCAAAAAATATTATTGTAGATTAATTCATATTTAAGTACTCATATTTTTATATCAATATAAATTATTAAAATTGAATATATTTTATTTATTTTATTTTTTTAGACAAAATAATTAGATCACTTAAATATATTTATTTTATAAATATTAAAAAAATTATATTTATATTAAGCATTTAAATATATGTATTTTTATTATATATTATTTTATATAAATTATATTTTTTATAATTTAATATATATATATATATATATATAAATTAGTGAACTAAAAAAATAAAAACAAAAAAACAATTATTTTAAAAAAAAACTGTAACAAACAAAATAGAAAACAATTTAAAAAACAAAAAAAATTTAAAAAAATATGTAACCAAAAACTAGAAAATTATTTAAAAATAGAAAAATAAATTGAAATAAATAAAATTAAAAAAAAAACACATTTTGAACTCGGTTTGAAAAAAAAAATAGCCTTACGACATCAATTTCTCATGAACCGATGTAATATGATCGTTTTAGAACAAATAAATAAACACATTGTGAAATCGTATTGTACATGGTATAATATTTATATTAAGGGTTGCTATGGTGCACGATAAAAAAAATATGTAAAATTGGTTCTTGCTAAAAAAATAAAACAAAGTTGAAAAATCGATTTGGGAAAACTGATTTCTCGTTTTAAATAATTATTTATATCATTTGTATAAATAATTTTTTGGGTTGTATTATCTGAGTAATTTTTTAATTTCTTTTATCATTGGATGAAAAATTCTTGGGTTTGGACTTCGGATTCGATTAAATAAAACAATGGTTAAAATTGGATAATTCGGAGGGATGCGGGTTAGAAAAGAGTCATCCATTAATATCTGCACCGACCAAACAAAGCGTCACACGTAAGGACAAGGAGTTTAATTTTCAAACTCACAGACGTGTTGAGTTTCCTTGCAGAGTTGCAGGCATTCAGCATTGTGCCTTTCTAATTCCTTTTCTCTCATTCTCACATGCAGTATCATATTTTTATATCAATGATATTGTTAACATTCTTTTTTTCATATATAGCAACATTTCTCTTTAGAAGCTTCACGAAAAACTTCACGAATTCTTGTGCAAGGAGACTTTCATGTATGCCCTCAATATTCCAGATCTGTTCATGTGTTTTATCTTCTTCATTTTTTTTTCTCACCTCCATTCTCTCCTTCACTTCACTCATTCTTGAAGGAGGCTTTCACTTCCTCAGTTCGTGCTTATCATTCGCCAGTTCTCTTCCTTCTTCTCAACTTCTTTTTTTACTCAAATCCGACCAAACCCATCCAAATTTACCTGCAACCCAACTAATCCGTAACCACTCAACCCGATTTGCTTCCGATGGGTCATTTTAAGTTCAAATCCGACGGATGTTCACCTCTACTAAAAATTATATAATTTTGCAGTTAAAAATAATCATATAAATATAACTTTAAAGATGGTTATTATAAAAGTAAATATTTTTTATGAAATAAAAATTAATTAATTTATTACTAATATTAATATATATATATATATAATGTTTTTGATAAAATAAATGTGTGAGCCTTATATAGTATGAGTAAATAGTTTCTATATTGTGTATAAAGAAATTTTACTTTATTATATTCAATCAGAAAAAAAGTTTTATATTATTATATTATTATTTAATTATAAATTATTATGTAAGATGAATTTACTGATTTCAATAATTACTATTATTTAAGTGTTCATGACTACTATCTTAAAAATTATTAGGGCAATATCTTTTGATTAATTGATAGTGTAATGAATATTTTAAATTATGTATTTTATTATCTAGACACTCTCCTAGTATAAGGAAGAAGAATATTGAAAATAGTTTTATCTTTATATAGTGTGTAAGGTTGAATACAACGATAACATATTTAAATATCAAAAATCATATTAGAATAAGGTTGAAAAGTGTGTTAGAGAAATGTAATAACTTTATTACAAATGAAACTTTTTCACAAGCATATATGTAAAACACAAAAATTGATTGTGTCATCTAGTAATAAAAAATAGTTCTAATGAAAACAAGAGACTATCATCCAATGGAAGATAAAAGAGTTTTCACAAAGATTTTTCAAATAAACATTTGGCGTCGGCGACAAAGTATGTCAAAGTAAGCTTAAGAGAATATTGATTAAATAGCTTAAGAGAAACGTAGAAATATCTTGTTTATGTTGGTTCACTCAAATAGAATCATGTCTTGTTCATCTTTAAAAACTTGAAAAAGGTTTCACTGATCAAGATTGATTACAAACAAATATTCTAAATTGTCACTCTTGATTATAATAGTATTCTATAGGTCACTACTGACACATTCTTAGATTCTTCCTTAATCTAAGAATATCCAAGTATTTTTTGGCACTAAGTGTTTTTACAAATTAAAGTTTGAATGAATACAATACTCAAATAGTGGATAAACAAATAAGCTTAAATACAAATAAACTTTACTAGGCTAAGGATGAACTATTTAAGTACATCGTATATTGTCCAATGATTTTTTTCATTTTAAAGATGTTTACTCGTTTTCACTTAATATTCTTCATTCTTGAAATCTTGGGCTTGAATCACCTTTTATAGACTTCACTGAATGATCCGTTATGAAATTAATGTTGAGTCTTAAAATGATCATTGTCTCAACTAAAAGTGATGCAACATGCACTCTGGTTGGACAAGAAAAGCATAATAATACAAATAAGTGCACATGCTTCTCTTTCATGACGATAATGACATTGAGGAATATTCTTACTAATTCTTTCTATTTTATCTTTTCCTTAAATTCAAATGTCGATCATTCAAATAAAGAGAAACAAAATGTATTTGATAAAGTAACATTCATACACTTTCCATTCTGGCTAAAACAAGCTTTTTGTACTCCGTGAATGTCACTTGTGGAGGATATAAAGTGTAGTGTTTAAGTGATTAAGTCTATTGGATGCGATTAAAAATAATTTGTTTATATATTAATTTCACAATAAATGGAAATGATTATTTTAACTGGACATTAAATATAACTTAATAAAAATATTTTGCACTTATTATTGGACATGTACTTACAAAAACTATAGGATATGAAAAATGTGCTGGTTTATATTTTAGATTCAATTCATTTAATAATAACTTATTAGTCTATAAAAAATATATTTTTTAATCATCAAAATTAAAGATAGGGATTGCATATTTTGTTATTCAATAATTATTCTTTAAAATTTTATTATTCAATTTTTTTTCATACATTTTACCAAATATTCTTCAATTTTTTTCATTATTTACTAATCTGTTAAATATGAAATGAAGTTATGTTGTATCCTTAAAAATTACGTTGATTTGTCTCTAATTTTACAAAACGACGTCACTCAATTACTAACACAGTAGTGAAATATGCAAAAATTAAAAAAATACGATGTTAAAATATGAAGAAAAAAAACTTGAATACTAAAATACACAGAAAAATAAAATAAAAAATGATTGTAAAATGAGGAAGAAAAAAAAAAGCAATAGTAAAATATTAAAATGATGAGAGTGAAGTGATGAAATGTAGAATTAACCCACATTAACAAAGAAGATTCTGAATAACAGTAATAGTAACAGTAAGCAATCATTATTAACCATCATCATCATCCTAGTTCCTAGCACAAACTTTACCCAACGATTCCATTCACTTCCACTACTACTGCTCAAAAGTTATCTTCCGCAAATTCCACCCATTCGATTCACATTCTCTCTCTCAAACCTGAGAAAACCTGCTTTCTCAAACACCCATGTGGAGAGGGTGAGGAGCAGAAGAAAACCCTTCCAATGGAAAAACTCTGAAATTAGGGTTTTGGTTTCCCCCAAAGGGAGAGAAGGAAAAACGAAAGAAGGAAGGAAGGCGGGAGGGGATGATGAAACGGCTGTTGGGTGGGCCCGGGACGATTAGCGGGTTCCTGTTGAGGTTCGGCCAATGCGCCTTCGGTGCCGCTTCGATTGCTATTATGGTCACTTCCTTTGGCTTCTCTAGCTACACCGCTTTCTGGTATTCCGCTAGTTTCTCTCTCTCTCTCTCTCTCTCTCTCTCTCTCTCTCTCTCTTCTTTAAAAATAAAGTTAAATTAAATTTAAATTGATGCTTGGGTTTGCATAGGGCGTGTTTGGATGGGGGGTGGGGGGTGGGGGGAAGGGTTAGTGTTTCATTTCTAGATTGAGGAACTTTTTTACGGAAATGAGTAAGGGACCTTTTGGGGGAATGTTACCTGAAGATCTCAGTTTTTTGGGTTTGCTTCAAAACATGGCTTTAGTAAACCGTCACGATTGGTTGTGGTTTTGTTACGATCTTTGATATTGCGGAAAACTGCGAACAAATATGGATGATGCGGTCACAATGGCGGAGATTTCAAAAACCATTTAGTTGCGGAAGTTTCTAAGCTTTGGCCTTTAGTACCTGGAAATCAGATAGTGATAACAGCACTTGGGTGTAACCGTAAGTGGTGTGGGTATCAAACAAAATAGAAGGGGTAAGTGAAAATGGAATTTTCAATTGAAGGATGTGGTGGGGTCCTATTGAATATGGGCGTGGAAAATTCAAGGGTGGACTTAGTGTGAGAATTAGCTTGAAAAACTTTTTTTTTTTCTTAAAAAGAAGATGATTTTCCCTAATTTTAAAGGGGTTATGAACTGATTCTTACCAGTGAAAATGAGTTACACTTGTTTTAAAGACGGTGTTTGTTGCTTTGTTCGTTCCAAATTTTTCACGTTTCTCTTTTTCCACCTACTGAATTGACCACGTGTGTTTGGATGGGCATTGACAAAATTGATTTGAGTTAAAATTGATTTTGAAGTGATGTGATTTATGTTTAGATGTTTTATTATAGAATCAACTTAGGAGTAAAATTCAGTACAGAATTTTGGATCTAGTCAAAAGCTAATCAAAGTTGCTTCAATCCAGAATCAATTATGAATTCTTCTCCAACATGAAACCGAACATGTGAAAATTATTTGAAAATCAATTATGGACCCAAAATCAATTCCCTAACACCAAACCAAACATGCACCACATCTGTTCAGACAGATCTCTTGGAGGACGCCAAATAATTATAGGGAGAGTAAACTGACCCAGACAAGTAAATGAAATTACAAGAACATAGGGTTGAAGATGTGTTAGATTTCAGTCTAGAATGTAGATAGGTTATGATGATGAGGGCTCTTGAATTAACTGTGTTTAAGGCTCGTTTATAGCTCCTCAAATTATCCCTCCATTTTTACTAGGTTCTAGGTGCATGAACTTGATTCAACCAGGATGATACACAAGCCCCCAGCTCAGCCCTCTTTGGAGGGTACAAAGTCCTCTATGGCATTGAGAAACTTTCATAGACATTTTGATGTTTACTGCATTGTGGACTAATTGGTTCTTTTTTAGCAAGATGATTCTGATGTGCTTAAAAGGGGAAGAAATAAATTAGTGTCCAATCAGGCAACTAATTGAGCTGTGTCAGAATGTATAAAAGAGATGCATTCTGTGTATTATTTTTAGTTCTTAGTTTAAATAGAATATAACCCATGATGGCTTTTACTATTTCTCAAATCTTTGCTGGTGTGGGTAAACAGCTTAATTAAGCATTTGTTCAATAAGCCATTATCTCATGAGAGCTTATGTCAGAAATTTGACCATGAAACTTGTTGAAATGAACTATAAATAGCTTATTTTTAATAAACTTTATCATGGAACTTATTGAAATCAGAATCAGCTAAATTATAGGAGTTATGAGCCATTTTCATAAGCTCAAACAAACTCAATAAGATCTTTTAACACACCCTAATATTAATCTATTTCTTGTTTCATGGTTTAAGGTAACGTTGAAAGTTTGAGTGAACCAGATCTAAACTAAGGTTATGTTTGGAATCAGCTAAAATTGGAAATGACTCGATTTTAGTTAATTTGATTCAGAAATCAAATTTTATGTTTGGAAATCATCAAGAGTGAGATTTGAATTTATTAGAAAATCAAATAGCTTGGAACTCATCAATGTGGAAATCAAATTGATTTGATTACATTTTATTATTTTACTTATAAGTGGTAGGCTAAAAAGTTAATAAGGCAAAAATAGTTTATTTATTTAAAAACAAAATCCAATCTTGCTAATTTGATAGGATTTCTACATTAAAATGAATAAAATCTATGGAATTTCACTTATCAAATCAGTTCATATTTTTTAACATCCATTTTTAATGTTTCCAAACACAAAAGGAGGATAAAATTTTTTGAACTTCACTATATGGTGTTGTTTTTTGCAGTTTAAAAAATGTCATCTCTCATATCTTGTATCGTGTTAAGATTGTAAGAGCTTCACTACATTATGCATGACATTTTTGAACTATGGTATGATTGTTCATGCTTGTAGTAAGTTAGAATTTAGAAACAAGTTTAGGCCTGTTTGTATTTTTAATTCTTCTAGAATTTTCTAGGTTGAGGTGTCAAAATGAGTTTCAGCTGCCCATGGACCATTCCTTTGGCTTATGGACTAGTCATTTAACCCTGTAAATGGGGTGGGCTGGATAAAAATTTTGGAAACCTATTTAGCATGTAGCCATGTCAGCGGTGAGCTTTTGAGTCCTTGAAGCCCCATTACACCAGGGAGGATTGTGGTGAGCTGGCATCGACCCCAACCACATTTTCATCTCTAAATCAATCTCTATTATGTATTATGAGAGGTGCTTTTTCAATTCAATTAGTAGTGTTCTTATCAAATATATCTTTACCCATCTTGAAGATGTCCAGATTCTTATTTGCACTAGAAATTATTTTGATTATTTTGTTTTGTTCCAAATCCTTATGGTATGGTGATGATTTTCTATATTTATATATATGCTTAGTTGAGTATTTTGAAATTGAGCAATGAATGAGTGTAAATTTAGCCTTAACCCTTGAGATTCGAGAATTCTTAGGGGTATGGTCTAATGGGAATAAGAGGAATTGATTGCTTATTCCTGCCAGAACAGTTTGGTTAAATTTAGTGAGAGGACTACTTTGTTGTGTATAACATGCTAATGGTTTTGTTTATTTTTGTGTGTGTATACCATGGGCATTGTTGTAATTTGCAAGTAGTGTTTAAGTCATTTGTTCACTGCACTGGATTCTCAGATAGCATTGTTTACTACTTAAATGTTTTTTTCTTTTGCTATTCTATTAAGTAGAAAGTGATTCCTTTATTTTTTTTTATTTTTTGTCTTAAATAGATTTCATATTTTCTTGTAAACGTAACTCTCTGGTTCTTCCCTGCATCTTCAGCTATTTAATTGCATCAATGGGACTTCAAGTGCTCTGGAGCTTTGGACTTGCATGCCTTGATATTTATGCTTTGAGGAGAAAGAGAGACCTACAAAATCCAATTCTTGTCAGCCTGTTTGTTGTTGGTGATTGGGTAATAATCATGCCACTTTCCTTATCTTTTTCCTATTTTCATGTGGAAAAATAATTTCAGAGGACAATAACGTGCTTAAACATAATCATCAGTTCATCACTTAATTGAACATAAATTCAATTTTTATGGTTGGTAGTTACTAAATACTTGAGAAATTAAAAATACTCGCTGGAGTTAAATATTTCTCTTACAGAAAAATGCTAATTATAAAGTGTGAATGTCTCTGTCTTAAATTGTGTGAGCTCCTATTTTTTGAACAGCATCTAATAAAATAATGAATACCTGCCAATTACAACTTCATGTTACTGTCAGGTATGTAAACATAATGTGCTTCTAAAAGAATAGTCAAAATTTAATATTGAACTTCATTTGCTCCTCTATTGACCATGTACTAATTCAGAATGGTGTTTCTCTATTTGGTTTATCTTGTTAACCTTAAAAACTTTGGTGAAGTATTGACAAGATCTTGGGCTTCGATTTCTGCATTATACGTTGTAATAATGATGGAATTGGAATCAATATTTCCCTATTCTTCTATGGCGCAATTGTTTTTATATTTTGATGAAAATTGAGGTGATTAGCCTGGTGAGATCATATCATAGTGATTTATGAAATGCAGGTAACAGCGACTTTGTCACTTGCCGCTGCATGCTCATCAGCAGGAATCGTAGTATTATACACAAGGGACCTGACTGTATGTGCGACTAGTAAGCGTCTCACGTGCAACAGGTACCAGGTTTCTGTAGCCATGGCTTTTCTCACCTGGGTTCTTACAGCAATGTCATCGCATGTGATGTTCTGGATCTTGGCCTCAGTCTAGCTTGACTTATTTTCTTTGCTAGATACAAGAGACCAACATAGATATCACCCTATCTTTGATAGCTCTTGTAAATTTTGATGTATCATTACCTGTCATGACATGTGGGCAAAATTTTCCCTCTTGTCCCTTCTCAAAACTTTGATTGATTTTTCATTTTTCAATCTTGCCACGCACGCCTTTCTAAGTCTAGATATAGATTCTGGTTTAATGTAAGCCTTGGACATGATCTGTAAACTTCCTTATTGTAGCCAAGATGTTCTCTTTGTGCTGGGTGCATGCGGTTGTATATATTCTTGTTTTTTTCTTTCTTCGTTTATGTCTACAATGACGGCATTGAAAATTAAACCTAAATCTTCAGGCATTTACTAAATTCCTATCACTAGGCCGACCCTAGTGGGGTTGTATATATTCTTATTTACTGCCTGTAAAACATTAGTCACGTTACTATAATTTAGAATTTAGCATATATACAAATTACATATATAGTCTTTCACTTAGATTGAGTTATTTTTAGGTTTTATTGCAATTTTGTCCTCAATTTTTTTTTTGTTGAAATTTACCTCAACAAATAAATTTGGTGTATTTTATTTTTAATTTTTAAGAAATTTGTGAATTTTACTCATTATTTATTCATTAATAAACACAAAATGAGGGTAAAATTTATCAAAAAAAAAGTTAGAGATAAAATTTGTTAAAAAATAAAAAAGTTGGATGTAAAACCTGTCCAAAAAAAAATAAAAATTTGGGGGTTTAAAAAGTGTTATTATGATAAGATTAAATTGAAGAAGGATAAAATTTATAAGTTTCTTGAAAGTTTAAGATAAAATGTGATAAATTAATTTATTGGGATTAAAATTTATCAAAAATTGAAAAGTTGGGAGGAAAAAATATAATTAAGCCTTGTTTTTAATGCTTGAAAAGTATAGGATAAAATTTGGCATCTATGGAATATATGCTTTCAAACATTTCGTTATTGCATATTTGCATGCATCGTTCTATGACAACAAATAATGTATAATTCCAAGGTTTGCACTTCGTCTTGGACAAAATAATGTGCTGGGCTAGTAGCATCAAACACAGTCCATATGTGTAACTTACACCCATCTCCGTTCTCCCTGTGTGGCATTGTAATATTCAATTTATCTGCATCTCACCACCTTAATAGTTAGTAGTTATCGGATAGGTTTCATTAGATAAAGACATAAAGTACACAATCTTGCTCTTTGTCTTTGTTTCACTTAATTGTATTCAATTCCACATGATTGAACTTGTATCTTAAAATACGATTTCTTAACACAATATCACACTTATTAATTATTTTTAGGATAAATTATGTTTTAGGTCTCTTTAAAATCACTAATATTTGAATTTGATTTCTCTAAAATTTTTAGTAACTCTTATTTTTTATATGTATTTTTTTTTCTGGTTCTAGACGCTATTTAAGTCATTTTTTTTAATTATTGTATAAAGTGTTATTTAAAACATTTTAAGGACCAAAAGTCATACATTTCAAATTTAAAGAGAAAAAATATTTTAAAATTAGAGAAATAAAAATAATATGAAAAATTTTAGAGGGACAAATTTGAATATTAGTCATTTTAGAGGGACACGAACCATATTTAGCCCTTATTTTTACTATTTATTTCTCTCACGTTAGTTTGCCATATATAAATGTCACCTAAAGGGTATATTCCCTACTTATATATAAGGACCATTCCCTACTTGAATTCACTTTCGCCTTAATGAACGTGGACCCTAATTAGAAGTTGCATTAAGTAAAAAGACCATAATAAATTCTAACACTAATCAGACATTTCCTCCTTCCTCGACATCATGGTTCCATATCATGCTTAAATGCTTTCTTCCAAATCCTTTTTTTTTTTTTTTTTTGTGGGCTCCATTAGCCTTGCGTTGTGATCACATTTTGTTCCTATATGATTCCACTTGTGTGCGTTAAAATCGTTCCTCAGTCCTCATTGGTCATTGCACTGTTCCATGCTAACAAAATAACGTATTTCTTTTAGAAGAACAAAATAATGTATTTCTTTTACCTTGCATCCAGGAAAAAAAATATTATTCTCAAGTTTACACTTCTTCAAGGACTAAATAAATATTATTAGTCCCCGTCCGTCCCCAATACACCTCATAATTTTCAAAATTTCATATACTTTTAAAATAAGTAAATGTCTATAATATGGTTACATACCCATAAATGTTTATCTAAAATTTTATCTGCATAATAAGATACTATTCTTGTAAAAAATAATATTATACAATTTATTATATGACTTGCTCTCCATCTCTCTCTTTTATTGTACAATGATGATAATGAAAAAATCGAACTTAAATCTTTACGTATTTACCTTAATTTCTTACAAATAAGTCAATTTTAACAATGTGTATTTTCATTCACATATTCAACACCATTTCATTATTTTAGAACCAAACATGCTATTAATCGTTGTAGAATTTTTAAATTTGTATTCTATGTCAGGTTAAATGTTTAAGATTTTTTCTCAGAAGAAATGGATCCCTTATCATATTATTAGAAAATATAAAGTTTATACTATAAGATATGATCCATGCTTAAGGTATGTTTGACCAACTTTTTTTTAACTTAAAGTAGCTTTTAAGTTAAAGTTAGAAACAAGAACTTAAAAAAATAAGTAGAGTTGTTTGTCAAATTTCATTTTCTTTTAGCTTATAAGCATCTTTTAAGCTAAAAGTTGTTTGATAATTTTTTTAAAAAAACTTTTTTGACCCAACTTATCCTTTTTAGGAAGAAAAAAAAAACTAAAAAAAACAAGGCCAAACACTACCCTAAGGCTAAAATCATTTTAGGTAAAAACTTTCTATAAATTTATTAGGTTAAAATAAGTTTTAGTCTCTATAAAATTTACCATGTTTAATTTATATTTGTATAAAAATAAGTGAAATTGATCCTTGGGATCAGTGTTATAAAATTTGGTCTAGTCATTGATCCAATCGAGGTAGTGGATCACTGGATCAGTGGTCCAACTGACGGACTGATAATTGGTCCGATTTGACCAGGTTTATATAAAAAAATTCAAAATTATATTATATATATGTATATAACTAACATTATTTGATTAAAAAATGAAAATGGAAACTGCAGAAAGTAATAAAAGGGTACAGAAAGAACCAATCTGGATCTAACGAGGCCCAAATAAACAAAAACCCTAATAGCCAATTATATATATTCTTCTCTTCCTTCCTGCTTCAGCTTCTCTTCCTTCATGCTACGACTTCTCTCATAAAGTGCGTCCTTCAGGCTTCAAAGGATTAAAGAAAGGTGATAGCATTAGTATTAAAAAAAAACTCTTTCTCTCTCTCTCTCTCTCTCTCTCACTCTTTCTCTCTTTCATTCCCAAGTTGAAACTGCTGGAAAACGCAGCATCGCCGAAGCAAAGATCAGAAAACACAATCGGAGCACCAAATACGAAGCGTGCACGCTCTGAAAGATCCGAAGCTGCGTCGCACCGCCAATAATAACTACTCTGAAGTGCTCCTTGAAGCCATCGCAATGTTCGGACTCATCGGCTTTCTCCGCCAGCTTGACGACCTCGCTCAGTCAGTTTGTCGTTGCTCCTCGAAGCATGATCGTGAAGGAGGCCTTTACGCTCTCAAACAAAGCCCTTTTTTCTGTCAAAACCCAATCCAGGTTCTAAAAATCGACCGGGTCGCCGGGTTCTCATAAAATCGACTGGGTTTCATTGGGCGAAATCGTGCCAAATGCATGGTCGACCCAAGTCCCAACTTGGCCCACGTATAGCACCGGTTCTCGGTCCGATCGGCCGGGCCAGACTGGTTTTCACAACATTGCTTGGGATAATTAGAGCATCTCTTTGATGTGGCTAATGGAATCCAATGTTAGCACAAAGACATTCTTCTTCAATTTCTCAATAGTTGCGTGGTTTTACTCCACACCATGCATACTTTCTTTTTTTCCTTTTCTTTTTTTATACAATCTACAACATGCATACTTGACTCATCATCCAACAACTTATCACATCACTCGGGAAGTAATAATTGCAATTAGGTTCTACCCGTAGAAAACAAGAGAATAAAATCATAACACACAAGTAGTAGAGATGGATTTTAACTACTTGTGATAATTAGCAAGTGTAATTCCTTTTCAATTGCGACATTTTTAATAAAGGAGGTGAAGAGATTTCCAACATATAGAATGAGTTCTTGTAGAAGAACTCTGAAGATGTGCACATTGTTCAAAAAAGAATAATTTTTTTTCCTTTCCTTCTCTCCCTAAGATTTCAAAATGAGATCTACCACTAAAGAAAAAAAATGGGAGATCTTTAATCCTACCTGGCACTATGTGATCCACCAAAAAGTGATCTAAGATTCCAATTTAAGATCTACCACTAAAGATACTCTTAAAATTCTTTTAGGATTTTTAGAACTCTCCAAAGTCAAGAAGGGATACTTCACCAATCACGAGAACCACACAAGAGCTTTTCTAACCTATTATTCCATGTATAGGTTCATGAAATCAAACAACCAACCTATCCAAATCATGTCACCAATAGTGCAAGAACCACTATCTCCAAAACATATTCTCAAACCACAAGCACCAGGGATTGCAAATTTAGGGTCAGGTTGTTTGTTAGGGATGTAAGTAATTTTTTTTAAGTATAGAACTTAGAAAGTTTATTGAAGTCGAATGGAATTTAAGAGCATAATATTGATGTTATATTCAATTACTAATTGAAAAGGATGTAATTGGTTAAGGTTTGATGACATGATCAAATGAAGATTGAAAGATAAAGATTAGTTCTAAAGATAAATTGTTAAGACACATGCTCCTTGAAAAAAGATAAATGAAGAATCATAAAAACACACCATTTTGAGCAAGCATACAAATACAAATAACATTTTTTCCACAAAGAGTGCGAAGATACAAGTGTTAACATTTTAGATAATTAATTCAAATAAGTTGTACACTTGTACAAATCTTATAAACAATTATGAGTGGTTTTTATTTGTAATTAGTAGGGACTAAAACAAAATTTACTAATTTATTAGAGAGTAAATACAAAATTTGCTAAATTATTAGGGACCAAAATAAAATATCAAGGATAAAAAATTATTATTTTATTAGAAAGTCAACATAAAACAAATTTATTAAGAAATAAACACAAAAATTAAGTATTTATTAAGGATTAAAAACATATTTAACTAATAATTTTCATAAAAAAAACAACTTACTTAAGTAGTTTATTATGAAAATTACATTGTTCCCACACATGACATAATCGCATAATCAAAGAAACAATCATAAAGCTGACAAAGAAATATATGTATTTTTTGTTTAATATTATATATATATATATATATATATAGTGTTATTGTTCTAAAATAGTGATGATTAGTTAATTACGTAAAGAAGAATTTGAATTTTGATCTAGCATACGTAGAGGAAGATCAAGATTATTGGAGTAAACAGTTTCAAATCAATCAAGAAGCTAAAATCAACAGGATATTAATCATCACAAGCACAAATTTAAAGTGAAATTAGGATATTATACAATGAGCCAGCCTGAGAAGACTATTTCCCTTTGTACACGCCATCATCCACCAAACCTGATATATTTATATAGTTGAAACATTTTTTTATGCAAATCTTGTTAGATGATAATGACCCAAAGGTTTGACAAGATAGTTTCAACATATTCCTCAAATAATATACTCTCATTTTGCCTCTTATGACGTGCACAGAAATTTAGTCTATTCCCTTAACCCTATTTATTTTTATGAACAATTCTCATAGAATCATACTTCAAATGGCAATAAAATCTAATAAAAATCCTACCCAGAAAACGGAGAAAAAATAAAATCAAAACTCAAATAAAACGAACGAACAATTGCAATCTAATTATTCTACAAAGTCACAGTTTCCATGACCCCCCATTAGGTCAAGAAATACACCCATTCACTTGACATTCCACCCCCCCAAAAGAACACAGTATAAATGACCCTTTGGCCATGAAACACATAAATTTTGATAAACATCATGACAAATATTTACAATTGCAAAATACAACCATGCAAGCATAGTACTCCTTTGGTTATCCACATGCTTGCAAGTGCAACACAAGGTCCCAGACTTGAACCATTTGAAAAGACAAACTTGAATACTTAAACAACACAAGCAGCAATCACATTCTTGTACTAGAACATGCTGGTCTAGAAGTTCATGTTGGAGATCTAGGTGAATTCATGCGACGGTGCGGCGATTGAACACTGGAAGAAACTATGATTTGGGTTGAAGAAGAAGTAGCAAGTTTGGAAGATGGTGAAGAAGCAGAAAACCCATAGTCTGACCCAAACAGAGAAGAAGCAGAGGTTTGAAACCGACCTGAGTCGCCGGGAAGTTTCATGTATGAGTAAGAAGGTGACTCACAAAGCCATGAACCAATAGGCCCTTGTTTCTCATTCTTGTATTGCATTACAGCTTTGTACACAAATGGAATTAGACCCTCCATTTTTATGTGTGATGATGAGGAAAAAACAGAGAAGAAACAGAAGAAAACAGAGCAAAAACAGAGAAAGTGAAAGATTTTGGGGGAGTTGATTTGTGAATTGGATTGAAGGTGAAAGGAGAATAGAGAGGTTCTTGGGTTTAAAGGTGTGGGATGGTATGTATGATGACGTGGAGTAATAGCATGTATTGGAGTCCAACTCTACACGTTAAGCCAAGAAGATTTCAACTCAAACCCACAAGGATATCTTCAAAGCTATGTGCCAAAAACAAAACATGTTATTGAAATCATTTTGTGTTGATCCCAGTTTTTTTTTTTATTATTTTATTGGTTTGGTTTGATGTCATGGGGTTTGAGCTTTTAGAAAAAGGTTGGTTGGTTTGATATGAATTTTAATTTGTTCCATCACTTGGTTTGGATTTCATCTCAAATTAAGGATTCATCAATAACTAATGATTTTTTTTTATAACAGTGTGAATTAGTATTCAAATTCTAGATCACTTTAGTAAAAGACATAAATAGTTATTATTGTACCAACTATTGTTATGACCACCGATTTCAATTTTCATTATACTTATTTTTTGTTTTTTCTTCTCTCTCATTTTAATGCTATCTTAGTCACTATGGTTGGTTCAGATGTTGGTTTAAAGTATGCTACGTGATAAACTATTATTTTGTTCATTCTTATAGGGCCAGTTGTATCCGTGTACGAGTTTTGGGTATAAGATTTTATGAATCATATTCATGTCTTGCACATTACCGACGCCAAAATAATGGCGCAACGCATAAAGATCCGATTTGTGTGTATGATAATTATTATAGATGTATAGTGATGTTATTCTCGCAACTAACGCTTAAAATCAAAAGGTTTCTGATGCTTTGATTGAATCCAACAAATACCCATTAAAATTCTATATTTTTATTCTATGAGTGCCACTAACACGTGCTTTCTACATCTCATCAATTTTACCACCAAGCAGTAGAGAAGTACAGCTTAATTGAGATTGAAAAAACATTATATGGAGTGCTGAGATTTGTGACCTGTGTGTGTTTTTCTAAGAATCTTAAAAAATAAAAAATATTGGATTATCAAACACACCACCAAATTATTGGTTTGAGTTAATTTAAGTTCAATTATTTAAAATAAAATTTCGAGTTTGAATCGTATTAACAAATAAAACTGATTAATATTTTGCATTAATATTATGATGAAAAAAAATATTATGCATAAATTTTTTCACTTATTTAAGTTTTATCAATGTGGTTAAAGTATTTTTTTATAAAGAGTAAATAATAAATGTAGTGACAATATAAACAAAAATACATTATCATCTAATAATTTTTTATTGATTAACCATATTTTTTTTTTATCTTAACTATACATAGAAATTAAAATATTTTATTCCATAAAAAGAAATTAAACTATTTTATAAATACTCTTTAAATGGGTATTTAAATTATGAATAGATCTCGGGGTCGTGGAGATTTCTTGTCTCATTATTTTACAACAGTTTCTTTCTTCACAGGGTCCCTTACGCTCTTTTCTATATTCAAGGGGAGACATGTCAAAGTTTATTAATACCCTATTTGATGAGAAAAGTATGTAGGGCCAAGATTAAAATTTTCTTCCGAGCTTTACTATTATTAATCTTTAAAGTTTTTGTTCATTAGTGTAAAAGTTAATATACACAATGTAATAGCTAACGTTATTTTCGTCTTTGAAAAGTACACCTAAAAAAACAACACCTCGGTATAACTAAAATATTTATATATTGACAAATTTATCCTAGTTACCTGGTAAAAATGATATCAACCCTACAATAGAGAATTATATTAGACAAAAAATTTGTTAAAATCAAGTCGATACAAGTTATTAATTTACAAACTAAATTGTATATAGAGAAAGAATTGTATATTAACTCTTTGCCTTCATATATTATTACTATTTGGGTGTGATACACTTTAGACTGTCATAAGTATATCATGGTAGGCATTACTATAATGAAGGTCAAAATATAATTAAATAATAAATATAAAATCACATATTTTATTAAAATATAATTTGGTTCTTAATTTTTTATTTTAAAGATTTTATCGTCTATTAATTTTATATATTATTTGAATTATAATGTATTTCATATATGCGTTATTTAAAAATATACAAATAAATTGAATTTAGAAAAATAAAAAAGGAGAGGTGAAGTAGATATCCCAGTGCCATCCCAAATTTTATAAAATTATTTAAGGACATGAACTTTCGTGCAGCAAAGCAACTTACGTGTTATTCGCCATGGAAAATGTTTGATTTTTCTCTTCTCCTTATAAAATCAATGTTTTTTCTTTTAATTTTCAATTTTTTTTATCTATAGACAATCTTACTCAAGTCAGTAAGAGACTACTACCAATAATAAAACTCTTTTAATATTTTATATAACTATATAAAACAACTCGATTTTGATCTTTGTAAAAAAAAAAAACAACAACTCGAATTTGATATTTTAATTAAGATAAGATAACCTTATTTTAATGTATGCTTGCCCTCAGTTGCATGATCTGTAATAAACTATATTTTTGTTTTGTTAATATTTTTAAAATTACAGTTTACTATCTTTTTAGTGCTTAAATTTTTTAATATTTTTGTTTTTAGTCCTGAAGTTTTCTTTGATCAATTTTTAGTTTTTTTAAAAATTTTTATCTTGATTTTTAGTTCTTTAACTTTTTTTTCTGTATTTACGTTTAGTTCTTTTAAAAAAAATTAAAAGTAAAGATGAAGAAAAAATTAAAAAAACTAAAAGTAAGAATGAAAGAAAATTAAAATACTAAAAACATACTCAAAAGATTCAGAAATAAAAATAAAAATATTAAAAAATTTAAGAACTAAAAAGATAGTTTATCCTTAAGATTATTACATGTATCTGGATATCACACATTCAATTAATTTATATATTTCTAACCGAGTAGAAAATTAGAATAGTTTCTTATGCAGTTTGTTTTTATCTAGAGAAATAGAATATTTTACTATAAGGAGGCTTGACAAATCTTTATTTTTTATTTTTTTAAAAAATTGTATATACCATGCTTGCTTCATCCAAATACCAACTAGTACTCCACCGTCCAAATCATAAAATAAAATCAAGGGTTGCATCATGAGGAGAACCGTAGGCTTAAAAAAATTGGATTAATGAGACAATTAATGTCATTTTCTTCCCGCAATAAATTGTAAGTTTCAAAATGATCATCAATTCCCTTTAATATAATATAATTAATCAAATGCCACAAACTGCGTGCATCTTAGTTTTGTGGGATGAGTTAGGTGAAGATGGAAGAATAGGGCTTCGTGGTGTGAAAGTCTAGTCTAACGTAAATTTGGCTCTCGAACTTACCTTGGAAAACAACAAAGTAAACAACGTGCAGGTAACATCAACTTTTGCACAGTATCAATCCATCGCCTATTTGTATACGTCAAAGTTCATGCACCGCACAACCTTTTTCCCTTTCAGTCAGTTTCCTCACCAACAAAGAATAGGATGTTGATTATATCCACGATATTTTCCTTCCAATATAATCTCAACCCTTGTTTTTAAATAATTCATAAAAATATTTTCCTCATTTTTTTTAAAAGAAAAAAGTAGCGATTATTTTAAATTAATTTCGATATAGAGTTAGTGTAAAACTTTTTAGTGTATTGAGTTTAACTAAATTTGTAATGTATTGTATGATTTCATTTGTAATGGCTTTCGGGCGGACCTTTCAGGATCTAGTTATTTTAGTGGCTTTTAGCTTTATCTCTTTTCATGTTTTTAACAAGAAAAAAAAAACATATATAAATAATAGGAGGATCACGTATAAAATATGAGTGGACTTCAAAAAAAAAAAAATCTATGAAAAAAAGAGTTAATTACAAAGACATCCCTTGAGATTTCAAGTTATTACACTTGATACTCCTCCATTCTTCAACATTATTTTATCCCTTTGTGGTCAACCGCATCTTGTTCCATTAGTATTTTAATATATATTTTAAATAACAAATAAAATCAAATTAAAAAATATGTTATTCCATAATTATCCTCTCATTTAACAAGTGCAATTTAGGGTTGAGAAAACATTTCTTATGTTTTAGAGATGGGGATGGAGATGAACTAGTGCCCCTGTTGTTGAGCGAGGGGTCAGAAGCACAACCTTAAACTTCGGCTAAGCCAGATTTTAGGCCGACTTTGTAGGCGAAGACACATCATGGTGGTAATTGAGGTCAAGGTGGACGACATCGAGGTGGTGGTAGCCCTTCTTCCAGTCGGCCTTAAGGTCCATGGTTTTCTGGGCTTCGCATAATTCTCGAGGGAAGCATGAGCAACAGATGATTGGAAGAGGGCAATGGTGACAAGTTTCCTTTGCCTTTGGTTTCTGCAACCATTGATTTGAATAATTAGCCATTTTGGTATATTTCTTCAGGGGTTAATTTTGTGGAATGCTTAGTGTTATGGTGTGGGACACGAAGTGTGATTTAGATTATGCAACACATTATATGTTGAGAAAATAAGAGAAAACAAGAGAGAGAAACTAGAGTGAGAGGGAGATAAATTAGAGAGAGAGAGAATTTGTGAATACTCATAGTATTGAGTTGTGTGTTGTGTAAATATGCATACATGGTACATATTTATAATGTTTGCCTTCATGGCATTATCATCCAAGACATTCACTCTAAAATACTCCCTTGGTTCCTTTGGGTTAACTTGTGTGTTTTCCGAAAATGATCCACTCCCATTCTCAGACAGAATTTGCAAGCTGTCCAACTTAAATTTCAAGATTTTTAATGGAAGCATCAGTGTTATTTTGATTTGTGATGGACATCTGCATAAACTGAGTTAGAGTATCTTCCATTTTTGACATTCTATTAGGCTGAGGTTGTTGTTATTGTGGTTGACCCCTATTTGAAGGACCTACATAAGAGTTGTTAGAAGGACCTGCATAAGAAGAGTTAGTGAAACCATAATTGAAAACAATGAGAATACACACAATAACCAAGAGGGGGTGAATTGGTTTACACTTGGCCTTTTTAAAATCTTTAGAAAATCAGAGTTAAAGGATCTTTATCACTAATAAACCAAGAATGTTTCAATCAATCAAATTACTCAGCCCAAGAAAACAATTACAAAAACACTACTTGTTGAGTAATAAAGAATTCACCAAGAACCACAAATTAAGATAACTTGAAGAGATTAAAAAAAAGTAATCAACACAAATTTATACTGGTTCACATCTCAACAAGAGAAGTTACATCCAGTTTCTTCTAATCAAAACTAGATTAGAGTTCCACTATTCACAAATTTCAATTCTTATAAGCTTTACAACAATTATCCTTTATCAAACCTAGATAAAGAATATGAATCTAAAACCCTATTAGACTCTTAGTGATCAAGACATAGAGAACCCTTCTCTATTCTTTCCCTCTAGAGAAACCCACTCTAGAAAAAGCCTCAAGAACCCTTGTAATAGTTACAAACAACCAAAATTCTAAAAACGAATTTACAACCAAAGTTAAAGGAGAGAGACAACCTGATGATCCAATGAATATGATTTACCAATCAGAGTTGAAATGAAAAACAAGTTTCAGAACTTCTTCTCCAAAAGCCTTTTTTTTTTTTAAAAAAAAATCTTGCCCAAGAAATCTTTCAATACAACATGAAGATTTGAATATGTGGGACAAGAACTTTAGAACTCAGAATATCCTTTCTCACTTTCAAAAGACTTATGAAAACTTTGAAAATTTCGTAGAGTATTGTGTTGTAAGTTTTAGAAAACTCATCAGATATTTATAACAAACTTTTGTAACTGATTGTAATCAATTAAATCGCCCAAGCAATTGATTAAATCTTCATTTGTAATCGATTAAAAACAAACTTAATTGATTAAAATGTTCTTCAATTTTCTGGAAAGGATATATAAATAAAGTAATCGATTATTTCGACCTGTAATCGATTACTACATGGATTCTTCTTTTCAAAAATGAACTAAGTAATCAATTACAGATAAGAGGTAATCGATTATTATAGTCAAGTCATGTTCTGTATTTTTACTGATCAACTAAGTAATCGATTACTTAGTGGCTATAATTGATTAAAATGTTCTTTACCACTTAACTAATAGATTACCAATATGTGGTAATCGATTAACACAGTTCAAAAATGTTTTTCCAAAAACTTAAATCATAAAACCTTGACTTTGATGCAATCATGAAATCTTAAACCTTTTTCACAAACCATGTGTTTTTGTAAAATCATGAATGCAAGTAAATGAATGTTTATGCAATGCAAGGATCATATGATGATTCTCTCCTACATCAAGAAATTACAAATGCCTTCAATTGAATGACATGTACAAAGCTAAAACACTCATTCATCTTTAGCATGTATCATAATCCACCTTCATGCTCCCCCTGTATCTAATAATAATATGAATTATTATTTTGCTACCTCCAACCATAAGGCTGATTTGAACCTGGACCACCCTTGTAGCCTTGGTAATTTCGTTGAAAGTTCTGTTGAGGTCTGATTTGATTATCCAAATAATGAGCCTCATCTTCCTGTTGGCAATCACCAGGTGCTGAACAGTGTCCATTTTGATGGTCACCGCCACAAAAATCACATCTTAGAACTTGTTGAACTTGATGAGCTTGGTGTGTTTTCTGTGATCCACGACCTATCTATTTTTTTAAGGCCTCTATTTGCTGAGTCAAGAGTTTATTTTGAGCTAGAATTGCATTCTAAGTATCCAACTCTATTATACCTTTTCACTGAACCAGAGACCTATCATGGTGACTTTAATAATCATTGGCTATTATGGAGTCAATGATTACAATTGCTTTCTCAGGGCTCTTAGACATCATAGTACCTGTAGCTGAGGCATCAAGAATCATCTTTGTCTGAGGTCTCAAACCACTCTAGAAAATATGTAGTTGTGCAACATCATTAAAAATTATGGTTTAGGCACCTCCGCAGTAAAGATTTGAATTTCTCCCATGTCTCATAGAGAGGTTCATTAGACCCTTGGGAAAAAGTAGCAATGGCTGATTTTGCACTAATGAATCTGGATGGAGGAAAGAATCTCGCAATGAATTTTTTCTCCACTTCTTCCCAAGTGTGAGACTTTTGTTTGAATGTGATTGGAGCCATGTCTTTGCTTTACCTGTCAAGGAGAACGGGAAAGCGCTGAGGTAGACAACTTCAACATCTTCATCAAAAGCTTCCATGGTACTACATAGCTCCATTAAGGTAGACAAATGTGTGTAAGGATCTTCATGATCCATTCTAACAAAAGGGTGTGAACCAATCAGACTGAGCAATCCTGGCTTCAATTCCACAACCTTGTTACTGAAAGGAGGAATGACTATGCTGTTGTAATGCTTTGGTCCTTGTTGATAAGCATAGTCAACAAGATTCCTCCTTGGTGATCTATTTCCTTCTCCTCCTCTATCAGCCATAATATCAATTATAAGTGGCTTTTCTAGTGAAGGAGAATCAATAGAAGAAGATTCACCCAGTGGCTTAATGGTTGCTTGTTTCTTTTTCTTCATGTTCTTCCTTTCAGTCTTGGTAATTTCCAGATCAATTAGTGATTTATCTACATGAATTTTACCTCACATAAAGTAAAAATAACAAACTACAATAAATCATAAGTATCGAGGTTAGCGAAAATAAAATATATAAAGAGAGAATTTATAAAAAATTAAAAACAAAATAAATAACTAAAGTAAGGAAAATGACCTATTAAACTGAAAATTAAATCCAAAAGAACTAAGTGAGCGACTCAAGTTCCTGACAATGGCGCCAGAAACTTGTTAGACTACTGGCAAGCGTACCAATTGAAAACAGTATGAACACACACAATAACCAAGAAGAGGGTGAATTGGTTAAAATTTGGTCTTTTAAAAATCTTTAAAGAATCAGAGTAATCAAGATCATATTACAATTGAACCAAGAATGTTCCAACCAATCAAATCACTCAGCTCAAAAAAACAATCACAAAACTTTGACTTGTTGAATAACAAAGATAGCACCAAAGAATCATAGATTAAGACAACAAGAAAATATTAAAGGAAGTAGTCAACACAATGGTTTATACTGGTTCACTTCTCACCTTGAGAAGTTACATCCATTTCTTCCAACCACAATGGTTAGAGTTCCACTAATAACAAAAATATTCTTACAAGCTTTTTACACAATCACTCTTAATCAGACCTAGATTAAGAACGAGACTTCTAACACCTTAGAATCTCTGTGATCCAAGACATAGAGATCACCCACCTCTACTTTTATCCCCTAAGAACACCTATCCTAGTAAAACTCTAAGAAATGAATTGTAATAGTTACAAACAAGTTAAAATTCTAAAATGAATTACAAACAAAGTTTGAATGGAGAGAGACAACCTGATGATCCAATGTTGATAAATGCAGATGATTACTTATCTTCAACCAAGGTTGAATGAAAACAAATTCATTGCATTCTCTCCAAGAACTTCTTTAGAATCTTGCCCAAAAATAAATCTTTCAAAGTAACATGAAGATTTAGAATTTGTGGGGCAAAAGCTCATTGGCTTAGAGTATCTCTTCTCACTTCAGAAAGCTTTTCTAAATCTATGAAATTTTCGTTGTGTAATATTGTATCTTAGTTGAAACATCCAACAACTATTTGTAGAAAACTGTTGTAACTATCAGTAATCGATTAAAACGCTAATGTAATCGATTAATTTTACTTATTAATCGATTATTAACACATTCAATTGATTAAAGTGTTCTTGAGCTTTCTAGAAAAGATATATGAACAAAGTAATCGATTATCACAGACAGTCTTGTTTCCAAAAACATGCCAAGTAATCGATTACCACAAATCATAATAGATTAACATAGGAAGACTTTTCTGTGACTTTTTGAAGTGTAATCGATTACCATTCTATTGTAATCGATTAAAGTGTTCTTGAAAGCTTAAGTAATAGATTACCACAAGTTGGTAATCGATTAAAGTAGAGAAAAAATGTTTTTCTAAAACCTTAAACTTTGAACACTTTGGCTTTTATGCAATCATGTAAACCATTTGTTTCAAAAAAGCTTTTTCAATAAGACTTATGCTTTTATGAAAACATGAATGCAAAAACTTATGAATGGTGTTAATGTAATGCAATGGATTATAGGATGACTTACTTAGACATCTAATGATTACATATGCCTTCAATTGAATGACATGCAAAAGCTAAAACATATTCATGCCTAAGAGCCTCAACATCTTGATCTTTTCAAGCTCCCCCTGTATCTTGGTTTTAAAGTTGTCTCCTATATTGCCTTCTCTTATTATCTTTCCTTTATTGTTGTCTCCATAAGTGGAAAATCCTCCATCCTTTAAATTCAGATTTGTAAGCATGGACTTCAGGACTTGTCACCCATCATGTGTCTAGAGCATCCACTGTCTAAGTACCATAATGATGATTTAGCTCTAAGACACGCCTACAACAATCAAATTATGTAGCAAAAAAAGGTACCTGATATCACGTTGTCGACACGCACCAAAACAATTTAACTACGTTAATCCTGTAGCACATGATTAACCTAGGTCTATTCAGAGACACAATCAATATGGTTCTAGCTTCAATTTACGAATAACAGTGAGGGGGGGATTTTATCAAACAGTTTGTGTGCGTAAGTAAAACTTGCAAAAACGTAAACTAAAATTAAAGAGCAACACAGAAACTAACAGAATTCAAAAGAAGTAATGTCAAACAGAATTAAAGCATCAATCAAATTCACCTCACCAAGCAATTCGAATCATCATTGTTCTCAGAAATTTATCCTATTGTGAAAGTTCATTCAATCTCATTAGAAGCAACTCAATCGACTTAACCCCTAAATTGATTGCAACCACAACCCTAACTGAAATATCATCCAATTAATCTGTGATTAATATTCAAAATTAGGAAATGAATCCATAACCTAATCCGTTTTCAATCCTAAACATATTCATAATCATGAAAACAGAATAGCAATTGAAGAAGAAGATGAACATTCACATAGGATTCGAAATACTAAACCAGAACACAAATTCTCCTTGTGCTTGGGTTGGATCCTTGAATTGATTGAGGATTTAGCCTTCCATGATCATCATCAGTGAAAGCCCCATGGAATTATTACATGAGAATGGAAGAACAGAAAAACAAAAATGAAGAACAATGAAGAACAAGCAAGAACAGTTGAGAGAAAATGAAGAACAAGCAAGAACAGTTGAGAGAAAATGAAGAACAAGGGTTTGATTCTAAAAACTAAAGAAAAGAAATATAAAACTTGTTTATTGAAATGTAAAGAGTGCTGCTCAAGTTTCACTAAAGTCACTAATATATGGAGTGACTGAGTTCTGA
>PYAF01000016.1:278690-311417 GCA_007407185.1 Glycine tomentella
ATAGGTCTTACACAAGTCAGATACGTCAAGTGAGCAAAAATCCAAAAATACGCAACAATTAGCAATTAAGCCCACTTACTTGCCTAGGCCAAAAACTGAATTAGAATAGGAAAATAAAGGTCTAAGAGAGGTCAAATAAACTAAGAAGGATAGAAAAATACTCAACTAAAAGCACTCTATCAGTACCCAATTAAGGTTGGGTCCATAGGGGTTAGCTATTTTTCTCTTTTTCTTTGAAACCTAGATGCAGTCTCCATTAGACACATAGAACCTTCTAGCATAACACTTATGAGATGTGTGGCCTTCCTTCATGCAGTAATGACATATAACAAATTTTGATCTTCCTTTAAAATGAGTCAATTTGGTATGTTGTGTCTTTGAAAATCCTTTTTGTTTCATCTGTTTTGGAGGTACAAACTTGGTGTTTCTGAAAGGTTTTGTTTGATGTTTGTAACCATCTAGATGTATCTCCAACATACTTTTGATTACTTAGCATTTGATCTAAAATTCATTTTCCTCTATAAAGCCTTTTCAAACGATCAACCAAGTAAGAATTTTCTGAAAACACTAACATATATTTTTCAGATTCACTCCTTTTGAAATCATTAAACTTTTTTTTGTAAAGCTTTGCATTTATCTACATTTGATGAAGAAGAGGCGCACACACACACCCACTAGCTTTGTAGCTTGAAACAAGTTTTTCATTCTCTTCTTTCAAGTTACAAAGTTCAATTTGCATTGAAGCAAGTTCAGTGGTATGCCATTTAAGGTTACCTTTTAGCTTATTGTTGGAGATTGCAAGTTTTTGAGCCTCCTCATGCATATCATTAAAAGCATCAATAAAGTTGATCAATTTCAGGATTTACTTCTGATTCAACACTTGAGAATTCCTTATCTTCATCAATTTTTGATGTTAGACATACATTTGCTTCTTCATTCTCACTCGAAGATTCAGAAGTTGTTGATGCATTTTCTTCCCATGGAATGTAGGTTTTCTTTGGTTTTCCTTCTTTCTTTGCTTTCTTCTCACCTAACTGCTTCTTTAAAAATATAGAACATTCAGATTTAATATGGCCTTGCTTACCACATTCAAAGCAGTTGTAGTTGGTGTTGTTGTTGTTGTCACTCTTTTTGTTGAACTTTGTGAACTTCCTGTTCTTGTTCTTCTTCATGATTTTGTTGAATCTTTTGACTATTAGGTTCAGATTCTCATCCCCTTCATCTTCACTTGAGTCTTCTTCTTTTTCCACATTTAAGGATGTAGCTTTCAAGGCAATACTCTTTTGTTTCTTGTCTGCATCTTCTGCATGTGTTAATTGAGACATTTCTAATTCATACTCAAGTAGCTTACCAAATAGTGCAGCCATGAACATCTTTGATAGATCTTTAGACTCCTTGATTGTTGTAACCTTTGGTTGCCATGGTCTTGTTAGGCATTTCAAGATCTTGATGTTTAATTCTTCAGCATCAAATGTCTTTCTAAGACCAAGAAGATGATTTACAGTGTGAGCGAATCTTGTTTGGAGTTGAGATATGTTTTCAGTTGTCTTCATCTTGAACATCTCATACTCATGAATCAAGGTGTGCTTCTTTGATCTTCTAACTTCATCTGTACCTTCATGAGTAATTTCTAACATTTCCCACATCTCCTTAGCACTCTTGCACCTAACAGTCCTAAAAAATTCATCAGATGATAATGTAGAGGTTATCATATTCTTTTCTTTAAAATCGTATTGAACTACTCTCTTTTCTGCTTTTGTCATCTCATCCTCATGAATCACGGTGTGCTTCCTTGATCTTCTAACTTCATCTGTACCTTCATGAGTAATTTCTAACATTTCTCACATCTCCTTAGCACTCTTGCACCTAACAGTCCTAAAAAATTCCTCAGATGATAATGCAGAGGTTATCATATTCTTTGCTTTAAAATCATATTGAACTACTCTCTTTTCTGCTTCTGTCATCTCATCCTATTCTTTGGGAATCATTTTATCATTAACAATTTTGATTGGAATGAAATGACCATTTTCTATTGCATTCTATGCACCAGAGTCATTTGATTGGATGAATATCTGCATTCTATTTTTCTAAAAACAAAAATGCTCTCCTTCAAACATCGGAGGACGATTGAAGGAGACACCCTCTTTGAAGGTAATTTGTGTGGTATTCATTTTCTTTGAAAAAAATAATGATCTTGAATAACACTCAAGAATCTGTTCTTGATACCAATTGAAAATTGTATGAACACACACAATAACCAAGAGGGGGTGAATTGGTTAAAACTTGGTTTTTTCAAACTCTTTAAAGAATCAGAGTAATAAAGATCGTATCACAATTAAACCAAGAATGCTTTAACCAATCAAATCACTCAGCTCAAGAAAACAATAACAAAACTTTCACTTGTTGAATAAGAAAGATAGCACCAAAGAATCATATATTAAGACAACAAGAAAAGATTAAAGGAAGTAGTCAACATAATGGTTTATACGGGTTCACTTCTCACCTTGAGAAGTTACATCCAGTTCGTCCAACCACAATGGTTAGAGTTCCACTAATAACAAAAATATTTTTACAAGCTTTTTACACAATCACTTTTAATCAGACCTAGATTAAGAACGAGACTTCTAACACCTTAGAATCTCTATGATCCAAGACATTGATATCGCCCACCTCTACTCTTATCCCCTAGGAACACCTATCCTAGTAAAGCTCTAAGAAATGAATTATAATAGTTACAAACAAGTTGAAATTCTAAAACAAATTACAAATAAAGTTTGAATGGAGAGAGGCAACCTAATGATCCAATGTTAATGAATGCAAATGATTACTTATCTTGAACCAAGGTTGAATGAAAACAAATTCAGTGCATTCTCTCTAAGAACTTCTTTAAAATCTTGCCCAAAAATAAATCTTTCAAAGTAACATGAAGATTTAGAATTTGTAGGGCAAAAGCTCATTGGCTTAAAGTATCTCTTCTCACTTCAAAAAGCTTTTGAAAATCTATGAAATTTTCGTTGTGTAAATGATTACTTATCTCCGTTCCTTGCATAATAATCCCGACAACTACTTGAAATGAATTATTAATAGTTCAATTGTAATTTGTAAGACATTTACTTTATCATTAGTGTAACAACCTGTCTCATCGCTATGATGTCACTACTCTAAAACACGACATTTCAATTTTAAGTGAAAACTCCATTAATTTGATTATGAAAACAAGGGTAATTTTTTTGTGATGTAGATTCACCAAACAATGCACAAATCCGTAAATAAATAAAAATACATACATACATACATACATACATACATACATACATACATACATACATACATACATACATACATACACGCATACTCACACACACACATATATATTAAACCACTATACATCATTCACATGTTAGAACATAATTCAGTTTTTACATGTATCTAAACCTGGGATTTACATACCTAATCAAAAGAATCAAGGAACCAACTAATGAAGAGTTGATAACAAAATACAACTCTCTCTCCAAAATATATTTCAACATTATCACGTCAGCTTGACGGCTCCAACAAAAGAATTCCCTCCAAAGACACCTATTGCTGCTCATCTGCTCCCACGAACAAAGGTTCACAATCATCACAGGTACCAACCACACAATACAAAATTGCAAGGGTGAATTTATTGTAGAGATCAACAAATATCAGATGATCATAATTAGAAAGAAGACGATAACAAACCATCACAATCATTCTCAATATATTCATCAGTTCAACAAACACTTAACAAACTAGTCATTAACTTTACAACAATTCAGATTAATTATGCTTAGAATGATGCATGCACCTAACTCAACTCTCAAATGCAATGTGGTACCATTCGTTAGGAAATAGCCTAAGCATGTTCACATGACATTCTCACTTAGGAAAACTAGACAGCAACTGTCGAGGTCACCCTGTGATGCACAGGAAATTGCCCCACGTTGATCAACACGAGTCTCAAAGGATTTCCAAACTGAGTGATATGCCCTCAAGTACCAACATTTGTCCTCTGTAAAGAAGTAAATAGAAGAACAAATGTAAAATTTTGGACAGAGTCTCCTCTGTAATTAAGACTTTTTCCAAAAATTCCAATCATTACAACAACATCCTTTACAATTTCATTCATCAATAACAAATATATCACATCTCATTGGATAAAAACACAGTTTTTTCTTGAAAACCAATATGCACAGGGATAGACATACATTCCCATAGTTGGGTTCCCTAACCCCAACTATGGTATCAAAAGATGCAAACAAACAATAAACTCCCCTCATCTATCTATGTCTCTTTAGCTTCTTGCAGGATCGTTTTGAGATCTCTCAGGTTCATGTCCTTTGGTCCAAACGTAGAGCTCTATATACCAAATCGAAGACAATTCATAATAGATTTTGAAGATAAGGTTAATATTAACATTTAGGGTAAAATAAACATTCAGTTTTAAAGGGGACTAAAATGGTGTTTTGGAGTCTACATCAAAGAGACGTCATTTTGAAATTTCGATCACGCCAATGTCACAGGGGGTTCAATGAAGGGCACGAAAATGACATCAATTTTATAAAAAGTAAACTTTTACAACGTCTCATTTTCAAAGGTTTTTCAAAGGAAGTGTAAAAACATACAATAGTGGTATTCAAATCACAAGAGATACTAAGAGGCTTAAACTAACTAGGAGAAGACAAGGAAATCATGCTTACCTCGAAGAAACCACAAAAAGAGGGTTGAGAGTTCCATTTTCTACTGAATCCTCGAGGGGGGTTTAGAAGATTTCGCTCTGATTAAAGTGTTCATCTCTTTGCAGTGGTCCAACGGCAAGCAACAACGGCTCGTGGTGTCACTGGTGGTCGTTGGTGGTGGAGGAGGAGGTCTAGGGCTTTAGGTGAGGGTTTGGAGAGAGAGAGAGAGGGGTGAAAAATCGTGTTTTTCACGTTGATGAATGTATTTATAATCTGTAGATCTCGCTTAGCGAACTCGTCTCGCAAAGCAAAATTTAATTTTTTATGTGTTGAGCGTGACATTTCATGTTGAGCGAATTTTTTTCTGTGTTGAATTGCGCTTAGGGCACTCGTTGTGCTAAGTGAGATGTAAAAATATGTTATTTCACATATGTCAACGGTGAAAACGTGAAAACATGAGTTGCAAACCCACAGTCCTTGTTTAAAGGCAATCCAACGATTAACAAGTCTGAGATTCATGGTTTTACTGAAACAGGTTTTGGGTAACACTTGTAATCTCACAATTCCAACACAGATCGAATAAACTCCACATAACTTAACATCGACAAAAAGAAGTTGTACAAGGATAACTCACACAACACTTCAACTAATCCAAATTAATCAAATAATGAATTAACACAAGAAATACATCAAACATCTATTTTCAGTTATCAAAATTTCAGGGTGTTACAATTAGTATTTGACATCAATATTTTAATTGTACAATATGCATGCATGTTTCTCTTAACCAGTGCTTTGAAGGGATTCAAAGATAGTCAAGGAAGTAAATCCAAGGCTACTGCTAAATGGATTTCAGTTAAAGTAAGTCATTTAAACCATGTTTGATGTCTTACAAATTACATTTTATTACTGTATACACTAATTTTGGGTTAACTTTGAATATCTGAATATTTTAGTAAATTTAATGTAACAAGAAAAGAGGAAGTACTGGGTGAGGTTATTACTTGATCCATTGGATGCCAACGACAACCCTAGGAGGTTTCAAGGATAATTGAAAAATGATAATTGTTTACTTCAAAACTAATTTCATTTGTTATAGTTGTTATTATTTACACTGATTAACTTATGTTTTATTATATCATAGAATATTTTACTGAGACAAAAGCATTGGAGCTAGAGAGAATAAAGACAATTTCCATTCAGTGGACAAGATGTTTTCTAAGACTTAAAAATGAAACATTAGGTGTTTAAGGAATTTTACAACTAGAGTTATGTTTAATTAACTTAGGTTATAGATGATTTTATGTATTGACATTATTGTTTTCATTATTTTAACTATTTCTTTTAATTGATAGTAATTATTTAACAATAATATAAAAATTTGTATTGCCTGAAAACTGTCTGGACTTGTTCTGCTTTTTAATTTGCAAGTTTGGATAATATTAAAAAAAATAGATAGAATATTAAAACAATTACAAAAAAACAACACCATTTTTTTGGAAAAATCGAAGTTGTAGTGTAAAAAATATTGATTTTTAAAAATACCGATATTGTGGTGGAAAAAGCAACATCGATTTTGCTAAAAAAAAATGTTGGTTTTTGCATATTATACTTTTTTTTTTATTTCTTATCATATGAGACAATGTTGTATTGTGTATTTTAACATCAATTTTCATTATCGATGTTAAAATAGATACTTTTAACGTTGGTAGTTTCAACATCGGTTCATAATCGATGTTGAAAGTCCTTAATAGTCGATGTTAAAAGCATATTTTCTAGTAGTGATAGGACCAACTTGTTACAATTTTTGCATATTCAAGTACTTAATTTGAATTTTCATCTTTTATGAACTAATTTAAAATAAATACTTTTAACGTTGGTAGTTTTAACATCGGTTCATAATCAATGTTGAAAGTCCTTAATAATGGATGTTAAGAGCCTATTTTCTAGTAGTGACATGACCAATTTGTTATACTTTTTGGATATTCAGGGACTAAATTTGAATTTCATCTTTCATGAAGCAATTTGTCATCGTCTCACTTTGAAGGACAAAAATAAATATTTACTCTTGACTTTATGATGTTTTAATGCTTTAATTTACTTTATATTCAGCTTATTTGATTTTTAATTAGTGCATCACTTTCTTCAATAATTTTTAGTAAATAACTAGATTTTAAACTCATTTAATACATGAGTTCTTTTAAATTATATATTTTAAAAATTATATATATAAGTCAAATTAATTTTTAAAATATTTAGTAACATAAAAAACATAATTATATTAAAATCAATAAACATGATTAAATATTATTTTTAGTTACGAAGTTTTGCTCCTATTTTATAAAATTTGTAATTTTAGTCCCTCTATTTTTAAATTGAGATATTTTGTTTCTCACTTTTGAAAAATTCACCATTTTATTCCCTATGACTAATTTCAACCATTGATATGTATACTTCATTTAAGATTGACTAACACCTGTGTATGTATATTAGTCATGTGACATATGTTTTATTTAATTATTTATTTTGTTGATAAGCTAAATATATAAGGGAATAAAAATGACATTTTAGCCTCAAATTAGTTTATAATCATTTTTTATATATCCAAGTAATAATAGTGATTTAATACCTATATAAAATGTATAACTTAAAAAATATATATACTACATGTAAATTTATAATTGTTTAAATTTCAGGATTTATTTGTTATCTTGAATACTAAGTACTTCTACATGTACATGTATTGTTTGTGTTTATAATTAATAATTCTAAATTTTTAATTAAAAATTAAAATTAATTTAAAATAATAATTTTAATAAATTTAAGATATTAATTTTAATTATGTGATAATATTGAAGTTTTTAAAAATCATAACCTTGAAGGTGGACCCGAAACTGCCACTGCCAAGAACCTCAGCTGAGGCCCAAAGTAGTAGTTCATGCAAATTGCTTAGGGATGGCAAAATGGGCCTGGTCCTGCAGGCCAGCCCGTTTAACCCACGAAAAAATGTGGGCTGGGTTAAGACTTTGAGCCCACATTCATTAAACGGGGTGGGCCAACCCGGCCCACAAAAATGTGGGCCAAATGTGAGCTAGGGGTGGGCTAGCCCACCGGGCCAACAGCCCACCTATAAAAAATAATAAAATATTTAATAGGTAATTAAATGAGTGACTTAGAGAGAGAGTGACTAAAAAGAAGTTAATGATTTTGAATCCTTAACCCTAATACATTTTTATTTTGAACCTAATAATGAGTTATACTACATGTATGTTTTGATTATCTGCATCATTGTGAAACAAATATCTAAGAATTTGTTAAGAGTTAGGAGCTAATTGAAAACCATTGTTAGACATGTATTTCGTGCTTGCTTTTACTTCTATTAGGCATGTATTATATATTAAAAATCATTGTTATAAGATTAAGTTAGCACATTATTAATTTTTAGTATAAATAATTACATTTGAATTTTTTTAATAATTATTTTACCTTTTTAATTTTTTTTTAAGTGGACTGGCCCGCTGACCCACTAACCCACTTTAAAGTGGGACGGGCTGGTATTTTTAGCCCACTTTGCAAAAGCAGGCCAGCCCAGCTCGGCCCACTTTTTTAGTGGGTTGGGCCAGCCCGGCCCATTTTTGGGTGGGCTGGCCCACTTTGCCATCTCTAAAATTGCTAAACATCCCACTACAAGAAATCCGCAACTTAGTGGTGGCTGTGTACTGTCGGTTTTTAAAATTCGCCATTAAGTTTTTTTAAATAATAAAAACTGCGTCGCTTCTTTTCGTCGATTTTGAACAGACAAGAAGGCGGTGAAGGATTTAGTTATATTTCGTGCGTGGCTCACTTTTTGTTTTCCTGCAATTTAGAGACGCGCGCGAGCTAAAAACACTGCTTCACTTTTCCTTCACTCTTCTCATGTTTCAGAAACGATGTCTGAGTTCTCTATGATTTACTCCAATTTTCTTCGTGAGTTTGGGAATCAACTCCGTAACTGTGAGTTCTCTTTGTGCTACAAGCATCGTGAGTTCTCTCTGCTCCTAATCTTCGTGAGTTCTCTTTCAATTGAAATCCTAGATTGTGCTCTGTCTCTATATTGTGAATCCCTAAGGTGTAGTCTGGGAATCAACTCTAAAACTATGAGTTCTTCTTGCATTGGATCTCCACTCACCACTGAATGCCAAGCATGAGTTTCTTCACGTGCTTCAGGACTGAGACAATGATTATGACTTTTAACATTTTTTTTCATACTAATACCAATGTTATTAAAGATTTTAGCAACAATACCAAGGCAACGTTCTAAAAATGTTTCTAATATATATCTTTTGTAACATTCAACAAATGTTACTAATTTGTTTCTTTTAAAATATAATAAAATATCATTTTTTGTAATATTTTAAAATTTATAATTTTAAATACATGATTTATACATTTTTTATTAGATATTAAGTGATGATTGTTATACATACTTGATTTTTCACTTAAATTGAATAACAATTTTATCTCATTTCTTCTTTTCAATGCTCCATTACAACTAAAAGATAGGAATTTGGATTCTTATGGATTTTTAGCTTAAGGAAGTTAATGTTAGTAAATTTTATAGTTTTAGTTTTGTTTTGTAGAGTTTTGGTATAACAATAATTGACTGGAAGATGTTGAAGAACTAAACCAGCTGGCTTAGCGCGTCTATGCACGCTTAACGCAAGAAGTCCAACTTAGAGGGACATGTGTCAAGCATATGATGGTGATTCTAGTCAATTGTATTGTGCATGTACACTCAGGCTTAACGTGCTCTTGCTTAAGCCAGTTGTATTGTGCATGGTGCTCAGTATGCACATGCAAGCTTAGCGTGCAATGTCTTTTTGAAAAAACACGACAGTTCAACATTTCTGAGGTGGTTAAAAGGGGCACTGTTCCATTCAACAAAGGGAATCGCCTAGGGCATTTTTCTGGAGACAAAAGCCACTTTGGGAGCCCTTCTTGTTCCATGTTCTCCATTTTTTTTGTTTCATCTTCTTGTTTTGGGTCTCTTATGGCCATGAGAGGCGAACTTACCCATTGTTGGGGGTTGGATACAAAAAATCTATGATGTAATGATCTCTACTATACATTTAATGTTATTTCAATATTATTGCTTCCTTTCTATGTTTACTGTTTTGTTTATGATTTGATCACTCATATACATGTATGTTATATTGTTTTAACCATTGAGAAATGTTTTTACACTAAAACTTGATGGAACTTCTAAGTAACCTATATCTAGGGATGAAATGGTGTTGGTTAGCCTTATTGTGCATCTTTACTCTTAAATAAGTTACTTGATTTATCTTTTTAAGGGATAATGAGTGAAATCAAGTGACTTAGGCTCTTTCACACGAGGGATCATGATTAGAGTATATATGTTGGTAAAGATAATAGTTATAATAATTTTAAATGATAAAATCTTTAACATTACATCAAGAGTACATTTGGTAGGCTAAACACTCAATGCTTCTACAAAATCTACACCAAATTGTCATTTTTACACCCAAAGTGTTTGTTTTTCTTTCTCTTTGAACCTTACTTTGTTTTTATGTTTCCTATTACCTTTGAACTTTGCATTTTATACAGTTTTACCTTAAAATACATCACATTTTCTTCATTCTTTTGTTTAAAATTTGATATATACAAACTTTGAGCTTAAACAAAGTCCATGTGGACTCAACATATGGTCTTACCTTTTATTATTACTTGTACGAATTGGTATGCTTGCTAAGGAGTTAACATTAGGTAATTTTTTTAACACCATAAAATAAATTGTATAATGAAAAAAAATGTTATGATATTTTTCTAAAACTTGTCAAATAAAGGATCTACTAATTAGAAAATAAATGCATGCATGCAACTAAAACACAGAGACACATGTGAAAATCAAAGTCAACGGGGTCTAGCACTTTGCGGTCGAAGTTATATTGATTTCAAGGAAAGACTTTTATATAAAAATTATGTATGAGAATTACAAAAACTATAATTTAATATAGTATGAAAAAAAACAATGGCCCCTATAGGCCACTAAAGCATTATACAATAATTACATAATGTATAATATTCCTATTACTATAATTACATTATTTCTATCAAATAAGAAATCAATCCAAGACTTGCATTAGATCCAACCGACAAGTGTCTTTAACAATGGCATTTGTCAGTGACAGAGGTATCCACACAATTAGGGGAACAACAAACCAAGTGAAGATGAAACTAAAAGGCTCCGACAGTTGCATTCAACAATTCATAATATCTGTTATAATTGCATGCATTAATGTAACAAATTCACTCTAAAAAAGATCAGTTTTTGAGTACTTTTCACCAAATCATTCACCCAAACTAATTCACTTAAAAAGGAAAACTAATTGCATTTTATCAATCAACTTAGAATTTGATTTGTACATCCAAGAATATAACATGCCTGAACTCAAATTTAGAATTTCAAATGAAACTTGCAACCAAACTCAACTTTAGAAACCCAAAAAGCATAACTAGCATCAACAATTTGTGCTCTATGACTTTCTGATCGGTAATCATAGCACCTCAAGAGTTGAAGGCTCGTAGCTGAGATGAGATTCATGGACATGTAGGTCTCCCATGGATGTCCCTCCTCAGAACCTTCCAGAAAAAATACACAATGTAAGTGAAGAAATTCAATATCTACATCCACATATGTACCTGAGCGAGGTTTTGGTCTTTTGGAGGCATCAAAGATTACTAAAGAATGAAGAGCCCGAGGTCATAATTCACTGTGCTGGGGCGGATTTTGAGTAAAAACACACATTTAATCATGACAGCCAATATGTTCTAAATTTTCTATGAAGCAGCCACTTTCAGCAAGAAGTTTTATCACTTCACTAGGAAAATTACTGTTGAAAAGATAAGTTTAAGCAACTTAATATTAAGTACATTTACTTCCATTCTCCAAAAAGGAATCATCTTTATCACTCTTTCTCAAGCTTTGCACAAATAGTCCAAATATAGTCCAAAAAGGAATCAACAAGTCCTAGGACTTCTTAGGTTCCTTTGACAGCTTGCTTCATGACTAATCTAGCAAAGCAATATGTCACATTAATTCTTAGATCTTGTTTTAATTAATATCATTAACTAAAACACAAGTCTGGTAGAGGAATTTGATCAAACAGTTTTTGGCCATAAGAAAGAGAAGCATAAGATATATAAACAGTTCATGCCAAGACCCTCAACATTGTCTGCCACTAATTAAAGAAATTCTAGTGAGATGAGATGAATCAAAGAGAAAAGCTAAAAATAAAACTAACAGTAAGCACATAATGGCACCATAGAAAATGTTTTAAAACCCAAGAGGTAAGATAACAAAGTTAAGAATGAATTTCACAATCTCTTTACTATGTGACAAAGTTCTAAAGCAAGCAAATCCTAAGAACTTACTCAAACGAAGTGTCTGAAGCATGTGAGAACCATAGCAATTACACATTACATCATTCGAATTTGTTTCAATCACCTGCTAAATGACATAGGCATATTATCTGTATGTTTTAGATTATAAACACGCTGATTAAAACTCAAAACAGAGCATAAGCATATTCTCCTATGTGAAACAAAGTATTATTGGCTTTATTTGTAAATTGCTCAGCAATGGAAGCCAGAAAAAAGTAATAAAAACCTAATCACAATCATTAACAGATCCAAGTGAACAGAATTGGTTACCGTGACTAACTCAATTGCTTTGGCTGTGGCAACGTTTAATGCCAGTGGCAATCCAACACTGGAATGCAAGGCGTCGCCATCAATATCTTAGAAAAACGAGAATTGAAGTTGGTGAAATGAAATTTGAATTTTTGTTATGCTGTGCAAAACTCCAAATCTTTGAACTCTGTGATGAAATTTGAGTTAGGGATTTGCAACGATAAAATCGAACTCTGAGATCAAGGAAAAACAGTAAATGCAATTGAGACATCGAAAATAAAAACTGAAAAACAAATATCTCATAGAGAAATAGCAGTATTGAGTAAAAAACAAAACAAGACCTGAACATTGTGCAGTTCAATGTGGTCCTAGACTCTTTCAATCATCTTCGTCATGGTGTTTGTGGTGGTTCCTCCGCATGCAATAGCTTCCTTGGTCACACTCTTCTCCTTTGCCGCCATGAATGCTTTATCGTCGCTTGCACTGAAAACCCTAGTTGTTGCCATGATCATCACATCGTGACAACCCCAACTTATCTAACAGAAGACTAAATCGAGAGAAAAAAGTTTCAGATAATCGTGAGTGAGAGAAGACTCAAAAGTGTATGGGGGTTGTTGGTCACTTTTTCGGTAGTGCAAGTAGTCACGGCACTTCTGTTTTTAGACATTTGGTAATGTTTATTTAACAAATGTTTGGAAAAATTTATTTAGAAATTGCAACATTTATTTTAATAAATGTTAGGAAAAACTTTACTTAATAGGCAATAGCAACCTTTTTAAAAATGTTACAGCTTAAATGTTGTAAAATGTGTTATATGTAGTAGATATACATTGAACATATTAAATCTAACATCCTCATTTGATTGATTTTGACTGGTTTCATTTATGTGTATTTTAGTGATTAATGCAATTACTGACTTCAATTGTGTACTCATTCTTTTTACCTCTGTGTGTTTTTATAAATGAGACACTCGTGTATTCTCCCTGAGTCCCTATTACTTTCTTGATTTATCAAATGATTTTGATGGGAATTCTTTTAGTTTTGAGAATAAATTCTAGTTATTTTTATTTTTATTTTGTTTCCTTGGCTTGAGCATGATGGATGGATTTGATATCCTTTCTTGAGCATCTGGTTTAGGTATACGGGCATGGGGATAGGATGGATGGACGAACCCACATTGAGGTCAAACTCATTTCAAGCCTTGTGTCATGATAAGCCATTATCCACGTACGCCTATCCTAACAAAGTCACTAATTTCTTTCCATGATCAGTATTGACATTTCTTCGAATGGTCGGGTGATGGACCATGTCAAGGGATTTGACTGTACTAATCGCTCGATTGGTGAAAATCTCCATGGAGCCGTGTTTACATATAGTGCATGACTAGGACATGTTGGTTCATAATGGAATGCATTCTTTTGTATGTTTTTATTTGTTTACCTTTGGTGAATACACCTTGTGCTAGTACACATGTATTCTTCACCTTTAGAGATACATTAATGTGTTTGGTATGTGGATTGTAGTGCCACAAGATACATTAATTATATTTTGTTGGTTATAATTATCCATGTGCGTGATTCAATATATGTTTTCTTACTTTGAATATTTAAGTTGCAAATTTTGTTGTTGGTGACTATTTTTGAGAAAGATTATAAACACGAAAAATTTACATGTGATTTTAGATAAATAAATTAGATGATTTTTTTTCCAGAATATAGTAGTTAAGTTGTCATGTAGCGAAAGTTGAGTATATTTTTCAAGCATTGTAGGACCTACAAAATTAATTTAAGCACTCACTTTAACAACTTTAATATTGAAGTGAATTTTTGTGTAAAGTACTTACATCTATCTAGAATTATGAGACCAACAAAATTAAGATAAACCATTAATTTAAACAGTTAGACATTATAAATGCTTTTATTATGTACATATAATTATAATAAAGGAAGACCTAATCTTATGTTAATAATACTAAAGCGAGTTAAGTTTGAGGAAATTTTCCTGCCTAAACTTGCACCCAAATTAAGAAATGGTTTTACATCTCCAAAGTTCATAAATGAGTCTCCACATTTCCTGTGTAGCTTGGAGTCTCAATGTTTCCTATGCATGTTGGGCTATACTCCAACAATATTAATAGCACCGTCAAGGAAAACCTTGTTAGATATAGGGGGAACTGGAAAAGGATCAACACAAGGATGAAGGCATGTGTCTTAAATAAATTTTAGCTTTTTACATGTCATTCAATTGAAGATATTTGTAATTTGTTAAGTTGTTTAAGAACCTAATCTTATGATCCCTTGCATTGCATAAACATGATCATTAGCATGCATACATGATTTGTGAAAAGCATAAAGGGTTTCATGTTTGCATAAAGAAGCAAATTTCTCATGGTTAAGTTTTGGAAAATCACATTGTGCACTGACTTAACCGATTACCAGCATTGGTAATCTATTACTTAAGCCACAAAGAACTAATTAATCAATTACAAGGAAATGGTAATCGATTACATAGTACAAAACACAGAGTATGTCTCCCTGGGTTAATCGATTATCATCTAATTGTAATCGATTACATTAGCACGTTTTGAAACAGAGACTGTTTGAGATAATTGATCACAAGTCGTTTTAATCGATTACATTGCTCATATATCTTTTCCAGAAAGAACTAAGAACACTTTAATCGATTAAATAGGATATTAATTGATTACTTAAGTGAAAATAATCGATTACATGGACATTTAATTGATTACATTCAGTTGAATAAGTTTTCTATAAAAAAACTGTTGGGTCTTTTGTTTGTAGACAGAACTTTATACTTCGAATTTTCCATCACTTTCAAAAACCCTCTGATTCTGAGAAAAGATATACCGAGATACATAGCTCTTGTTCCAAAACCAAGAAACACTTGCATCATTGATCAAATTGTTTTGGACAAGATTTGACAAGAGTTTTAATGGAGAGCTGATTTCAAGATTGCATTCTTTTCAACCTGATTTTTGTTTGGTAAATTCATTCACTCACATTCTGGGATCATAAGGTTGTATCTTTCTTAAACTGTTGTAGTAATTCATTTGTTACTTTTGTTACTTGTAAGTTCCTATTTCAAAGAGGTTCTTTAAAGTTTTTCTAGAGTAGGGTTCTCTAGAGGGAAGAATAGAGAATGGTTCTCAAGTTCTTGATCATTAAAAGTATGAATGAGGTTTAGATTTCAGTTCTTTATCTAGGGTTGATAAAGGGTGATCAATTGTAAGCTTGTAAAGAACAAATTTTGATATAGTGGAACTCTAGCCAAGGTTTGGTTAGAAGAAACTGGATGTAGCTTTTCTTTTGAGGAGTGAACTAGTATAGATTTAGTGTTCTCTTAATTCTCACCTTGCTGTCTTAATTTGCTTATCTTGTGGTTAATCTTGTTCAAGATCAACAGATAGATTTTATGCTATTGCTTGAAGTGAAGGGTGAACCTTGATTGATTGAAAGTTTCAGTTTTAAAAAGGGTATACTTGTGATACGATCTTTAATTTGCTGCTAGTTTCAAAGAAAGTTTTAAATTCCCTGTTTTAACCATGGAAGGAAATTGTGTTCTTCAACTCTAACAATATTAATAACACCATGAAGACAACCAATGGAAAGGAATTGTCTTCTTCAATACCAAAGATATATATCCGCATTAAGTGAAGATGCCATAGAGCAACACAATCAAGGAGAAGGGAAGAAGTCATCCATTAAACAACGTTGCGATTCTGGCTTTTCGCGTCCCTATACATAATGGTGTCATTGCATATCGATGAGCATCACAGGACATCTAATTTTTCCTTCCATTTCTATAGCTCATACACTACACACATGCAATAGTTTGAGTTCTGAAGAAAATGACAACACCGATCTTCCCCCAACCAACATCGACCAACTTTACCAACAACTTCGACAACATGAGCAACTTCACCAACAACAATCCTCATATCTTGGTCGGAGAATGGAATCTCAGTATGATTGCATTTATAGAGATAACTTTTTGATTTTGATTTTTTTTATTTCTTTTATTATGTCTCTATGATTTTTTGCTCTCACTCATTGAAGCATGTTAAGAACTGAATTTAGGTTTTTCACTTTTGTTTCTTTGAGAATCTAGAAAGGGAATCTGAGCATTCCTAAACTCATTCTTTTTATCACATTATATATCCAATACGTTAGCGGTGTTAATGGCATAGGTGTTTTTCTCAATTCTTGTTTACTATCGAAACTCTTCTTATCTTTTCACCACCTATGTTTTGAGTCTAAAAATCTTTGATGACACATATAGCATGTCTTTTGACTTTTCGTTAAGTACCTAGCACATGTATGGTGCTGACATACATGACATGCCAATTTTCCACTTTTACTCCATCTTGATAACATAATATAAGTAGGCAAGTCACTAATAGTCCAAAGTAAGGCAACATGTGCCTGAAAAAACATATTATTGGAAGCATTATAAGTTTCAATTCCTTTCTCCCACAACTCTTTTAATTATCTCATCAATAATAGGTTCTAAATAGACATCAATACTACTTTTAGGGGAAGATATGGACCATGTATAAGTAAAGACAACATCAAGTAAGGTTCCTCCATACAATCCCATGAAGCTAAATTGTATGTCATTAGAATTACAGGCCAAATACTATGTCCTTTGCCCATCATCTTAAATGCATTAAAATCGTCACTTGCTAAAAAACCAAGCCTCACATTTTGAGGATCTGATTCAAAGTTCGGATGCAGAGAATCAAAGGTTCTCCAATCAAGTGAATCTATGAGATGTCTTAGCTTTCTATCTATGGTAGGAACTTCATCATGCCATTTCATTAATTTAGTGGTTTTTTATGACATAAATAGCCTCTTGATCCTTTGTGTTAAAGGAATGTACATCAAAACTTTGGCTAGAATCGGAGGATAAGCTACCTTACAAGGAAATTTTCTTCTAGAAGAATTTTGATCCTTCCTTTCTCTATATCAAGAAAAGTGACACTTTGGGCATATAACTGTATTCTCATATTGCTTTCAAAATAAGATGCAATCATTAGGACAAACATGAAACTTTTCATAATTGAAACCAAAGTCCTTTATAATAAACTTGCAATCTTGGAATGTTGATGGCAAATAAGAGTTCTTAAGAAGCAACCCTCTAGGAACATATTAAATGATACATTGCTTCAACCATGAAGATTCTTAATATGCAACAAATGAACAATGATTGATAATTTGGAGAAATTTTTACAACCAAGATACACTTCCTGGCATGCATCATATACTAACTCTGTTAGGGCCCCTTAATATTTATATATAAAGGGTGAGATTATTGAGGTAAAGGGACTATCCTTTCTAACATTTATTACTCTTATTTACTATAGAGAGGAAACTTGAGCGTTAGAGTGAATTTGTAGAGCTCGTCGTCGAGGAGGCTGAGGAGTTCACAGAGGGGAAGACGAATGAAACATCGCCAAAGTAGGAAAACTCGTTGAAGTATGGTCTAACCCAGATCAATACAACACCAAAATCAAAAGAGTATATCCAAACATAAAACTCTTATATTATCCTTTCTATCAAGTGATGGTCACAACAAGTAGAAAAAATTTTGTCGTTAAAGCAAGGCAAAATGGTCCTATGTTGTCATAAAAATAATGTTGTGAACTTGTGAGAAATTAGAAGTGCAGCAGTGCAGAGCACCAGAGGAGAAGCACTATGATTAGTAAGGAAAACTCAAGATCGTTCCTCACTCTAACAATGGATGTGGTCGGCCCGTGTAACGCCTCTCTTAGCTCACTCGTGCTTGATTGTTTTTATATGGAAATTCGTGTCCTTTCTGTATTATAACGTTTTTAGTTATAAATTTTTCACGAAAATTCTTTTTGCTTCACTTGCAAATGATTCGTTTGTAACGTACACGGTTCTTCCTCACCACGGTTGAATTATAATAATAATAAGATACAGTCCAGATACAGTTATCTAAAATAATACACAACGGTCTACTACAAATTACATGCCACAAAATTACAGACTACAACAAACAGTTCATCAACAACTTCTTCAACAATCTTCATCTACAGCTCATGCTTTCCTGTTCCTCTGCTCGCCCAAATGAATTGGGGTCATCACAGGTGTCAACCACAGACACAACTCGGGTAAGTTTATGACAAGCATAGTTTGAATAATATCTATAAGCACATATGGATAAAATCTTAATTATAAAAAGACCACACAACTTATACAGTATACAGATCATCAAACAGATACCCAACTATGTGATGCATAAGATGCATGCTCATCTTTTTATATGATGCATGACTGAGATCTCAGGTTATCATTAAATCATCATCATTAGTGGCCACAGCCAGATAGCCCCAATCACTGGTCCAAAACTTGCATGATCAGTCAGGGTGTCACAGTGGTGCACAGGAAAGTCATCCACACTACATGTGATCATCATGGGTGGCGTGAGTTCCTCACTGCCGAAGCACCCCCCAGCTCAGACTCCTCATTGTCTGAACGCTCATACTCAGTTCTTCTAACTATCTGACACATCTCCACGGATTAACCCCCGCAAGGCATCAACTCCACGGATTAACCCCCGCCAGGCATATGCGTATGACAATGCATGCATGAGAAGAAGAATAATTAAAGATGTGATAAAAGTAGGTTTAAAAGCATACTTATGGTGTATGCTTTTAAAATGCATGCATGATTTTAAAGAATTCAACTTATGGTGTATGCTTTTAAAATCACAATTAAAGCTTCTTTCAATCATCACATAAAGCTTTTCACCACAGCCCAAGCATACAGCCATAGTTCAATTCTTTAAATTCTTCTCAGATAAGTCATAAGGTCATACAACCATAGTCTACTCCATACAGTTCTTAGAACAAATCATAATTTATCAAAACTTAACTATTTCATTTACTTAAAGCAGTTTTATCTCTTGAAGTCAATTCATCAACCACATGGTGGGCTTTTACAGAAAACACTCAGCAACACATGAAATAACACACAACTTTTGTTTTAAACATTCAGTCATGCAAACACACTTCAAATCTAACAGCAAAGCATCAAACCAACAATAAAGATTCAAACAAACACCTTTTAAACATGTTTCATTCATTGTGACAAATTATCAAACACATGGTGTGCAACCTTGAATCCATAGAATACAAAGAAAACTACTTAAACTTTAATTCTTATGAAGTTCAACATATTTCTAAGAATAAATCAACATGTTCTCCACCAATTTCTAGCATCAAAACAACAGGTATACAATTAAGGAAACATAGAAAATTTCGGCCACATCAAAGCTTAGGAACATATTCTATTAAACAATTCTAAACCACTTTTCAAATAGTACAAAATAAATAGTTGTAAATCACTTTAAATTTCATTGGTTAGGTTAGTTTTTAGTTTATTTAATCAATAATTATTTTAAGACTAAGATCAATACTAATTAATCACCTACTCTTCATGTAGCAATTCTTGAGTTCTTTGAGGCATTTCATCAAACATCTTGTATACAAGGCTTAATTTCTATAAAATCAACATACTTCTAAGAATAAAACATGTTTCCAACCAAGTTTATCATCAAACTAGATATAGATACTTAAGAAAACATAGAAAGATTCCAGCCCATCATCATATAAGAATCTTATTCAAACTTTGAATATCATAAACTCCCCATACCTTATTTGCCTTAAGTTTGGACAGCTTTCCTCCTAAAAGCTTGATAAAACTTCTTCCTAAAAGCTCCTAGATTTCCCGTGAGGCTTCAGAATGCTAGGGTTTTTGTTCTTTGAAAGTGGAAGGGTGATGGAGGAGGTTAGGGAAGCTTTGGGGCTGTTGGGAGGCTTGATTCCTCCATTTTCGTGCCTTGGGAGCTTTATATACATGCTCAGCACCGCCTTCACTCACCCAGGCGACCAAAAATTGCCTGTTCCACTCGCCTGGGCGAGCAGCCCATTTTCTAGAATTTTCTGTCTTAGTGAAAAATTAATTTATAACGTTCCAGAAATTATTTGGACAATCCCAACGGTCAAAAGTTAGATATATGAGTTAGGAAGCTTGTTGTAAAATTTTAGGAAGATCCAACGGTTAACCAATATATAATGATGATTTTACTAAAATAGGTTTTCGGGTTAAATTCAGAATCACTCCATTGCACGCAATTCAAACAATCTTCCCATAACTTGACATCTTCACCTACTCTATACACCTAGGGATGGGAACAAAAGTATTCTTCTTTTTATACCATTTGATGCTTAAGAAAGCCTTATTCCACTTATGGCTTTCTGTCACAAACTATTTCAATAGTCTGTTATCTAAGAGTATTCTTTATTTTCATCATAAAAATATCTATTCAAAATATCTAAGGGTGTTCTTGTCCTTTATAAAATATTTAAGGGCATTTATGTAAATTCCCCTTCTAAAATATCCATCCAAAATATCCAAGGGCAGTTTTGTAATTTTCAAAATATCTAGGGGCGTTTTCGTCATTTTGACCTCAAGGGCATTTTTGTCATTTCTGATTTACGGAAAGGGTAATATGGTCTTTTCTAAAGCATCTAAGAGTCTTTCTAGGATTTCTTTCCTCAAGAAGTCTTGCTAAACTTTCTAGGGCAATTTGGTCATTTTTTGAAATGCCCAAGGGTATTTTCGTCATTTTTTCCAAATCCTTCCGTACTGCCTCTACTTATCATTTTACCCTAGTAATTGACTGTGGTTCCAAAATTTGGAGTGTTACAGCCCGCGTATATCAAAATCATAAGAAATGAGTGTCATTTGGTGGTCATGGTGGGTGTGCACGGAGGAAAAAGTTGGTGGCAATTGAGGGAGAAGAAAGGCACGGGAGGAGAAAAGGGAATAAGGCACGTCGTAAAGGAAGGACTATGTGTCAGAGTGTGTTTAGGTAACAAAGAGGTTTCAAATGCTTGCTCGTATCTACAAGTAAGATGTTTAGTATAAAAAATTAATCTGGCCTGTTAATTTTCATCCAAGGACTAAGATTATCTTCTCTCACTCTCATATAAGACATCCTCTTCTCATATGATATGTCATCTCTCTTTATATATATATATATGTATGTATGTATGTATGTATGTATGTATGTATCTCATATGAGAGTGAGATGATTAAATCCGAACTGTATAACCATATATGGAGGATAAAGATTTAATGTCAAAAAGTCACATGACTTTTTAAGTAATCATATGACATTAAATCTTGACCATTTATGTTTGATTATATGATCTAAATTTAATCATCCCACTCTTATATAAGATATCTTTCTCTCATATGATATATTCTTATATATATATATATATATATATATATATATAAAAGAGAAGAGATCCACTTTTTTATATAAATAAAATAAAAAATCATTCTCTTCTCTCTGTCATTCTCTATCTTCTCTTTGTCTCTCACCTAACAATGGAGTGGAACTTTTCTCTTTGCTCCCTAATCTCGCGTAACAATGTAACATTCATCATCCAAAAACTCAATAACATCCTTTATTGTTCGTCTTCTCGAAATATCAAGAGTTCTCGTTCAACATCAATAAATCTTGTTTTAACTCCCATTTTTTGTACATCAGACAATGTTTTTTTTTACATAATTATTTCTGTTACATATAAATTTAAAAAATAGAATAAAAAATTATACCTTTCTGTATACAACAATAAATCACAAAAGAAAAACCCAGAAAAGTATGGCTTAGTCAAATGCACATGGTTGGTGGTGGCGTTGCTCACATCAATCAATGGAACTATTTTGGTCCCTTCTTCAACTAAGGTCTGTTCACACCAGTTGCCTATGTGATCAGAGTTCTATCAATTATAGATAATTATACACCATACATGATCATGGGTTTCTTCTTGCTCCAACAATTTTTTGCTTTCTAAGGTAAAGGATTGTTGAAGTTCTTAGTCTCAAAGAAAACCTGTTGAATGGGACTACTCCAACTTAGATGAATCGTGGTCAAGGCCGAACAACTGACCCATTCTCTAGACATGGACTTTCTGACGAAGCTGCTTTAGGAACATAGTCCTGCGTTCATCTTTTGGATCGATCAAAGAGAGAAAGGGAGAGAGGTGATTGTGAACATGTTATAAGAGAGACTAGAGAGATGGGAGGAGAGAGAATGAATGGGAGAGAGAAATGATTTTTTTAATTAAGGTTGATGATAGCAACACTGCAATTGATGATAGCAATGCTACAATTCCCACCAGGCTGATAAGTGCCATATTTTAGTTATTTTCGGGATTATAATGTTAGCACTTATCATTTGATTTCAATAGAAATTTTAATATTTTGATAGGTATTTTGAATCAAGCAACCAAGCCAAGATGGAGGGGCAAAAGAGTCAAAATTACAAGATTCCAAAAGTGAAATTCGCCCTGGCTAGCAATCAGCTCGTGTGGGCTAATTAGGTTACCTATCCATGAAGCAATTAACTCGCTTGGGTGAGTCTGAGCTCACCTGGGCAAGTTGGTCTAGCACCTCCTTCACCATTTGCTATAAAAAGCCATGCAAGGGAAGCTTTATGGATACCAAAACGTACCAAAGGAAGAAAAAGACGCAGAAGAATGTGAGAGAAGAGAGAAAAGGAGAGGAAACTCTGCCGGAAAGGATTGTGATTCATTTCCTTCATCATGCCTTCTGTTGATCTTGTGCTCTACACAATGATCGGCTAGTTTCTCTAAAGGATTGGATGTAATTTTCATACCCTTATGTATCTCTTTTGATATTTGATATATGTATGAATCTTTTCTACTCATTCTTGGTGATTTTATTTTGTTCGTAATCCTTGATTCTACTTGATCACTAGTTTCATGAAAATTGATGCTAAGTTTGACTGGAAAGTGCTCTTAGAATTTGAACTGAATGATTTTACTCTCTACTTACGTTGCTAGGAATAGAGTATAACGTTTTGATTGCAAATAGCACTAGAATATGATTATAATGCTGGATTATTTACTTCATATGCGAGGGATCGATATTTGGTAAATATCCTTAGGATTCTCGAATGCAAGGGATCAATTCGGGGTGATTTAATGTGTGCATCGGTAATGTTAGAAAATGATTCATATGTGTTAATATTATTTGGATATTGAGGGTATGAATGATGAAATCCAATCCTACGTTCTCTTGAATTAATTAAATTCATTTTACTAGTTTTCATAATTTTTTGTATTTCTGACACACTAATCCGTTATTTTTGTTATTTTCGTAAAACCATCAAATTTTGATTATATTTGTTGTATATAACTATTGAACTGTTAACTTTCATCTGGGAAAACTGAGTAGCTGAAGTCTATGTGGAGACGATCTTTTATAAATTCTGTAACCTGTGACGACATTGGTATGCTTGCCAATAGTCTAACACAGCCCAAGAGGACATCAAGGAGGCCCACCCACCTCAACGATTTCGTGTAACTCAAGCTCATGATAAGGACAAGGTTGTTGAATATTCCTCTTTGCATTATCAGTAATTCGGTTATAACAAACTAGGATTCTAGTCTCACCAATTATGCTATTCTCTATTTTTAGTGATTTTCCAGCTGACCAATGATTGGCAACAGTACCCATCAGTTGTACTCCTTATAAATACCATCTAAAAGAATGAAAGAAGCAGAGAATTATTACTTAATTATTTCCTTGTTAGAATTAGCATAGTAGTATCTTATCCGCTAGTCTGACCTGCCATGCCCGACCATAATACCCGCAAAACCACCACTAACCGCCTCGAGGAGGCTGTGAATTGCCTTACGCAGAGCCAAAACACCCTGGCTCAAAACCATACTTCTCTTGCACAATATGCAGCAAAATCGATTCCATTTTGGAACGACTCGTTGCTCTCACGATCACTCTCTCTTTACCCAAATCTCCCCAAACACCTATTCCACCCACTCCTCGGCTGCACATGAAACTGGAGGTGCTGCATTTTGACGGACAAGACCCTATGGTTGGATATCAAAATTTCACTGTTCTTTGATTACCAGGGTCATGAGGTGATATCTTTCTTGAACTCTTAATTGTGATTTGTTTTGTCTGTTTTTAGTTCTTGTATTTTCTAAGATCAAAGAGATTCTTTAAAGCTTTTTCTAGAGTAGTGTTCTCTGGAGGATAAAACAGAGTGGTGTACTCTGGTTCTTGGTCTTTAGAAGTCTATAGGGTTTAGATTTCGTTTCTTTTTCTAGGTTTGATAAAGGTGATCAGTTGTAAAAGCTTGTAAAGAACATAATTTGATTTAGTGAAACTCTAACCTAGTGTTGGTTGGAAGAAACTGGATGTAGCTTCTCTTTTGAGAGGTGAACCAATATAAATTGTTGTCTCTTGTTTCTAATCTGGCTATCTTTCATTGCTTGTACTTGGGTGATCAAATCATAATCAACAAGAAGTGATTCTGACATTACATGCAGTCCAAGCTAAATTTTGATTGAAAGAAAATTTCTGATTTTGATAAAAGTTGATTGAGTGATACGATCCATTTTAATTCCGGTGCTAGTTTGTTTTTCAAAGAAATTTTTTAACTATGTTATAAACCAATTCACCCCCTCTCTTGGTTAATTGTGTGTGTACATCATTGTTTCGACTTTCATCAAGTTTATTTCTAAAAACCCACTTGGTGCCAATAGGCTTGTGAGAAGAAAGTCTAGGAACAAGTTCCCAAACTTCATTTCTCTTAAATTGATTAAGTTCATCATGCATGGCAAGCATCCAATGTTCATCAAGTAAATCTTGGTCATTGTTTTTAGGTTCAATTTGAGAAACAAAAGCCATATTACAACATAGATTTCTGAGTGAAGATCTAGTATATACTCCCTAGGTTACTTCACCAATTATGATGTCAAGAGAAAGATCTCTAGTTGTTCTCCTGTCCTTAGGCTTTTGAGGGGGTGATGACTGATTGATTTTTTCATTTGGTTCAATCTTTTCCTTTTCATTTGATCCATTGAGTTGCATATACTCTTCTATAGGACTTGGATCATTGTCACAACTCTTTTCCTCTTTTGAGGAGTTAGTTTCATCACAAATAACATGAACTGATTCTTCCATGCATAAAATTCTTTTATTGAAGACTCTATATGTTTTTCTTTGTAATGAATATCCAAGAAAGATGGCTTCATCAACCTTTGCATCAAACTTGGCAAGTGATTCATTTCCATTATTTAAAACAAAACATTTGCAACCAAATGCTCTTAGGTGAAAGATGTTGAGTTTTCTACCTTTATATAGTTCATAAGGAGTTTTCTTTAAAATAGGCCTTATGAGTAATCTATTTAAAATGTAGCATACAATACTCACTACATCAGCCCAAAAAAGTTTTAGCAAATTTGTCTCATTAAGAAGAGTTCTAGCTCCTTCTTTAAGAGAATTGTTTTTTCTCTCCACAACACCATTTTGCTGAGGTGTTCTTGGAGCTAAAAAATTGTGGTTTATTTCATTTTCTTTATAGAATTTTTCAAAATGCTCATTTTGGAATCCACCACCATGATCACTTCTTATTGAGATAATTTTGCTTCCCTTTTCATTTGAAACAAGCTTGACTAATTTTCTGAAAGCAATGAAAGCATCACTCTTGGATCTTAAAAACAAAGTCCATGGGAATCTAGAATAGTCATCAACTATTACAAGCCCATAGTAATTACCTCCTAAGCTCATAGTTCTAGCCAAACAAATCTATGTGAAGCAACTCTAGGGGTCTCGAGGTAGAAACAAGGTTTTTATTTTGAAAAGAAATCTTAGTTTGTTTCCCCTTTTGACAAGCATCACAAAGTCTGTAATTTTCAAACTTAAGTTTAGGTAAACCAATAACTAAATCTTTTCTAATAAGTTTGTTCATGTGATGCATGTTAATATGACTAGCTCTCCTATGCCATAGCCATGATTCATTAACCTTACTAGACAATTAATGTTGTGAATGAATGCATGATCTATAAAGAGTAAGTAGATGTTACCCTTTCTTTTACCTACATGGATAACTTCACCAGATTGACCATCACATATCAAGCAGCAATTTTTATTGAATGAAACCTTGAATCCTTTATCACATAATTGGCTTATACTCAGGAGATTGTGCTTTAAACCTTCCACATAGAGAACATTTCTGATCATGGTTTTAAAGTTGTCTTCTATATTGCCTTCTCCTATTATCTTGCCTTTATTATTGTCTCCATAAGTGACAAATCCTCCATCCTTCAAAGTCAGATTTGTAAGCATGAACATGTCACCTGTCATGTGTCTAGAGCATCCATTGTCTAAGTACCATAATGATGATTTTGCTCTAAGACACACCTGCAACAATCAAATTAAGTGGTAGGGAAAGGTACCCAATTAACGTTGGGTCCATAAGGGTTAGCTCTTTTCTTCTTTTTCTTTGGAGCCCAAATGCAGTCTCCATTAGGCACATGGAACCTTCTAGCATAACACTTATGAGAAGTGTGACCTTCTTTCATGCAGTAATTACAAATGATAGATTTTGATCTTATTTCAAAACGAGTCAATTTGGTGTACTTTGTTTTTGGAGGTACAAATTTGGTATTTCCAAAAGGTTTTACTTGATGTTTGTAACCCCAACCAGATTTATCTCCAACATATTTTTGTACACTAATCATTTGATTCAAATTGCATTTTCCTCTATAGATTCTTTTCATAAGATCAACCAAATAAGAATTTTCTGAAAGTAATAACATATATTTTTCAGATTGACTCTTTTTGAAATCATCAAACTCTTTTTGCAAGACATTGTATTTATCTACATTTGAAGAGGAAGAAGCACACACACACACACACCCCCATTGGCTTTGTAGCTTGTAAGAATTTTTTCATTTTCTTCTTTTTTTCAACTTACAAAGTTCAGCTTGTTGTTCAACAAGTTTAGTGGTATACCATTTAAGGTTACCTTTTAGCTTATTGTTGGAGATTGCAAGATTTTGAGCCTCTTCATGCATATCATGGAAAGCATCAACAAGTTGATCAAATTTAGGATTTACTTCTGTTTCAGCACTTGAGAGTTCTTCATCTTCATCAACTATTAATGTTAGACATACATTTGCTTCTTCAGCTTCACTTGATGATTCAGAAGTTGTTGAGCCATTTTCCTCCATTGCAATATAGGCTTTCTTTGGCTTTCCTTTTTTCTTTGCTTTCTTTTCACCTAATTGCTTTTTTCCAAAATATAGGACATTCAAATTTAATATGGCCTGGCTTACCACATTCAAAACAGCTGTAGTTGGTGTTGTTGTTGTTGTCACTCTATTTGTTGTTGTTGAACTTTGTGAACTTTTTGTTCTTGTTATTTCTCATGAGCTTGCTGAATCTTTTTACTATTAGGTTTAGATTCTCATCACCTTCTTCTTCACTTGAGTCTTCTTTTTTTTCCACATTTAAGTCTTCTGCTTTTTATCTGCATCTTTAGCATGTGTTAATTGAGACAATTCTAATTCATATTCAAGTAGCTTACCAAATAGTTCATCCATGGACATCTTTGAAAGATCTTTTGACTCTTTGACTGTTGTCACCTTTGGTTGCCATGGTCTTGTTAAGCACTTTAAGATCTTGATGTTTAATTCTTTAGCATTAAATTCTTTCCAAGACCAAGAAGATGATTTACAATGTGTGTGAATTTGATTTGGAGTTGAGATATGTTTTCTGTTGAGTTCATCTTGAACATCTCATACTCATGAATTAAGGCATGCTTCCTTGATCTTTTGATTTCATGTGTGCCTTCATGAGTAATATCTAACATCTCTCACATCCCCTTAACACTTTTGCACCTAACCGTTCTAAAAAATTCATCAGATGAAAGTGCAGAAGTAATCATGTTCTTAGCTTTAAAATTGTATTGCACTACTCTCTTTTCTGCATCTGTCATCTCATCCCATTCTCTGGGAATCATATCATTACCAACAGTTTTGATAGGAACCAAAGGATCTTTTTCTATTGCATTCCATGCACCAGGATCATTTGATTGGATGAATATCTGCATTATGTTTTTCCAAAAACTGAAATGCCCTCCTTCAAACATCGGAGGAGGATTGAGGGAGACATCCTCTTTGAAGATAATTTGTGTGGTATTCATTTTCTTTAAAAAAGATAGTGATCTTGAATAACACTCAAGAACTTGCTCTTGATACCAATTGAAAACAATATGAACACACACAATAACCAAGAGGGGGTGAATTGGTTTAAACTTGACCTTTTTTTAAAAAAAAATATTTTAAAGAATCAGAGTTATAAGATCGTATCACAATTAAACCAAGAATGATCCAACCAATCAAACCACTCAGCTCAAGAAAACAATTCCAAAAACTTAACCTTGTTGAGTAAGAAAGATTTCACCAAAGAATCACAAATTAAGATAGCAAGAAGAGATTAAAGAAAGTAATCAATACAAGAACTTATACTTGTTCACTTCTCACCTTTGAGAAGTTACATCTAGTTTCTTCTAACCAAACTTAGTTAGAGTTCCACTATTCATAATATTCTTTCTTACAAGCTTATTACAAATCACCATTAATCAAACCTAGACTTAGAACAGAAATCTAATCCCCTTAAACTCCTAGTGATCAAGACATGAAGGACCTTTTTCTACAATTCCCTTTAAAGAAACCTACTCTAGACAAGCCTTAAGAATTCTATTATAATAGTTACAAACAACCAAAAATTCTAAAATGAATTTACAAGCAAATTTAATGGAGAGAGAACCTGATGATTCAATGAATATGAATGGATATGTTTTACCAATCAGGTTTGAAATGAAAACAAGTTTCAGAGCTTCCTCTCCAAGTACTTCTTTAATATCTTGCCCAAGAAGAAATCTTTCAATGCAACATGAAGATTTAGAATTTGTGGGACAAGAACTTTAGAACTCAGAATATCCTTTCTCACTTTAGAAGGCTTTTGAAAACTTATGAAAATTTGGTAGAGTAATAATCTTATTTTTCAAAAGACCCAACAACTATTTATAATAAATTGTTGTAACTAAATGTAATCGATTAAATCGTCAATGTAATCGATTAATTTCACTTATTTAATCGATTAATAACCAATTCAATTGATTAAAGTGTTGTTGAACCTTTTGGAAAAGATATATGAACAAAGTAATCGATTAACTCACTATGTAATAAATTAACACAGAAAGTTTTGTTTTCCAAAACGCGCCAAGTAATTGATTACAACAAATCGTAATTGATTATCACAGGAAGACATTTCTGTGACTTTGTGAAGTGTAATGGATTACCATATAGTTGTAATCGATTACCACAGGAAGACATTTCTATGTCTTTGTGAAGTGTAATCGATTACCATATAGCTGTAATCGATTAAAGAGTTCATCAAAGCTTAATTAATAGATTACCATTAGCTGGTAATCGATTAAAACAGAGAAAATATGTTTTTCCAAAACATAAGCTTTGAAGATTTTGGTTTTTCAATGCAATCATGAATACTTTAAAATCTTTTTCACAAAACATATGCCTTTTGTAAAACCATGAATTTAAGCCAATGGATGATATTTATGCAATACAATGGATCATTAGATGAAACTCTTAGACATCTAAAGATTACATATGCCTTCAATTGAATGGCATGTAAAAGCTAAAATATTCAAGACTAAGAGCCTCAACATCTTGACCCTCTTCAAGCTCCCCCTGTATCTAACAGAAGGCCTTGCGCTTTGCTGTTACTAGTGGATGTCCCGTAATGGCTTCCTCACTTAGTGGCCAACGATGCTCCAAGCTCTAGAATCTCGGTTCGCCCCTTCCTTCTACGACGATCCTTAGGGGGCATTGTTCAAACTCTATCAGCGAGGCTCTATTAATGAGTACCTGAATGAGTTTGAACGCCTTGCGAATAGAATAGTGGGCCTCGCCCCTCTTTTGTCCTCAACTATTTTGTCTCAGGTTTAAACTCGAGTTGCATCGCGAGGTTTAAGCCCTCCAGCCACTCTCGCTTCTCCAGGAAGCCGTCTTGGCTAAATTACAAGACAAAATCCACGATCGTCCTCGCGGATCCTGCCATCCTTATTTCCAGGTTCCTTTGTGGCTTCCACCTCCAAGGTCCCTGTCAAACGTCTCTTAGTCGAGGAAATAGCCACTCGTCGAGACAAGGGCCTCTGCTACCACTACGAAGAGAAATGGGTTGTCTACCAACGTTGTAAGCCGCACCTCCACCTCTTCATCACAGATGAAGATGAGAAACACTTGAGCCATGAACATCTTTTGGGGTCTAAACCACTAGATGTCATCCTCTCCATGCTTTTCCAAGCAACCACCCACAAATCATCCTCAATTCATTCTCTGTGATGCCCACACCAGATATATTTTGCATCTACGACCACATTCATCACCATCATGTCATGATCATTGTCGATGGTGGTAGCACTCACAACTTTATTCAGGAGCGTGTCGCCAAATTCATCAACCTCCCCACTTCCATGACGTCGACATTGCAAGTTATGGTGGGTAACGACAGTCCAATGGATTGCGACACCACGTGCCCCAAGTTCCCATCGCCATCCAGGGTCACACATTTACCCTAGACCTCTTTACCCTATCCCTCAGTGGTGTGGACATAGTTTTAGGGGTCCAATGGACCAAATATTTGGGCCCATTAACCACTGACTACACCTCCCTTACCATGTCCTTTTCCCATTTGGGCCGGCCTATCACCCTCCACGCTGATGTGTCCCTCCAACCGGACTCTAGTCAACCCAACAAGTCAAGCTCTTAATCCAAACACAACGCATTTATGCTCTATTTCACTTAGGTTGTATCCTAGACACGCCCCAAACTCCTTCTTGCTCACCATCACCCAACAACCCTCCTCCACCTCCAGCCATCACCACCCTCCTCTCGCAACTTGATAACCTTTTTCAAGAACCCACTCACCTTCCACCTCATCGTTCCATCACTCACCACATACACCTTCTTCCCAACTCCAGCCATGTGAATAACCTTACTGATATCAATATTGCCTGAAAATAGAGCTGGAGAAGCAAGTAGCTACTATGCTCGATGCTAGACTGATCCAGCTCAGTTAGAGCCCTTTCTCTTCCCCAGTTCTTTTGGTAAAAAAGAAGGATACCAGTTGGCGATGCTGTGTTGATTATTGCACACTAAATGCAATCACAGTGAAAGACAAATTTCCCATGCCCACCACGATGAACTCCTCAATAAGTTCGGGCAGGCTTCCTAGTTTTCCAAGCTTGACCTTCGCCAAGGATTCCACCAAATTCGTATGTAAGAAGATATTCCTAAAACCACTTTCCTTAATCACCAGGGTCACAATGAGTACAAGGTCATGTAGTTCGATTTTTGCAACACACCCTTGACCTTTTAGGCGACCATGAATGAGCTCCAGAAGCCTTTTCTCCGCAAATTCGTGGTGATTTTCTTCGATGATATACTGGTCTACAACTCTTCTCTACACTCGCATATTCTCCATTTGGAAGCTGTTTTTACATCCCTTTCGCAGGGATAGTTTGTTGATAAGTGCCACATTTCAGTTAATCTCATGTTTAAAATATTGGCACTTATCTTTTGATTTCTTTCATTTAGCTTATAAATTTCCCTAAACCTAGTTAATTAGCACCTTATACTGGTGTTTAAAGTGTTTCGGAAGATTAATCCAAATCATGTTGTGTATTTGATAGATTCCGTGGATTTCGGAGGCTTCCGGATATCAAAAGAAAGCAAGGAGGGTTACATAGCAAGCATGAGAGGTGCAACAAGCATTTCAGGCTCAGAAACCGACATGCCCAAAGCTTTCTTCAACATTAAGACTTTAACTCGCCCAGGCGAGTGAACATAGGCAAAATCAGTGGCCTGGGCGAGCTACAAGTTCCAAAAACATAAGTTAAGCTGGCCCAAGCGACCAAAACATGAAGAAAATGGTGGCCTGGGCGAGTGAAGCTGGCAGGAGGCAAAAACCTATAAATAGGCCACGAAAATGGAGAGGAAGGCATGCTTTTTGGAGGTTTCTTCCTCCCTTTCTTGCTTTAGGCTTGTTCTTAGGTGTTAGGTACTTAAATAGTAGGTTTAAGTAGGTTAAGAAAGTGAGAGAAGTGAGATTTAGCGTGGAAGCTCTGCCGGAGAGAAGCGAGGATGGGAACATTCAGCAACTTCTTCCGAGAGGAGGTTCTCTCCATGTTGGGCTAGCTTCTTAGAGGTTGGATGTAATCTTCTTAACCCTATACTTCTTTTAATATTCATGCATGAGTCGTTCTATTTCTTATTGGTAGTTTCATTCCGCGCTTAATGCTTGATCCTACTTGATCACTAGTATCACGAACTTAAATCCGAAGTGAGACTGGAAAGTAA
>PYAF01000016.1:311517-325449 GCA_007407185.1 Glycine tomentella
TCACGCGATTATAGTTCTTAACGCTGGGGTAATTTACTTAAATATGCGAGGGATCGATATTCGGTAAAATATCCTTAGAACTTGAATGCGAGGAATCGATTCAAGGTAACTTAGTGTGCATCAATAAAAATAGACGATAATTTATGCATGGTAAATATTAATTGAATATAGGATGTTAAGAATGATGAAATCCAATCCCGCTTTCTCATAAATATATTTTCATTTTCGTTAAGTTTAGTTAGTTTACTTTACTTGCATCAACAAATGAAATATCCTTCAACCTACTTGTACATATCTATTCAACTATTTAAATTTAGTTGGATTAACTGAGTAAGCTCAAGTCCCTGTGGAGACGATCTTTTATAAATTCGAAACTTACAACGATAGAACGGTATGCTTGCCGTGGTTTAAAAATTCCTAACATTTGTCCTGCACCGTTCTAAATGTTTATTTGCCCGAAACTAGTTACACTACCTCGACCACATTGTTTCAGCCCATGGGGTCGCACTTAACCCTGCTAAAATCCAGGCCATGGTAGATTGGCCCGTTCAGGCCTCTTCTTCCGAACAGGGTGGCTTGCTTGGCTTGATTGATTTCTACCATTAGTTTATACGGGGATACACCGTCATGGTCGCTCCTCTGACAAACCTATTATGCAAGGATCAATTCCTTTGGCATCATGAAGCCCAACTATCCTTTGACAAACTGAAACAGCTCATGACGGAGGCACCAGTGGTAGCCATGCCCGATTTCACTATTCCATTCATCCTAGAGTCTGATGCTTTGAGTTTCCCAATGGGGGTCGTCCTCCTCCAAAATTTCCACCTCATTGCATTCTACAGTAAGGTGTAACACCCCTTATGCATCTGATGTATTTACAGTTATTTAATCATATTAGCGCAGTAATTAATTTAAAAGCAATTAATTAAAACCAACGAAAGCGTTTTCAAAACATGACATCATCTACATTTTCTTTGAAAATCATATTCCTGATTCATCATGTATGGTAAGTATCCAAAGTCACATATACGAATGCCAAGACATCGCAACTAGACCCTACGATCCAGATAACATAAAGAACGATAGGTAAAACAATAATGTCCATACAGATATATCAGGAGAATCAGAAGCCACATGTATATATATATATATATACATATACATAGTCAAAACAATCACTAAGGCTATACAAAAGAATAGGCACCTTGTGCCATGATCCCACAGATCACATCCTCACAAGAGGGTACAAAATATACAACGTCGGTACATCACAATGAATATAGGATCCAAAATATAGGTGCACACACATCTTCTCTCGTAGGGGTACAAAATAACATCATATACATAAAACAGTGAGCCACAATACTCTCAAAGTACTGCCCACGCAACTATACAGTGTCTGTCCCTATTGGGGCCTCCTGCCCTGGGACCCATCATCTCTACCAAATGTATCACCTGTAAAATAAGATCCCCAATAGGGGTGAGATACAATCTCAGTAAGCTCAGGGTTCTTGGAGGCTTCTCCTCCTCCTGGCTCACTTCCATGATAGCATATCATCAAAGGCATCACAACAACAGGTCTCCTGGCCCTCACAACAACACATAGACATTCTCTAGCTCTAATGTATATCTGCGGTATGATGCCCACCAAAGATGCATCATCATCAGCATCGAGACTTTCAGTCCCCAGTGTGAGGCCGGAACTCACACCCATGCCATCCCATCGGGAGCTACCCCATTACACATGAATGCATGTATATGGCACCTCCGAGAATAGGCTTCAACCGTGACGGGACCACTTATCTATGGTCTTAAGGGATCATACACCCTTTACGTGAGCCAATCGACTAGGAGTTGCATTCTACTCCGAGGGAGGTCCATATCTATCTAACTGGCCAGAAGATCTAACCGAAAAACAACCATATACAAAGCAAAGAAACATGTATACATATTATCATGAGGAAAGCTGTAACATCCAATTCAATGCATATGAATCATGTATGCAACCATCACTCCCTCGGAGTGTGGTGGAACTCGAAGGGGAAAAACCCCAAGAACTAAAGCTCACCTGGCAAAACAGTGTTCTGTTGTCCTATCCCTGAACTGTGGCCTCCGCCACTAACACCCTCGCTGTCACGCCCTATACAAAGGCACACAAGCATGAATCAACAACCATCCTATCCGTATAAGGCATTTAATTATACTAAAACACGCAGAAAACATAATTGTCATGCATAAAATTATGCAGATTTTGTACCCACTTAGAAAAATAGTAAATCCCTGTAGGAAGCTCCTAAAATCAAGGAAATTTACAGGCATATAGATCTATCTCTCATCTTTCAAACAAGACCGGTCCCATCCAATTTCATTAACCACATCCTTTGTAACAATTAAAATAACATAACTGCCACACACTATATTAGTGTTGACAACAACATATCAGTCCAACCAACCATTTTCAAACGCCCGCCACCACCAGGATACTAATCCTAATGATCTGTGCTTTTGCAGGTATAAAGTACACATACATATCTTTCTATTTCCACAAAAATCATTCAATTTGGATCATCCTAGAATGAGATATAATTTCTGCAAGGTTGCCATTTGCACCAGTAAAATTTGATAAAAACAGGGTATAATAGCCTGTTATAACTCTATACAATTAATTCCAGGAACCTCCAAAAATAGGACCAAAATTCCAAAACAAACTTAAATCTCTTAGCTTTTAAATGGCACCATTTTTAAACCATTTGGATACCGATAGCTCCTGTTATGCACAAAACATCATGGCTGACCAGATTACCGTTCTTTGCTATCAAATACATTTATGTATGGAACACCATTTCAACACTTATATCAACTTCTACACACTCCAAATTATACATTATAACTGTCCCAACCTCCCAATACTCAACATTTATCAATTTCACTCCAAACCCTCATCAAACCTTACCTTAACTTTATGATTTCTAAGAATCAAGGAGAAATAGGAGGAGGATACCAACCTTAGAGCTCAAAGAATCAAATTGAAGGGTGGACCAAGCTCTTTATATCTTCCAATTCTGCCCAGCTACTCCAAATGAAGTGGGTAGCTCCTAGCTCCACTATTTTCTCAAATTTCTTACAACCAATACTCAACAACAATAAAGGATAAGGAGAAGAGCTTTCTTTCTTGCTTAATTTGTGTTTCCAGCTGCTAATCAAAGAGTGAAGAGAAATGGTGCTTGGGTGTGAAGGAGGGATATGAGCATGTAGGAAGAAGAAGAAGAAATGAGAGAAGTGTGGTCAAATATAGTTTCAACATGAGGAGGGGATTGCATTCAACAATCTCCTATTCACACCCTAACCTCTAAACAAAGACCAACATGCCCTTCCTTTCATTAATCCTCTTTTATTAATACTAAGCCTCTTAATTATGCAAATATCACTCGAATTACATTAATTACAATTAGTGACATTACATAAGGCATTTTGCCCTCGTCTTCAACAGGCTTCTACATACGTTCGTGAACTTCATGCCATCACCTCGACAGTTTGCAAATGGCGTCATTACTTTCTAGGTCACCCATTTGTCATCCTAACAAATCATAGAAGCTTGAAGGATCTAATGTCGCAAGTCATACAAACTCTGGAGCAACAAACATACCTATCCAAATTACTGGGTTATGATTACACTATCCAGTACAAATTCGGATCCAGCAACATCGTTGTCGATGCTCTATCCCAGACCATCGCCTCTATCAATAGTCAACTCTTTTACTGTCGCTCCCCAATTTCTCGTTTTTGGAACAATTGCAAAAATCGGTCCATCAAAACAACGACTACAAGGATTTATTACAACAAATCCGTCAACACCCAGAGACACACCTGGGTTTCGCTGTTCACCACGACCTCATCTTTCTCCATGACAAGATTTTTTCACTTCAAATAACCAATTCACATCCCTTTTGCTGGAAGAATTTCACACAACTCTTTTGGGAGGCCATATGGGCATGGCCAAGACCCTTCACCATCTTTAGGACAACTTTGTTTGGCCTTAAATGCGCTCCAACATTTGTCAATATGTCTCTCAGCGCCTTATTTGCCAACAAACAAAGTATGAAACAAAGAAACCAGTGCGTCTACTCCAACCATTGCCCACTCCTTCATCAATATGGGAGGATCTATCCCCTGATTTCATCTCCAGCTTGCCGCTATCCAATGGCTATACTACCATACTTGTGGTAGTGGGTTGATTCTCTAAAGGAGCTCATTTCAGTGCCCTTCCTCCACAGTACATTGCCCACAAGGTCACCCTCCTTTTTTTGGACTTGGTATGCATATTGCATGGCTTTCCCCATAGTTTGGTTTCCGACAAAGATCTTCTATTCATCAGTGCCTTTTGCGCGAACTGTTTCGCTTGAGTGGGACAAAATTACGGATGAGTACTTCCTACCACCCTCAAATGGATGGGCAGATGGAAGTCCTCAATCGCATCCTCGAACAATACTTTCGTTCGTTCGTCCAGGACAGACGACACTGTGGTTCAAATTCCTTGCCCTTGTGGAATGGTCCTACAATACTTCTATTCATTTTGGCACCGCTTTATCCCTTTTTGAGGTGACGTATGGTAAGCAATCACCCTCCATTCCCTACTACTTGCAAGGTTCTTCCCCTGTGGAAGTCACCGATTCTTTGCTCGCCACACGGGCCGCCGTTCATGCAACCTTGCAACGCCGCCTCTCTAAGGTCCAGGCCGCTATGAAGCACGTCGTTGATGGCCACCTCCACGATGTTAGTTATTCGGTCGATGATTGGGTCACTACAACAAAATTGACTTATACCTACAAACAAAATCCGTCACTATAAGTCAATAATTTGTAGGTAAAAGTATAATTAACATTTACCTACGGACACTTTTTTCGTCAACTTTGAGGGGGTGTATTGTGACGGTTATTAGTCTGTATGTACAAGTTTTACCTATGGACATATCTTTACCTATGATTATAGTTGTCTGTAGGTAAAAGTCATTAATGTATACCTACCACCTCTAACTGTAGGTAAAAGTCATTAACGTATACCTACAATCCCTAAATGTTAGTAAAAATCATTAACGTATATCTGCAGCCTCCAACTGTAGGTAAAGTCATTAACGTATACCTACAATCTCCAACTGTAGGTAAAAGTCATATAATAAAAATTAAACTAAATATATTTTATTTTCTCATTATTAAATTTTATAAAAAAAATAATATAATTGAAAGAATGATTATTAAATATTGAATAATATACAAAACTTTACAATCTTGATATTTTGAACCAACTTATATTTTGAACCAAGCCAAATAAATTCATAATCTAAGAATGCACAAGATATTATCTAAATATCAATCATTAAAAGTGATAACAAGCTATCACAATTGACAAAAAAACTTGGCCATTTTGACCTTTGAGGTATGGTTTTGATTTAATACAAGCTCAAGGTTATATTTCAAGTTCCAATCTCCATAAAAATGGGAGGAACAACAACCTATATTTGAGGTAACTCATACAATCCAGACCATATACATGTTGCACCGTCACTGCTGCAATGTCCCCTTTAATGCTACTCCAAGGAATCCCTGAACCTGGCAGTTGTGGTTGTGCTGGTCCTTCTTTACTTTAGGAACTACACCTATAAGTTTTGTCCTAAAATGTAAATCTGCTGGGAACAAATCCATTCATCCATAATTTCCAAGGCTTTTCCTAGGGTTAATGGGCCGATTTACAAGTTCTCGTCTATTTGGAGTAATGTCGTCGTCCTGCGGGATCATGATCAAATCAACAAAGAGGCTTACAAAGATATCAAGCCCAAAAGATAAGTCCTTTGGTCTCTCATCTCATGCCACATACGACTCCTAGAATTTGGCAATTGTCTCCTTTTACTAGAAGTATATAGATTGAACGAAGGAAAAAGAATCCTTAAGATGCTTGATACTTGCACAATACAGAGAACAAGTCCTTTCCCCATACTTCATGATCCCAATAATTAGCATGGGTAAATGGAAATATGTGAAAGCCAATTACCTTTCTAAGACAAAATAATTATGCAAGACCTTTCCACTCTAGTAGTGTTCGGGCCGTTTGAGACAACAAAACCAATAAATTGCCTTAGCCATAATTCCTTGTTTTCTTAGGCATACTCTGTGTTTGTATCCAAATATTGGGTTTATATTTATAACGGTCACCCAATAGTGCTAATATGATCTATGACATTAGGCTAACCAAAACCAGTCCTCGTATCTCCCATTTGTCCCGTCTTTCCTGCACCGGATCCGGGATCACTTAAACTAGCCTCCTATACTCTTCTATGGACATCCAAGTGCCTACCACTGAAATAAGAAAATATAGACAACAACCAACGTCCATGTAGAGACGAAGAAACCATAATTTTAGATTATTGAGTATACTTTATTTTTATATAAAGGTGAATTTGAAAATAAGTAATGCATTAAATATGTTTGTAGTTTGTACAAACAGAGACAGAGTAAACCATAAATCTGTTCTATGTACAAAAAAAAAAAAACATCAATCTGCTCCTCAATTAGTTGTCTCCTAAATACTCTCTAAAATAATGAATATTCGTCAATTTAATCCTATGTCAATATATTTTATGAGAAAAAATTATGTACTAATGTAAAATAATTTTATACAATCATTTAATAAAAACCAATTTTTAAATACTAAGTTTGTTAAATTTTATAAAATTAACTTAAAAATCATATCAAATTTATAATTAACTGAGAATGCAAATTAAACTAAGTTATACTATTAGTGTTTCACCATTAAAATAATATTTTATAAACATTTAAGGTTTAATTTTACAGATTTTTTAATACTTGAGGCACTACTATGTGCAACTTCAAATATTTAAGGGATTAATTACATAATTTCCTTTACTTTAGTACGCGACTATTTAGTAGAGATAGTAATATTAATATTAGCTAGGTAAGAAATTGATGGTTTATTCCATAGAGAAATGTCCACTTTTAATCTAAAAAAATCCTTTTAATTCCTATTTTTATATATATTAGTAATAAGCTAGTATGACTCTGAACTTTTTTCTAAAAAAACGTAAAATTTTGGGTCCCAATTTTAGGAAATAAGGACCAGACATGACACATTTAAAAAATGTGAAACCCAAATGAGAATTTTTATCAAGGCAAAAAGCTAATGAGAGTATAAACTAGTTAGAGTTCACTACTAGAAAAAAAAAGGCTATTTATATGATTATTTGACATTTTTTATGACGATTTTCAACCATATTTCTTTGAAATTGTCATCATTGAAAGTGTTGACTTTCCATGATGGTTTTCAAATCGTCTTAAAAACTTGATTTCTACATCGATTTGCATAGAAATCGTCTTAGAATATCTTTTTAAAAAAAATAAAAAATTGATGATTCTTAGATGATTTTTCAGTATACTATCTTAAAAAATACTTTTCTAAGATGGTTATGTGAAAAATCGTCTTAGAAAATCTACTTTTTAAGACAATTTTTCTAAAACTCATCTTAAAATGTACACTTTCTGAGACATCTTTTTAAAATTGATGTTTTTCTAATGTTTATTTACATTATAACTAAAAGTTGTTAATTTTTATAATAATTACTTTAAAGAATGAAAATAGAATTTAATTAAAATGTTATGCCAATAAATTGTATATAGATTTTTTTACTATTTACCAAGTACATAATTAAAAGTTGTTAATTTTTATAATAATAATTATTATAAAATTGTATTTAAAATGATTTAGTCAGAAAACAAGAATATGTAAATGAGATGTTGTAACTATAACATGTGGTGAGATAATTATAACCAACCCTCTAAATTAATTTGACACATTTTATATATAACAGACATAACATGCAAAGAGTATTTTTTCCACTGGTGATCCATCTAATATATAAGAATGTGTTTCAGATGAATCTATGTGGTCCATCCACTAATACCTCCTACATTGTAAATAAAGAACTCAATTAAATTCTATTGAGTCTGACTCATAGTCATTATTTATCAAAGAATAACTCTGGTTTTTTATTCTCTATAATACATACATATGCTTTCTCCCCTGCACCATGAAATCACCTTTAAAAAAAAATTAAGGCACTTGCTTTTTTTTCTTTTCACCCTTTCTTGGCTCACTTTTTGTTCATAACCTATCATGTGTGGATAGACAACATTCAAAATTAAACAACCTACAAGAATTATTGTGTCTATGACCACACCAATGTAATAAACTAATTAATAAAGATTATGAACCCACAGCTGACAAGGTACAAAAGTGCTTCATGAAGTATTTTACACACCAAGCATTTTACTGTCTAGGATTTGTCTATCCTTTATAGTAGCAAGCATCTCCTCCTCTTTCTTTAACATTTCCAACAGATCTAATGCCTGAATACGACACAAGATAACATGAGAACATTGTAAATAGAAGTTTCGAAACCTTAAATTGTTACATGAGTATAAACTAACCTTACAAATTGCCAAAGATAAGGTAGGGTTCCAAGCCTAAAAAAATAGGAAAAAATGTTAGGCGCCTCTCTACCTAACACAGACTAATAATGATGGCACTGACATTTTCAATGTGAAAAAGGAACGATTACAAGCACCCAAAAATGATCAACATGAAGCCATCCTTACTAAATGTATCAACCTAATAAACCAACACAACCAATTTGAATAACCTGTGAAACACCAATTAGGAAAGAGAAAGTTACCCATACAACACTCTTTAAATACCTATGTGAAAATGGGAAGGATATTCAAAAGGAGCATTAGTATGAATAAACTGACACTAATTCTTGATTTTCTTTTTTAAGGAAAACACTAATTCTTGATGAATAATATAAGATCAACATTAGTATAACTCAAATAATGAATAAATACAAAAATCCTACCTAACTAAGTTTATTCTTTATTTGATCACTGTTTACAGCTCAAGAGAATGGGAATTGGAGAAGTGTCGGCAAGGAAAAGTATAGTCCACCTTTAGGCACATGGTACTCCTCACTGTTATTTCTGCAGAAAGTTAAGTTTATATGGACAAATTATTTACCTGAGGGATATTGTGGATGGTTTTCAACCCCTCATAAACTCTTCAAGGGCAACCAGGAGGGGAGAATTGTCATCAAACATACAACCCACACCTGTCTGATGCACCCGTGTCTAGGTCCTACCCCGAGGGATCAACACATCTTCCCTTTGTGCTGACACAGGAAGCAGAAGGACCAACCTTAGGCTCAGGAGGTGGTATGAGTCCCTGGGATTGCATTTGGGACTGCATCTGGCTAAAGGACAACATTAGTTGTCGAGTCACTTTTTTAGGGATCGACTGCTCCAGCTTGTCCCTGATTTTCTGTGTCAGCTTCTCTGTAATATTTTTTGTTCATTGATGCAACAGTTCTGGGTTGATCGACGTAGACGTGCGGGAGTTTGCTGAAGTCAGTCCAAAGTATTTTCTAATCATCACAGCAGCACAAACACGGCCAGAGTGCTCTAGTCGTCCAATGGTAGCAATCGTTTCTTTTGTTTTTCCTCCATTAAATTTTTTTTCTAGTAAATCATAACTCCACGAGACAACACGTGAGGGACAATGTTTAGTTTCTGGATGGCCTGAGCCTTCTTTCTAACAATCCTGTCACAATTAGACAGAAACCTATCAACAAAATATGCTTAAAAATAATGCATAATTGTCAAATTCATAAAAAATGCAAGTCAACTAACCTCCCATTAAGGGTCTCTACGACTTTGACAAAATTGGTTCCACTTTTTGTTGCTAATACAATACTTTTCACAGACAGTTCATCATCCTCCTCCTTGTCTTGTGCCAAAGCCCATTTGGAGGTCAAAGCTGACTTAAACTACCTTTATTGCTCTCCTACCATCTTAAGGATTTTCTTCTTCCTCCTTTGGTCAGATGGTTTTGGAATATCAAATTCAGCCTGCGATACAAAAAATACATTTAATAGTTAGTTAATAACATTCAACATTTTAAGATTTTTAGTACAACCAATTACAATAAAATTCAACATTTAATTCAAATACCTGAATGTCCTCCCAAATTAAATCCTTTGAGTTGCAAGAACTTCTTTCCAGTTAACAAATGTAACATCCACCTTGTCCCGAGCGGCGATCCCAAATACATCCTTAATTTCTTTCCATGGGGACCATCAGCTTTCGCAATGGCAGGATTCACATGAACAACTGATCTCTCTATCCCGACATGTCTGGTAGCCAATGATCTGAGCCGTGTTGCTTTTCTATCTTCTTCGACGTAGAAGGAAAAGGTACTGACTTAGGAGGAGAATGGGAGCTTAATGGTGTTGTCATGTGCCTGTTAAAAAAACATTAATTAAAGTCAAGTCAAAAGTATAGTAAGTTATGTAATTGTAAATATAAAAAATTACATTATACAATGTTAATTAATTCTCCTTCATCATGATCATTTCGATTTGCATGAGTTGATAAGTGCCACATTTTAGTAAAAATAGAATTCAAATATGACACTTATCTGTTATTTTAATTGAGTTATTCACAAGTTAACCCTAGTTAATTGATGGTTATATTAAGGTAAGTTATGCTTTCATATTTTGAAAAGATTTCGTCCAATCAAATGTTTTAATTTTGCTAGGGTTAAAGGTTACGGAAGAATCAAGCTTGCGAAAACCAAGAGCCGGGAGTGAACTAAGCAAAGAATGAAGTCCCAAACAGCATTTCAGGCCCAACAAGCACCAAGGCCCAAATAATCCTTCATGACTAAGCTTTTAACTCGCCCAGGCGACCAGTTTATGCCTATTTTGCTCGCCTGGGCGAGCAACAAGTTCCAAGAAAGCCTTTTAGCTCGCCCAGGCGCCCATTTTATGAAGGAATTGGTGGCCTGGGTGACCAAAGCAGCCAGGTCCACAAAACCTATATATATGGACGGATTTTGAAGGCCATGGCATGGTTTTCCACTACTTTTCTATCCCAATTTACATGCTTGTTCATATCTAGCTTGTTCTTAGGTTCTAAGTGAGTGCAGAGACTTAGGAAAGTGAGGTAGAGTGAATTGTATAAGGAGATTCTGCCGAAAAGAGGATTGATGACGAGCTTAGTCAGTGGTTCTCTCGAGGAGGTTCTGCCGATGTTCGCTTAAACTTTCCTAAGGATTGGACGTACTCTTCTTATCCCTATGCTCTTTTAATTATTTATGCACTGTTCTATTCCTTATTGGTGATTTTATTCTACATTTAACGCCTGATTCTAATTAATCGTTAGTTTCATGAATTTAACCCTAAAGGCTACTGGAAAGTAAATTTAAGGTTTGAACTGAATTAAATCACTCGCTATGTTACGTTGCTAGGAATAGGGCTTAATGTTTTGATGGCACAAAACACGTGATTAGAAGCTTAATGCTAGGGTATTTAATTAAATAGGCGAGGGATCGATATTTAGTAAAATATCCTTAGGACTTAATTGCGAGGAATCGAATTAAGTTTACATAAACGTGTGCGGCAATAAGAATAGAAAATGCATAGGTAAAATCAATTAAAGGGATAAGAAAGACAAAATCCAATCCTACACTTCCTTGACTTGTACTCGTTTATTTATTTTCCGTAATTGTTTATTTGTTTTCAATCATCTTTACTTTACTTTACAAACAAAACAACAAATGAATCTCTGTTTGTATCATCTGTATATAACTACTAGACTGGTAGCAATTTAAATCAACCGACGTAAACTCAAATCCCTGTGGAGACGATCTTATAAATTTGAAACTTACAACAATAAAACGGTGCGCTTGCCATGAAAAATCCTAATAATGGACGTCGTCAACTTCTTCTTCTCCATTGATGTTAGGCATTTTTGTGGAGAAAAGAGTGAGACAAGTATCAAGGGTTGAATCATCGTCTTCAAGATTAAGACCAATGGTTTTTCAGTGTATGACCACTAATCACCTTTCATCTCAAGGATCTTAGAACAAAAAAACACCAATTTAGCTTGTTCTGCCATGATGAAAGGCTGATTTTGATAAGCTAGCTTCTTCAGATCTACCAAAGTAAATATGAAATCATCGGTGCACAGACCGATATTGCTATCAACCTACTTATACTTGAAAACACACACAATGATTTTAACATAATTAAGCTCCCAGATTTCTTCAATGACTCCAAACTAAGGCATGGACGCTAGACGGGGATCATTGGGATTCAGCCCTAGACTAACCCCACTGTTTTGCATTGTACTCTTGTCGTCTTGTGATTTGGTGTAGAACGAATACTTGTTGATATTGTATCCCTGTCAACTTTTAACATTTCTTTTAGGCTCATCTGCTAACAAATAACATTGAAGAAAAAACATAGACAAGTTATGACATTCCTCACTTTGTTCGGAAAAATTTCTCGAATCGCCACGGCTAACAGTTGTTGCATCAAGATGTGGCAATCATGAGACTTTAAGCCAACTGATTTTAGATCTTTTAGTTGCACAAGACTCTTAATATTTGAAGAGTATCCTTGTCGCACTTTGATACAGTGCAGACACTAACAAAAACTTGTCTTCTCCTTTTTTGACAAAGTATGACATGCTGGAGGCAAGTATATTTTGTTACCATCAGATCCTTGATGTAATTAGTCATGTATACCCATCTTAGCTAGATCTTGATGAGTATCCAAACCATCCTTTGTCTTGCCTTGTGTAACGACCTAAATTTCTACTTATTCTTTATTAATTTTATTCTTACTTAAAGATAAATTTTCTAAGAAACGTATAATAGTAAAGATTTTAAAGCATAAAATTTGCAAAGGATTTGCTACTCGTATACATAGCCAATGTCTCTGATACAAAAGTTTAGATAATACAAGTACACAATTTTCTCAAAAAAATCCAGCTTATTACATATCTTCGTTTATATTTCTTCACTACTCCAAGGCTTCACGGAACCTGTCCATCATTGCCATCTAAAAAAAAACATGAAACAATTCGGGTGAGAAATAAATTTCTCAGTAGGCAAAGCTAAATCCCGACCCTATTATTAGGTTAGTAAAATCATAAAAATCAAACACATCCACAAGCAATATGCAAACTATATGAATGCATGAGATGAACTATCCCAGGGCAAATGGCTCCCACATATCGTACTGTATGTGGTCACGCTGAGCGTGGTCGCTGCTATAGTCTTACGCAAACATGCATGAATTTTGCCATATATCCTTGCCCTTGGGTACTACATATCGTACTGTATGTAACATCAGATTCTGTTTCCCCAAAGCCTCGTACTGGACTTGGAAACATGGAAACATGAATCCACCTGTCTTAATCACATCAATCATCCATATGAAAAATCAAATGCATAAGCAAACCACAGATCATATCATTATATATATCATAAGTATGGTTACACCACCATATTTTATCCAATAAGCTTTTATAAGTATGGTTACACCACCATACCTTAATCAAGATTATTACCAACCTTATGCATAACCAGAGAATAACCTTAACTACAGAAAAATTATGTTAGTAGACTAACTAATAATCCTCAATATAAATAATATCTAATTCCTTCAAACCTTTACAAGCAAAGATTCACACCTAGTATACACACTAATTAATCTTCAAAATCAAATAATTAATCCTCAAAATCAAATCATCAAGTATTTAAACCATTCAACTCCACACCATTCTACTTCAAAGATTAAATTAAAACATATCCATAAAATATAGACAGATAGTCCAAAGCATCATTAAAATCACCTCAAAAGATCATCAAATAGACTTCCATACTTCCCTAATATTGATGGGTATAAATCATAGCCTATCTTATGACTTAAATCAACATATTCTTATCAAAGAATAACTTTTAAACATGAGGAAATTCAAGCCTAAATATCAACCATAAATCAGCCTACTAAAACATGTAAATTAACCT
>PYAF01000016.1:325549-335953 GCA_007407185.1 Glycine tomentella
AGAATTGGTTTGCACTTAGGTTCCTCCTCCTCCCTTTATATAGTGTTGAAGAAATGATTACTTAGAGAAAAATCTCATAAGCCATCATTATTTCTTTACAAGTGTCCCTACACTTGTTAAAATCTTAAGGCTTCCTTCCTTTCTTCCTTCCAAGTGTCCTACCATTTGGCATGATCTTAAAGCTTCTTCTCCTTTGCTTCCAAGTGTCCAAAATCATGAAGTTTCTCCATTCCTCTTGTATTTTCGTGGAGTAGCTCATTCTTGAGTTTATCCCAAACCTATTTTAGTAAAATTCTATTTCTGGATTCGTTAACCGTTGGATCTCTTTAAAATTTTAAAGGTACACTACTATCTCACATATGTAACTTTTGACCGTTGGGATTGTTGAAATAATGTCTAGAACTATCCACGTGCAAGATGGAAAAGTGTAGAGAAATCTTGGCTTGATTTTTATGTTACCTTGCATCCATGCCATACAAGTGTCATGCCACTTGTTTCTATCATGTGGCTTGCTTTCGAAGTGGCTTATCATGAAGTTTCTTGACTCTTCTACATGTTTTCTCACGTGAATGACCAATCTAAAGGGAAGGAATACCAATTTTTCTTCCTTTCATGCCACACGTGGTCATTTTTTGATGATGAATAAAAATCTAGTTTCAATATGGCATTTTCTTTTAAAAAGAAATCCAATTTAATTTGAATTATTTTATCTAAGGATAATTGGGAATAATAGATATCTAGATGTTCCTAAGAATTTATCTCAATGATAATTTAAATTAATCCCAAGCAGTCTTATACAGGACAATTCATAAACCTTTCATTCTAGACTACATCTTGATCTTGATTTTGATTGGTCTATACTTCTTCTGACCATCAAAATTACTAAATCATTTTATTAAATAGGTATATCCATCCTATAATTAAGAGAAAATTCTATAGATTTCATGTATCATTTTTCCATATTTTTCTAATGCTTGAGTTTTCTTGAATAAAACCTCAAAGTTGTCATCTTATAAAATTTGTGGAAATTTTATTATACAGTTTTGTGTCACAAAATTTGTTGATACTTAGTCGGCTAAGTGTATTCTATAATTTCATCAAGTTTTTACAAAATTTCTAAAGTTATTTGAGCATTTTTGGCCTAGGGGCATTTTGGTAATTATGCCATTCAACCTAGGGGTATTTTGGTCATTTTCAAAAATGTCCAAGGGCATTTTTGAAATTTTCATCTTAAGGATTTTCTAGTAATTTCTACCATATGGAAAGAGTGGGATAGTTATTTTTCTCTAAACATACTTCTATCCAATTATCATCACATTTTTAAAATTTTGGGGATGTTACACCTTGAATGTTAAGAAGTATGCTGATGACACTGCCATACACATTTGTCTTCACATGCATAACATTGATTTTACAATGTCTAACATCTAGATCGAACCAGTATGGAAGATAAAAATATCGATCTTTTCTTCCATATGAAAGTTTTACTTGTCAACTTTGGGTCTTTCCAAATATAGTATTGATGTCCTCAACTCACTCAAGAACTTGTTAACTAGTTAACAGTATCGACACAATTTCATGCTCTTGACTTCCATTTAAAGTTTTTTCCAATCTCCAGTAAGGGTGATAAGGTTTCAGAAAACATCGTTGCCAAGTGTATACTATTTTTCTTCCATGTTTCATTTGTACATAGCTTGTGTCTTCTTCACTGATAGGGCATGCACGATGACCCTTAACATTGTATCAACTCAAAATAGCATTGCACGCAACTTAAATGTCTCATTTCGATACCCATCAAACATGAAAACCTCCTCATCCCACAACTTTGTCAAGTCTTTAATCAAGGCATTGAGATAAACATCGATGTCATTTCCTGATTGTCTTGGGCCCGATATCATCATAGACAACATCATGTATTTTCTCTTCATGCATAACCAAGGAGGCAAGTTGTAAATTACTAGAAGAACAGGCCATCAAGTATGCTGAGTGCTTAAACTGCCATAGGGATTCAATCCATCACTGCCAAGTCCAAGCATAAGATTTCTTGCCTCTTTCTCGAAATCTAGATACAAAAGATTAATCTTCTTCCATTGGGATGAATCCGCCGGATGGTGGAGCATTCCATCGCAATTTCTCCCATCTGCATGCCATGTAAGGTCTTTTGTGTCATCTCCATTAGCAAACAAATGCTTAAATCTTGAAATGATCGAAAGATACCACAACACCTTCGCTGGGGGCCTTTCTTTGTGCTTTCGTTACTGTTACACTTGTCATCATCCTTCACTTTGTACGATGATACCCCACACTTTGGGCATTTATGCATTTCTTCAAACTCATGTCTGTACAATATGCAATCATTAAGGCATGCTTGAATTTTCTGATACTCCATACCCATCGGACACAATATCTTCTTCGCCTGATAGTAACGTTTTGGCAATGTATTTTCCTTTAGAAGTATATTCTACACTACCTGAAGCAGTGAAGTGAAGCTTTTGTCACTCCACCCATATCTAGCCTTCACATTAACCAGACTTAACATTACTGACAATAGTGTCAATGACTTCTTGCACCCCGGATTCAAAGGCTTCTTTGAATCACTTTCCTAGGATAAAAATATTTTCCATTCTTATTCGGTCGACTTCTTTCGAGGAAAATTCCAAGAACTGTTCAACCCCTTCCTAATACGCAGGGCTCGTGCAACTTGCATTCATCCAACTTCGATCCATCTAATAACTTTGTGATACTCACAAAGTTATTCCATATATGAAAACCTCACTGTTTTCATTAAAGGTTTGGCCCTATCCCATTCAGGAAGACAATCTTTTTATAATAGATTCATACATGAAGGTTAACTTTCTTTTCTTAGAGTTGGCAAAATTTCGGCAACATTTCCCATTGATCTCCAAGTACACGACATGAAAGCGGTGAGATGAATTCCACCACAACCAAGTATGCACCCGGAGAACAAAGTGAAATGCAATATACCAAAATTTCATCAAATTTAACAAAATAAAGTTAACCTATATGTATGAATCTGCTATAAAAAAATGACTCTTCCCAAACTGTCCAAACGGACAATTCAAGATTCAATACAACGATTAGTCCAAACTGTCTGGAAGAATCATTGAATTGAATCTCAAACGGAAAACTAAGGTTCACTCATAATGAACATAACTTGTATATAAAGCAATAGTCATTAATCAAATAACACAAGTTATAAAAGCATTCGTAATAAATAAAAAATTGGGCTAAAAGGAGTATGCAGACATTCATACCTGTGATGATGGTCACTAACAATCTCCAACAATGAATGTTGTGAGCACGATGGAAATATGAAAAGGAAAAGTGCCTACAAATTACAATCACAATAACCATAACAAGAAGAAATAAAAAAAACTCAAAATACCTTAACATTGGTTTTCTTAAAAACCTGCTTAGAACTTAAACCTATATATTAAAAGACACCCTTTGAAAGCACTTGTAACCAGAAAACAATAATTTCTTTTTCTATGCAATTACATGAGTGGCTATTAATTGTTAACTATGTATGTATGAATGCGTTTTAATGGTGACGATAAGTGTGCTTGTGAGAGTTACAAGATCAATTTAATTACTAGGATTAGGACATATCCAAATCTAACATTTGTTTATATATGTCATATATCAATCAAGAAATAAAACTAAAAACAACCTAATAATGGTTAATATTAGTTAGAAGATATTGTAATTAAAAAGAGTAGAAAGTTCCATTACAGGCCTAGATATAACTATAATTAGATAATAATAAGATAAGTTCTACATTAAATGATATTAAATATTTAATCAACAATAGCAGTGTACTCTTATTGATATAGTCTGAGGTCAATTTCATGCACAATTAAAAATAAAAGAAAATCCAATGCCCCTAAATTACATGTAGTAACACATTAAAATCACTTTAGCCACCTTGAATCATTTAAATTCAGCACAAGGATACAAACGTAAAGAGTTTTGAGATGAAATTTAATTAGTTTCACTAGCATTTGTACAAAAACATTTATATTATGTTTAGTCCTATTAATCAGTCTGAGTAATATACAACTAAATTTGACGTACTTTAAAACACTACTTAAATGGAGTTAAGGTGAATGAAAGTAGTGAATGTGTACGACCAACCTTTTCCATTAAGAAAAAACATTTAAATAGAAAGGAAAACGAATAACAATACATATTTGATTCACCATGTCTCTTAGCATTAGCTCTTAACCTCTCGTCTTCTTCTCTACTCCATACACGTTTCTTGAGTCCATTTTTATCATAGAAAGGAGCTCTTACCATTTCTTTAAGATTAGGCTTTTGATTATTATTGCAAAATCTGAGGAAACTAAGCACACAACTCAAAGCACCGTATTTAGAATTTCTCATCCATTTATACTATTTATTGGAAATTATAAATCAAAATGTGTGCCATCTACTGATACAGATAGTTCCATTCATTTATCAATCCTAAATAAATAAATAAAAAATTAGACCGAAACCCATCTAAGTCTTTGTATATAATATTTGTTTACCATCATTTTTTTTCCAAAAAGGATCTTATTGGCCTATTTCTGATGTCACTTAGAAATTATGATATTAAAATTAATTAATGTAAATTATGTTTAGTTTATCGTAAGTAATTGCTTAATGTCAGAATGCATTTACAATTTTTCCAATTTCAGAGTCCTAGCTTAAATAATTATATGATTATGTTTTATTAGATTGAGTGGATCATAAATTAGTTGAAATACGATAAACTAACTCAAGTATCACCTGAATGTAATTAAAATAGTCATAAAAATAAACACAAAGAGATAAGATTTTTTATATAGATATTAATGGGTTTTTATTGATGAATTGGTGATGCAAGTTAAGTTGTATAATACTATGACCTGAGCCTAGTCTAAATGGGAATGGATCCTCTTAGTTTGAACTCATTGAATTTATCACTTTCTTGGTCTTAGAGTACACATTCAAATTACCAACTGTGTTGGATGCATCACAGTACACAAATCAAATATTTTTTAACACCTAAAGACAAATAAAAGGACACAAGATGTGCCCCATTCAACAGTGTACAAACAAAGCATATTCTGGTAAGTAATATCAAGAGGGAAAATTAGAGAAAATATAACAATTAAAAGTTCCTAGATAGAATAACAGCAACACCTTATTACTTTGACTTCAACTTGATTTTTTCTCAACTATAAATAGTTTTATTTCAATAACTAAACATCCTAAATTTAAGTAAATCTTCATTTAACTAAAATCAATGTAGTTGACTGAAATTCTGCCAATAAAATAAATATGCACTAAAACAATAAGAAAAACTAATTAGAATTTTGAAAAATCTCCAAAATAGTGATTGTAGTGGGAGTGCTTATGCATGCTTGTGTTGTAGTAGTAGCTACATTGCTCAGAGCAGCCTCGATTTTATCTCAATATTTATTATTATGCCCTTTAAGGTCTCACTAATGCAGGGCAACGAGTATAGGTGATGCTTCTAATTATTCTTTCCTGATTTCAGAACAAATATATTTTTCAAAACTTTTTTTATATGCCTGAGATGTAATTTCATGAGTCACGTTTTCGTTTTCGTGCTATAACCCTTCTCTGATTTCATATTTGATATATATATATATATATATTTCCATATCAGCTAAGTATATATTCCCATAATCAGCTCCTTTGACCCAACCAAATTACCAGTGCACAAAACCATCAACCAATAGTACTAGTCTCCACCTACCACACTAACCCCGAAAGAATATCTAGTGAGATGTGCCGCCGCGGAGAGTTGAATGGCCGCCACAAAGAGTGATAGTTAGAGTTAGAGCGAGAGTAACGATTTAAGGTCGAGAGTTGAAGAGCGAGAGAGTGAGTGAGAGTCAGAGTCAGAGTGAGTGTGAGAAGAGGGAAAACAGATTCTAAATAGGACAAACGACAAACTCAACATTGGTTTTTATAAAAATCAATGTTAACATCAAAGCACAACATCGGATTTTGAAAAATTGACGTTAACAATCCTAAAATAACATCGGTTTTTTAAAAACTGATGTTAACAATGGTCACATTAACGAATTCATGTTAACATCAAAATTTTCAAAAATCGATGTTAACAAAACCATGCTAACATCGATTTTTTCAAAAATCGGTGTTAACAAACTCATGTTATTTATGAATATGCCACCATATTTTTGTTAACATCGGTTTTTGAAAAAACTGATGTTAACGTAACGATGTTAAAACCATTCTTTCTAGTAGTGTAATCTTTAGGAAGATGTCCACGCATGAACTCAATCTGTCTCAGTCCTAGCTTACCAAGTATGAGCAATGAAACTTTCAGCAGTCAGCACCCCATGTTTGTGTTCAAAGCTCTTCTTCCTTTCCAATCAACTTTTCCATCAACAACCAGCTCTGCTTTCTCCTCCTGCATCCACTCCACATTCACATCAACAACATAAGTATCTTGCATGCAAATGATGAGCTGAATAAGTAAATGGAATGCATACAAGAAACTTGAAAATGGTTTGCTACATCATGGGGTTCATGCATGCAATATAATAAACAAAGCAAAAATAATGAAATACCATGGTTCTGCAGAGAATTTTTGAGTGGCCAATTCAAAAGAAATTAAGGGAAGAAAGTATTTTAATATACAACAGGACAAACCATTTGATCTCTTCCCTATATATATATATATATATATATTATCCAACATAAACTTTACCTTAAGTGCCTTGCCTCTGAGAAGGATGAAACCCATATTTCCAAGAAGAAGGGTAAAAAACTGAAAAACCCAAGTGAGGTGGTACATACTCATGCCTTGTGAAATTAAGGAATACTTTAGTTAAAATTTAATTCAAATTTTGGATCTCATGCAAAGAATGAAAATTTCACCATAAACATATCCCATGATGATGTAATGTCTACAACCATTAGACATTAGGTTTCCCAAATTTACCTTGCAATGAAATCCAAACTTCAAGTAAACTTCAGATCACAAGCAATCAACACTTCTTGTAAAATAGGTTTGTTTAGAGGTTTATAATTGCAGAAATGGAAGATGGAAGAAAGGTTAGGGATGAAGATGGATGACACCATGGAAAAGCTTTCCAATAAGCCTAGGAAGAATCACCACAATAGCATTGAGAAGCCATTGATAAGACTCAAGAAGTTCTTGAACAAGAACAAGAGAGAAACTCTCACAACAATTTTCAGAATTGTATTAATGAACCAAAGTTGTTACAAACAGTTTTTGGGAGTTTATATAGCCAACAAAATAACAAGCTAAATGACACTAAATGTAATGCAAATGCAAATTAAAATGAAACTTAAATGAAGCTTGAAGTGCAAGTTTTCCCTAAAGTGACCTTTGGCTAACCCAAAACGTGCAGATGCAATTTCTGCTGAAGTAATCGATTAATACGTTCATGTAATCGATTAAATACCCTTAAGTAATCGATTACTTGGTCTTGTAATCGATTATTTTGTTCTACATCTTCCTGGAAACAGATGTATGAACAAAATAATCGATTAATTTGTCATGTAATCGATTAAAACAGATCATTCCTTATCAAAAAGTGTCTTTTAATCGATTACAGACACGTCGTAATCGATTAAAACAGACAACATTTGCTAAACAGACAGCATTTGCTTGTGTAATCAATTACAGACTAGTTGTAATCGAATAAAACATATATCACTTTGTTTTTTACAACAAACAAGACTTTTTGATGTGTTTGTATTGCATTGGTATGCTTCTTCAATCCTAGCTCTTGTCATTGGTCCTTTCAAGCTCACCAAAGGAAGTGCTTCAAGCTCTCCTTCTAGACCTTTGGCTTGGAATGGACCTCCACCACATGAGATCTTTGTATCTAATGAATCTACGATCATCAATGAAATGGAATGCTGCTAAGAGCCAGTTTACATAGGCAGTGTAGGATCCCACAACAATAAGGCATATGATACCCCATGTCCAACCCAATGGCTATAGAAAAAATTTAAAAAACTTAATATCCACCTGCAATTGAAGGTTGTCACCAGCATCAACCTCACTTGTTGCCACGAACCAGCAAATTGTATTTATCAATTTCATCATGAAAAATGAAAATCTCAATTCTCAATTGGAAACCTAGTAATTGAAGACTTCCCTTGCAAAAAAAGTAATAGTTCATGGTGGAATCATATAATAAATAAATAAAGAGTTAAACATAATTTAGCATAGTATAGATGGTGTATTAGTGAATTACCATGATCAATAGTACGAGCAGAAATGAGACCATAATCATCATATTGGGTACCCTTTTCTTGTTGACCTTGCTCGAGTTTCAAAGTGAGAGAATTTCCCTTGCTTGCTTTTCCTTCTACATCCATGGAAAATCCTAGAACTATGGAAAAGAACAAGTCTTTGCTCTTTAAATGATCACAGCGTGAGCTAAATTATGTAGAAGTGGAATATTCAGATTTAAATATTTGGATAAATATGGTCAACTTGACAGTTCCTTCAAAGGAATGGAAATGATTATATAATGTTAGCTACAAACAGATTTTTCAACAAATTTTATTTTATTTTTTCAAAACTTTTAGAGCAGGTTCAATGGACAATGGAGATGGAATAGTCGTCGGTTGGTTCGTTTCCTTTGAAAGTTCCTTAAGAGCAAAGAGGCGATTAGTGACCTGGAAGGCTGTTAGCAAGAGGTTCTGCAAGAAAGAGCTTTTGGACAAATCCGTCGTCCGTGCGCAAAGAGGAATTACTTCTTATTTTATTCGATTGGAAATGGTGTATCTAGATCGATTCCTAAAGCTGGTAATGTCGTCCATGGAGCGTATGAATTTATTAGAATGTAGATAGATCAAAAGAGGGAATGAAGGGATAATAATAGGAATTATCCTCTCATTAGACCATTTATCACACTCATAGCTACAGCTCTAACTTGATTATTTCCTAATAATTATTGTACTTCACAAGTCACGTTAATTTGTTGATTGCATTTGATTTAGATGTTTGGGCAAGGCAAGCCCCAGGAAAGTATAGGTTGGCTCCCAGCTCTATCTCGGCCGACATCCTGCTCTCGAGGGGGTGGAGTCCTGGACCGAACTACTTATTGTTGTCTTGCCCCAACCCAAGGCCGAGACCCATTCCTTTGCAAACAGGACCAGCTGACGTAGACTGGACCTTTTATTGATTAAGATATGCATAAATTATTACCAATACGAAAATAGATAAAAAATTTAGAATAAAACAATATAAAAAAATATCACAACAAATATAAGGACAGCGACCTGCTACAAGAAGAGGGACTGGGAGAGCCAGTAAGAAAAAGCAAAATAATGGAAACAAATATTTGTCTCCGCTCGCATCTCTGCTTTGGAACCTCATCTTCTCCTTGTTGTCTTCGCATCTCTATTTCAAATCCGCGTCTTTGCATCTCCTCTTTAGGTTGGCATTTAAAGCTCGAGTTTTGCTTCAGATCTCACATTTGGGTGGTGGAACGGACAAAAGAAAAAAGAAAAAGAAAAAAAGAGGAAGGTCGTCGGGAATCATTTTCCACGGTGGGGCATTGTTGTTCTGGTGGAGAGAGGAAAAAAAATGGGAGAAGAAGGCGGGGAAAGAGAAAACAGAAAGACAACAGCTACAAAACACAGCCTTTTGTTTAAAATATAATAAATCATAGACCTAAGGATGCAGAACTGAAGTTTCAGTAGAAGCTTGGTTTCTGTTGCTTCCTGAGTTCCATTTCACCTTTTCCTCAGCAACAATGCAAAACATCTAGCCTCATCAATTTTCTACTCTAATTGAACCACCCAACATAACCCCAATCACGAAGCCATTTTTCCTTCCCATACCTCACCGAACCATTCCTGAGCCTCGAGGCCAGGACCTAGACTTCATCAGTGTTGAACACTGCCACATCATCAACTCCCACAGGGAAAAGCTCCATGATATCAAGTTGTCGACATGCACCAAAAACAATTTTACTAAGCTAATTCTGTAGCACAGAGCTAACCTAGGTCATCTCAGAGACACGATCAATATGGTTCTAACTTCAAATCATTGGTAATAATAAGGGGGGAGTTTTGTCAAACAGTTGGTATGCGTAAAGTAAAGCATGCAAGAACACAAACTAAAATTAAAAGACAATGCAAAAATTAACAAGATTATCAAGGGTAAAGTAAAATAGATTAGAAAGCATCAATCCAATTCACCAACCCAAGCTATTTGAATCATCATCATTCCCATAAGTTGATTCTAACATGAACATTCATTCAATCTCAATAGAAGCATTTCAATCGATTCTACTCCTAAATTGATTGAAATCACAACCCTAACTGAAATATCATTCAATTAATCTTGTGATTATCATTTGAAATTAAGACATGAAT
>PYAF01000016.1:336053-350869 GCA_007407185.1 Glycine tomentella
TCAATCCAATTCACCAACCCAAGCTATTTGAATCATCATCATTCCCATAAGTTGATTCTAACATGAACATTCATTCAATCTCAATAGAAGCATTTCAATCGATTCTACTCCTAAATTGATTGAAATCACAACCCTAACTGAAATATCATTCAATTAATCTTGTGATTATCATTTGAAATTAAGACATGAATCCATAATCATAATTCATTTTCAATCCCAAATGCATTCATAATCATGAAAACATAATAGAAATTGAAGAAGAAGGTGAATATTCAAGTAGAAATCGAAATACCGAACCGGAACTCCAATTCTTCTCTTGCTTAAGTTAGATCCTTGGATTGATTAGTGATTTAGCCTTCCATGATGATCACCAAGGAAAGCCCCATGAATTGAGTGCAGAAAAATGGAAGAATAGCAAAATGGAAATAAAGAAGATGAAGAACAATGAAAAACAAATGAAAGAAAATGAAGAACAGGCTTTTGATTCTAAAAAGTAAAGAAAGGAATGTAAAAGTTGTTTATTGAATTGTAAGTGTGTTGTCCAAGTTTTCACTAAAGTCACTAATATATTAGTGACTAAGTTCTGAAAATAAAATGGGCCACAAACAAACTCAACAATCTAATTATTTGTTATTTACAACCATGAAAGTCAAATTCGCAGCCCAAAATTACAAGTGCAGAAGTGATAACTTGAAAGCTTAAAATGACCCTCTAAATGATAGAATTGGCCTCGGGCTATTTCTAGCAAACTTGTAGATCTTTTCTTTATCTTTTCAGGGACTCCTAGAACACTCCATTCGGAGATCGGTAGCAATCTATAGGTCCTACACAAGTCAGATACGTCAAGTGAGCAAAAATCCGAAAATACGCAACAATTAGTAATTAAGTCCACTTACTTGCCTAGGCGCAAAAACTGAATTAGAATAGGAAAATAAAGGTCCAAGAGAGGTCAAATAAGCTAAGAAGGATAGAAAAATATTCAACTAAAAGCACTCTATCACTCCACCCTTTATCCACCTCCCTCACACCCTTTCATCTCAAACACCTCCTCCGCATGGGGTTTTGAGAGAGAGTGTGAGTTAGTGGCTTGAGACAGAGAAAAAGGGTTTCTTATTTAAAAACCTCAACATCGGTTATTTCAAAACCAATGTTGTATAAGTACTCACAACATCGGTTTTTAAAAGAACTGATGTTAAAATCATCATGTTAACATTGGTTTTTTAAAAAACGATGTTGTGAGTACATCGACAACATCGGTTTTCAAATAACATATGTTAAAATCACCATGTTAACATCGATTTTCTAAAACTGATGTTAATGATGACATTTTATTTACAAAAATGTCACCACATATTTTGTAACATCGATTTTCATCATAACCGATGTTAACAGGGTGATGTTAAAACCTATTATTTTAGTAGTGAAAATACTATTTCAAGTAGCGTTTCAAAAAATGCTAGAAGCTACTAAAAAAAGCTTGTTTACCAAATAGTAAAATGAGTTTTTTAGCTAGTAAAAAAAGCTAGAAACTAATTAAAATGTCTTTCCTAACATAATCATTGGTCTTCCACTGCCTATGAATTTTTCTTAGATTTTGAAATATAGATTGGATTTCCTACATATGCGAGCTTGTTTTGTGGCTTTTACGATTATCCAAGCAATTTGTACCATATAGATCTAAACTTTAGTAAATGTTTGAATGTCTTCTTGTTAGGTCCAATGTTGTAAGTGTTGATGGGGATTGACAAAAGGTGGAAAAGTTTCCCTCGACGAAAAAGGAAGTTGGACATATGCAAGAACTTGACGAATGGCTAATGCATATGCAATTTTGCAGCTATTGAATTGAGAGAGGAAAAATTGTGGAAGTAGAAGAAACATAGACTTCAAGGGCATGAATTTAAGCTTTTAATATGTTATATGATATGATATGACAAATGTAATGTGTAGTTGACATGAAATTTCTTAATAAATAAATAAAGTTTATTGATGTCTTTCAACTTTAAGATTATGGGGTTAATGTTTGTGTGATTTCTCTATGAACTTCTCTCTGTTTGTTTTTAGTTTTAATTTAATTGATTTTTATGAACCTAATTAAATGAAGTATAAAATGAAACACTAAAATAAAACAAAAAAATAAAAATAAATAAACAACACTTGTAATAAACACATGTTATCTAAGGGCCTAATTAGAAAGTATTTGTAGTACATAAGAATTGTCTATTTGGATATTTGTACCTTACATGTGTTGTCTAAGAGCCTAATTAAACAACAATTGTACTAAACAAGTGTTGTCTAATTAGGCCCTTAGAAAACACTTTAAAAGTGTTGTTAAAGCTAATTACCCCTTTAATAGTAGGGGATAGACAACACGCATAAGTGTTGTTAAAGACCTATTTTAATTGTTGTTAAAATCTATTTTTGTGGTAGTGTCTACTGAGATCTCACAACATTTAGCATGACTCCCACACGACTCTCTCAAAGAATATCTCAGCATTCCACTGCAGGTCCACATCTGCTTGCACATCTCTCAAGCACATTACTCTCTTAGGGAAAAAATATCTTAGTCATTGGGTACTCGTGCCCGAGTCCCTGTGAACTAACGCACAATCTTGCATGCCACTCAAGACGCACAATGCTCCCTAGAATAGGGTTTTAGTCAACACCTAGACTCATGCCGAAGTCCTTGTAACCACCACACAAAGGTGCACATCTTCCGAGATACATCATGCTTACTAGAATAGGGTCCTAGTTGACACTAGAACTCATGCCTCAGTCCTTGTAACTACCACATAAAGGGCCCAACACACAAGGTCATTACAGTCCCCAGTTGTAAGTCAACTGACTCACACACACAATCATCACATGCAACAGATGCACGAGGTCACACCTCCCGGTCTCTAATTAAAGTAACACATTCCATAGTTATAATTGTTTGGGATTCACACTCCCCAGGTCTTTCAATCATAAGAAAATAGATTGCATTTCTTATAATAGCAATTAAAATCAGCGTACAACACTTAGACAAAACAAATCAATTGAACATAACAATAGTTAGTCAAAATTAACAATTTAACATAACAAAGTAACCATGTGTTAAAAACCTTAACTTTAGGAAACAGAGAAGGTTCAAGCCTTGTAAAAATGTAGCAAACGAATTTACCAACATAAAATTTTATATAACCTTAAAGAAAACTTTCATATATTTACAACAAGTTATACCAATTCATTAGCAAAAATCTAAAATATATATATATATATATAAATTCTACAAGACAGCAAGATAAAGAGCATTTCAATTTTGACATAGTTCAAATATTTGTAAATTTATACCCGTTCTCAAAACCAAATTGACTTCTACTTTTTTACAGTTTAAAGCAAACATAACACTCTTTTCATCAAGGTTGAAATTGTATAAATATTCATTTTGTTTCATTCCAAGTAAAATTTTCTTTCCAACACCTTTTTCAGACCTTACAAAATGTCTTTCCTGCAACAACTCTGTTTTTCTTTGACCTTTAGAAAATGAAGATGAAATCCATAATTTTAATCATATAAATGGTTGAAAATAATTTTCTCTCTAGTTTAATAAAATGTAACCATTGTTTTAAGTCGACAACCAGATAAATAAAAATTAAAGAAAACCACGCAATGCTAGACACAACTTGAAAAACACGATAATCTCCTTGCATGTCATAGATCAAAAAGATCTCATCTCTTAAGGGCTTCAAAATGAAAGTTGCTGAAAATTTTGTCTAGAGTAAACCACGACAAATTTTATGAAAAACCAATGGGTAGATTTTATTATAAGCCCGAATCTTTGAGACTGGTCCAGAGAACAAAGTCCTCCATCCAGTCTCTCCCTCATCATAGCCCCAAATTTCGAAAATCAAAGCTTGTTTAAAAAATCCTAAGAAAAATTTGATAGAGTCTCCTTTATATTAGGATCTCTTCCAAGGAAAAAAAAAAGAAAAAAGAAGAGAAGACATGTATGCAACTGAAACATTCAAAACTTTACCAAAAACAATTTGAGAAAAACCTTAAAAACCCATTTTTTTTTCAACATGCAATGCAATAGAGGTTTACTACACCATGGTTGTCTCCTTCCAAAGGCAACCACGGGATGAGTTCATAAAAAAAACTCCCCCTTATATTAATTTGGAGAAGAAATGAAGATGAGAGTGCAAGCTTCCTAGCCTTGCAATAGCACCACCACAAGAACCACAAAATTTGATTTTGGTCTTCTCCTTCTCCTTGTTGCTCACAATTTTGGATGTATTTATGGGAGGAAAAATGGTTTTTCTTCATGCTTTCTCAAGGTGCTGAAATGAGGTGAGATAAGAGAGCTTTCTAGCCTGCTTACCAAGTTGGAATGAGTGAAGTGTTAGTGGGTGTGTGTGGAGTATGGCCGTCAGATAGGGGCGTAGTGGGAAGGTTGAGTATGATTTTGGTTAAAGATGAATTGGGGGGAAGAGTTTTTTGCTCAGCTCCCTCTCCTATTGGTGGATAGGGTTTTGGCCATGATGACCTTTTGGGGTTTCCCTTCTTGCCACTACCACCACCAATGAATTTTATGCAAAATAATGAATTTCCATCCATAGAAAATTCTCAAAGTTCTCAAACTTTTTTCTTTAATGCCACAAAAATTTCACCATGTTTTGTATGCCTTCCAATAGTTCTAGTAGTCCACAAACACTTTTCAATGATGAAGTTGAGATGCAATATCCATAATTTTCTACCTAAATTGGGCTAAAAAATATCACACTAGAGGAAGGAGGAAAGTATTCTTCAAAAAAGAAATCACGAGTTTACTTTTCAATTGAAAATGATACACATGTCATTGGTTTGTGACTTAAAGTCCAATGGATCCAATTTTCAGTGATGGTCAATCAAGAGACTGTTTTTGGTTGATAGTTATAGAAAATTACAACAACTTTTGCAATGATCTACAAGATAGAACATTGAATCAAGTGAAATCTTGATGGCAAAAAATTAATGTTGGTGTTCAAAAGTTCAAGGGTCATTACAAGCTAGTTGTTGATTTGAAGAAAAACGGTTACACAAAGAATGATCTCATGATTCATGCATATGATTTTGGAAGGAAGACAAGGGAAGAAATTTTACTTTAGAGCAGTCATGGCGACTGCTAAAAGATAAGCCTAAATGGTTAGTATAATGCACAAAATTTTGAAAAAAAAATGACAAAGCTTTATGCTTCTAGGGCTTACTCATCGTCATCTAATCTGAAAATACCAATTGAGGTTTTAGAAACTAACACACCATGATGAGTTCCCCGCCCAATGGGACAAAAGGCAGCCAAGAGGAAGATCAAGAAGAAAGAAGCTGCAATGTCTTCAATGATTATAGACTTGCCAGGCATGAAAGTTGCAATTAGATAAAAAATTGTTGTCAACAAAAGAATAGTAGAGTTTAGTATGAAATTATGATGAAGAACACATATACCATGTTTGAAGAACAACGCAAGAAACACAAAATCACTTGTATTTTGTGCAAGTTTAGTAATTAGTCATTATGTTTTAAGTTAGTTTTAATCAGTCAATATGTTGTAACAGTGTTTTAATTAGTTTTAAAATGTGACCTTCAAAGCAATTATTAATTTTTAATTATGTAAATAGCCGCCATAAAAGTAGTCATTACAAAACTAGTTGTTGTAAAAGTAGTCATTGTGAAATTAGCCATTATAAAAGTAGTCATTGGAAGTGATGCTATTTAATTGCTAAATTTTGTTTCAATCATGCACATTTTATACAAACTCTGCGAAATTCTTCTTTATTTTCTAGTTCCACTCACCCATAAAATGGATTCAAACACTAACTTCGAGAGCCTTTGGAAACAAATTGTTGATAAAACACTTGAAGACAACACTAAAGAAGCAATCAAGAGGTACATACGTGAGGTGAAACAACAAGAAGAGAATAGAAGTTGGCCGAGACAAACAAGGCTCCATATAAATCGCAATTGTGAAGGCGAACATAGTCGCTTGTTGAATAACTACTTCTTTGAAAACTTTGTACACACAAAGAGGCAATTGCAACAAAGGTTTCGAATGCGAAAATAGTTGTTCCTTCAAATTGTAGGTGCTCTCAATAATCATGATTCGTATTTCTAAATGAGATCGGATGCAACTGGTAGAAGGGTTTTTCACTGTTGTAGAAGTGCACGGCAACAATTCATATATTGGCATACGAATCACCTGTGCACCAATAGTGTCGATAAGTTCATTAGTATTTTTGAGTGCACTACAATTCGATGCTTAGAAGCTTTTGCAAAGAGTGTGAATGAGATATTTAGGATGAGCACTTGAGAATGCCAAACAACAATGACATCAATCATCTACTACAAATTGGAGAGGAACATGGGTTCCCAAGTATGTTGGGTCTTATTGATTGCATGCATTGGGAATGGAAAAATTGTCTAGTTGCATGGCAAGGCCAATATCATAGAGGTGATCATCGCAAACTCACAGTAATACTTGAAGTTGTCGCACACAAGACTTATGGATTTGGCATGCATATTATGGAGTTATAAGTTCAAACAATGATATTAATGTGTTAAACTAATCGCCTGTGTCTAATGATGTTTTGCAAGGTCGAGCTCCTCCTCTAGTGCAATTTACAATTAATGAAACCCCATATAATATGGGATACTGTCTTGTATATGACATCTATCCTGATTCGGCCACTTTTGTAAAGACTATCCCCATGCCACAAGGAGAGAAAATACAGTTATTTGCAAAATGTCAATTAATGAAACCCCATATTATATTGACATGCATTATATTGCACAACATGATTGTTGAAGACAAACAAAATATATACATACAATGACAATGTTGATGTCAATTATGATCATGTAGACAAAGAGATTTCAAACGTTGACGTATCTCGTGGTACTCTTCCGACTTTGTTACATACCTACAAACAAGACGTTATATGCATACAAGACGAATTCATCAACAACTTCAAGTAGACTTCGTAGAGCATATTTGGACACGTTTCGATGACAACAATGGTGAAATTTAATTTTTCTTGTTGAATGTTAATGTTTTGTATTATGTTACTTATGAATGTTATGTATTTTTTGTTTGTTTAACTTTAAGTTATAAATAAAAATATTTAATTATCAATTTTTTTATTTTTTAATATTAGTTATTTCATAATTAAAATATTTATAATTAATTACTTAAATTTAATTTAAAAATAATTCATAAAATATATTTAAGTAGGATTCATATGTGACACATAAAAAGTATCTCAAGATTTTAAATTATGATATACAGTTAGAGCAAAAGGAAAACATTTAATTTGATATACTTGTGACACTAGTATTCACTAAAAAAGTATTTCAAGATTTCAATATACATTACATCCATTATTAAACATACTTTAACAATTATCGATAAAGGTAGTTAGAAGTTGTTGTGATCACAATATTATAGTTTTTGAAATCACTTGAATTGCATTTTATTTTTAATGTGATCTCCAATAACTATATTTTCATTGGATTATCTTAATTGGCAACAGTGAAAACACAATCATTATCATGTTACAACTATAATTTAAAACCTTACTTTTAACTGTTGCAACCAGATTTTTGTTAAAAAAAAAAAAAAGAGTTACAAACAGATTCTACATCCTCCTTTTTTTCTTCCAAGACCAAATATCCAATCCCATCCTTTAATAAAAAAAATTATAAGAAGTTGTTTTCAAAATCTATTCCACAAAGATTTCGCAGATAGCACGTTAGCCAGTATCTACCTACGAACAGTAGAGAATGTTTTCATTTTCTTGTAATTGCCGTGTTTCTTTAGAAATTGGGCACTTATAGAGTGGACCAGTTTCTCTAAATTATTCATCGGTCTAAAATCAAACTAAGATAGGATGTTCTTTTCAAAGTTAATATTGTAAATTTTTTAAATCCATTTCATATACCATATATTATCATATTGCTAGATTGATCCTCTCCCCTTGATCTCAAGATAATTGATAGTCCTACCTAAATAAATTATCGCTCGTGGATTAATGGTCAAATAATTGGAAGCCATATAAATACATTTAAGCAAGAAACAACGGAATCATAGTTTGGAAGTATATAAATACATTGAAGCAAGAAACAACGGAATTAGTGGATGATCGTAGTATAATACATGGTCTCTTGTCAGTTGATAACTACTACTGGCGCGTTGTGCGTAATTAACCAAAGCTTTTTTTATATAAGAAATTGTATGCTGGACTCTATTTTACGCATGCATCTCACTCATTCTAAATTAATATTAGAAAAAGTACATTCTCTCCTTTAAAAAAAATGAAGTGTAATATATACATATTTATCTCACAACGAAAATGGATATACTTTTGAAGAGAAATTGTCTAGCTTTTTTGAAAATAAGAAATAAAATGAATTAAAGGAGAGGACAAAATCGACTATGATTGACTAGTAGACTCCAAAATTTTTATTACAAAAATAAAAATATTTTAATTTTCAGTAAATAAAAATGGGACATTAGTAGGGTATTCGTAATTTGGTTTAATTTGATTTTTTATATAAAAGTCATCCAAATCAAACTTATAAAACATATGTTGTCTAGTTTGGTTTGATTTCATTTAAAATAAAATCTGAATCAAAACAAACCAATATTTTGCGGTTTGTTTCATTTCTTACGAAAATATTATTTCATTTAAATTTATAATATACTTTCTTATTAATTTCCATCTTTTAAATTAAATTATATTAAAAATTTGTTAATAACAATCTAAGAAACTTGTTAATATGTCAAACCTTCTACAATAAAAACTGACAAATTTACATCCATAATTTAAACGAAACATATCTTAAAAAAGTCATCCAATCCGTCTCGGCATCTGTCCTACTGGCTGTTGAAGGTGCTGGCTGATGAAAGACATCCCCAGAATGCCCCCCTTTCGTGCCTATCTCACTTGTTTACAGCTCTTATGGGTCTTTTCACTGCTTTCACATGATGCAATATCTGGGCCTCCATTTCCATCCATTTCAATAGGAGCGTTCGTGGTTTGGTTTGGTTCTATTTTTCATAAAAAATTCATCCGAACCAAACTTATAAAACATATGTGATTCAGTTTGGTTAGATTTTCATTTAAAATAAAATCCAAACAGGGTTTGGTTATTCGAACCTTGCTTCAGGCTAAAAAAAATGATGCATTTTAATTTTACGAGAATGAAAAACGTACTAAAAAGTATCGATGTTAACAATGGTTATGCAAAACCGATATCGGTGTCGTATAATAAGCAATAAACCAAAAAATGTAAAATATGCAAAAACCAACATCGGTTCTTAGCAAAACCGATGTTCTCATGTGCAATACAACATCGATTTTCCTAAAAACTGATGTTGTGAGTACACCTGACAACATCGGTTTCCCTAAAAATTGATGTTGTAGTGCGCACCACAACATCAGTTTTTAGGAAAATCGATGTTGTTTTTTGCTATTTTTTTTAACATCCTGTGTGTTTTTTTAATATTACCCAAACCTGCATATTAAAAAATAGACCAATCCTAGTAGTTTCATAGTACAATTTTTTTATATTATTATTGAATAATTACTATAAATTATAAAAAATATTTAAAAAAAAAACAATAATGTCAATACATAAAATCATCTATAATCAAATGTAATTAAACATAACTCTACAATTGTGAAATTCCTTAAACACCTAGTGTTTCATTTTTAACTTTGAGATAACATCTTGGTATAGGGGATCATTGTTAGGTTCTAGCTTATCTACAGGTTTCACCAGTCCCTTAGATCCTTGTTTATCCTACACAGTTAATAAACATAAGTTAATGACAATCAACACATTATTTGTAACAAATCCTTTTTTAATAATAACAAACACAACATAAGGAAATACATATTCTGAAAAAGGTTGTACAAGATGTGTTGGCCAAGCAAGGAAGGTGTTAAGGGCATGTCTCACTAATTGAACCGCTTGAGTGGGTATAGGGATGCGAGCATTAACATCTCAAACTTCCTCAACACCGACCTTCACTTGTTCATTGCCCAAAGGGACGTTGTGGAAAGTTGTCCCACCTTATGCATCTAGGTCTCAAATAGATAAACTTAAGAGTGATGCTAAATATTATGTGTGGGATGATCCTTATTTGTGGATGTTTTGTAGTGACCAAGTGATCCGCAGGTGTGTGCCAGATCATGAGTTCCAGTCCATTCTTCAGTTTTGTTATGGCACACCTATCGGCAGTCATTTTGGTCCTCAGCGGACCGCTAGTAGGGTATTGGAATGTAGGTTCTATTGGCCCACATTGTTTAGAGATTCTCATCACTTTAGCACCACTTATGAGCAGTGTCAGAGAACAGGAGGAACTATTACACATAGGCATGAGATGCCTCAATAGCCCATTATTTTCTATGAGATTTTTTATGCGTGAGGTATTGATTTTATGGGTCCATTTCTTGTTTCTCATGATTTTTCATATATTTTGCTTGCTGTTGATTATGTTTCTAGATGGGTTAAAGCTAATGTCACCAGAACTAGTGATTCTAAAGCTGTTGTGGATTTTGTAAGATCCAACAATTTTTTGTAGGAGTGGTGTGCCTAGAGCCATTATAAGTGACCAAGGGAGCCATTTCTGTAACAGATCATTAACATCCTTGCTCCAGAAGTATGGGGTTGTGCATAGAGTTGCTACAACTTATCATCCCCAAAATAATGGGCAAGCAGAGGTTTTTAATAGAGAGATCAAGCAAGTGTTGCAGAAGGTAGTGCAACCCAACAGGAAGGATTGGAGCAAGCTACTTGAAGATGCTTTATGGGCTCACAGGACCGCTTACCGAACACCTTTGGGGATGTCTCCCTATAGGGTGGTTTTTGGTAAGTCATGTCACCTTCTGGTGGAGATTGAGCACCGTGCTTATTGGGCAGTGAAGAGTTGTAACATGGCATTTGATGAAACGGGTATGGAAAGGAAGCTTCAATTGCAAGAACTTGAAGAGATCCACTTAGAAGCCTATGAGAACTCCAAAATTTACAAAGAGAAGTGAAGAGATTTCATGACTCTAGGATTCTTAGAAAAGAGTTTCATATTGGCCAAAAAGTGATATTGTTTAACTTTTGCCTCAAGCTTATTTCCGGTAAACTTCGATTTAGATGGGATGGACCTTTTGTTATAACTAATGTTTTTCCTTATGGTGCATTTGAGATTAAAAATGAAGTTACCAGCATGGTCTTTAAAGTGAATGGTCACCAACTCAAGCTATTTCATGAGAGCCCTCAAGTGGAGGACAAGCTTGTGGCAGACCTCTCTTTGGTCTTGCCAGTTTTATATAATGTGTCTTGAATGACATTTGGGGAGTTGTCTTTTCCCTTCTTTTATTTGTTGTCGCTTTGTTTGCATTTCATTGCATGCTCACATTGAGGACAATGTGCATTTCAAGTGTGGGGTGAAGGATTACAAAATATGTTCTATTTTTTGTTTGTTTTCTGTTTCTATCTGTTTTTGTTGTTGTTTCTGTTATTGTTTTGTTGTATTAGTTTTGTTTCGTTGTTATTCTATTTTTACATTCAAAAAATTAAAAAAAAAAAAAGAATTTAGGCACTTTTTCATGTTTTCATAGGATTTCTAACTTGTATAAATTGTGAGAAATGTACAATTTTTTGTTGGATTTAGAGGTTTCATGTTTGATGTGAATCATTGTTGCAATTTTTGAAGTGATAAGTAGACTTGAGAAATATATTTTAAGATGGATCATGTGTGATAGAATTATGCCTTGTGAGTTTTTGAACCTTTGTGGATGAATCACATTATTTCATTCATGTTCTTTCATGTGTGATTTCACCCTTGTGCTAGATTACTCTATGTTTTGCCTTACCTCTTTTGACATTCCTTGTTGCACATGCTTTGATTGAGATGATTTAGGTCTTCTTTCTTTTATCCACTAGCCAAATAAACCTATCCTTGCATTGATATCCACTGTCACCCTTTTTGAGCCTTTAACCTTTTCTTTCTTGTGTAGCTCATTACAAACTAAAAAAAATGGAAAATCATGATATCCTAGCTTTAGGGAGAAAAGGGGCCTTGGAATTTTTTTGGGAGTGGGTTTCAAACAAGTGTGGGGTATTTTTAGTTTGTTTTGATTTGGGAAGAAAAGAAAAGAAAGAGTTTAAAAAGCAAAAGTTCAAAGAAAAAAATGTATAAACAAAGAAAAAGAGGTACAGGCAAAGAAAAAAAAAAGAAAAATTGCAATAAAAGTAGTTGTGGCTTATTTTTGGATTTTTTTTTGCTTACTTGACTTATCTTCCTTGTATAGGACCTAGAGGATTCTACAAAACTCCAAATTGAGCATAAGAGTAGTCCTTGGAAAGACATGGAAAAGAGATACAATTTTGTCAAAGATAAGTCGAGGTTAATTCTATCATTTTAAGGGTCATTTTAGGCTTGGAATTCAGAACCCTTGCACTTGAATTTTGGGTTGCGAGTTGGGTTTGGATTGGTGTAATTAGCATAATTAGTTAGATTAGATGGGCCTAATCATGGCCCATCCTTTCTTGCTGACTGAGTCACTATATACTAGTGCAATTAATTAGTTAAGAATTACACTTCATTTTAGCACAAACAGAGTTTGTAGTTTCTTTTAGAAGTTTCCAAAATTAAAATTTCTCTCTTTTTCTCTCATTGTTGTTCATTATTCTTCAGCTTTCTTGATGGAGGTCCATTGCAAGCGAAAGGTCTAGAAGGAAAACTTGAAGAACTTCCTTTGGTTAGCTTTAGAGGACCTATGACAAGAGATAGAACTCAAGGTCTTCAAGACCACATCAAAGTTAACTTGAACAAGCATGAAGAAGCACACCAACTCAAGAGGAACAAGGCTGGATTTTGTACTCTAAAGTTGAACTAAATGCCATTATCTCCTTTTCAAATTGTTATGGATTTAATTCTTTAACTCCTCTTGATTTACTGCCATTACCTAACACTTCTTCTAATCATGATGTTTTGTCTAAAGCTTCTTATGTTAAGAAATTGCATGGACAAGTGAAGGCGCATGTGGAGAGAAAGATGGAACAATATGCAAAGCAAGCCAATAAGCACAAGAAACAAGTGATCTTTAAGGAAGGAGATTTGGTTTGGCTTCATTTGAGGAAGGATGTATTTCCTCAAGAAAGGAAATCTAAGCTCCAACCTAGAGGAGATGGACCTTTTAAGATTTTGGAAAGAATTAACAACAATGCATATAAACTTGAATTGCTAGGTGAGTATGGTGTGAGCAATACTTTTAATGTTTGTGATCTTTCTTTGTGTGATGTAGGTACAAGTGGGGAAGCAAACTTGAGGTCAAGTTCCTTTCAAGAAGGAGGGGATGATGGAGGTCCATTGCAAGCTAAAGGTTTAGAAGGAAAACTTGAAGAACTTCCTTTGGTTAGCTTTAGAGGACCCATGGCAGGAGCTAGAACTCAAGCCCTTCAAGACCACATCAGAGCTAACTTGGACAAGCATGAAGAAGCACACCAACTCAAGAGGAACAAGGGCTGGATTTTGTACTCTAAAGTTGAATTAAATTCCATTTAATTTCAGCACTTGTTAGTAGCAAAAGTAGTGACAATAAAAAGGATTTTTAGTGCAATTGTGTAAAGAAGTGCACATGCACTTGTCTGTAAATTGTGTAGCACCTATGCAACTTGAATGTCTCATTTCGATGCCCGTCAAACATGACAACCTCCTCGTCCCATAACTTTGTCAAGTCTTTAATCAAGGGATTGAGATAAACATCAATATCTTTTTCGGGCTTTCTTAGGACCGATATCATCATAAACAACATTATGCCTTTTCACTTTTTGCACAACCAAGGAGGCAAGTTATAAATTATTAGCAAAACAGGCCACAAACTATGCTGAGTGCTTAAACTGTCATAGGGATTCATTACATCACTGGAAAGTCCAAGCCTAAGATTTCTTGCCTCTTTGCCAAAATCCAGATACAAATGACTAATCTTCTTCTACTGGGAGGAAACAACTGGATGGCGGATCATTCCATCGTAGTTTCTCCCATCTGCATGCCATGTAAGGTCTTTTGCGTCATCTTCATTACCAGACAGACTCTTAAACTTTGGAATGATCAAAAGATACCATAACACCTTCACTGGGGGTCTTTCTTTGTGCTTTCCTCTCTGCTACACTCGTCATTATCCAGCACTTTGTACCTTGATACCCCACACCTGGGGCATTTATACATTTCTTCATACTTATGTCTATACAGTATGCAATCATTAGGGCATGCATGAATTTTTTGATATTCCATACCTGTAACGCCTCTCTTTACCCTCTCGTGCTTGGTTTATTTTAGATAAAATATTGTGTTCGCTTTGTATTAGAAACAAATTAGTTATAAATTTTTTTCATGAAAATTTCTTTTCTCTTTGCTTGCAAGTTTTGTGTAATTTATTTGTAACAACCGCGACTTTCCCTCACCACGATTCATATACTTATAGTTCTTTAATATAGATGAAATTACTAAACAGTCCAAATACAGTTCCAAAGAATTCATCACCAAATGGATTATAACACCTTAGTACAGACAGCGCAGCACCAAATACAAATCAAAGTATAGATCATCAAAAACAGGAAATCATCACACAAACTTCATCACATCTTCTCGTACATCGTCCATATCACTGTTCCCCTGCTCGCCCAAATAAATTGGGGTCATCACAGGTGTCAACCACCGACACAAATAGGGGTAAGTACATGATAAACAAAATTTAAATATAAACAGACATAAATATACGTAAATGGTTAAATAATAATACCGA
>PYAF01000016.1:350969-379267 GCA_007407185.1 Glycine tomentella
ATTTGCAAAATCACTAAACTATCTTAATCACTATAGTCACAAGAGAATTCCTCAAATTATGTTCATCATTCTCCTCTAATTTTCTAGTGATTAGAATCAATTGAATTTTATTTCACAATATGTATTAAATTCTAAAGATCGTACGAGCTAGTAAATTTTAATTTTCTAATCGTCCTACAATATTACTTCCAATCCATATACAATAAGTAGAAAAATTGGGGTGTTACAATACCCATCGGACAGAGAATCTTTTTCGCCTCATAGTAACTTTTTGGCAATGTGTTTTCCTCTGGAGCGTATCCTACACTACCTTAAGCAGTGAAATGAAGCTTTTGTCACTCCACCCATATCTGGCATTCATATTAACCATACTTAACATTGTTGACAACAACATCAATGACTTCTTTCACCCCAAATACAAAGGCGTCTTCGAATCACTTTCCAATGTATCATACATAAGGGCATGTGCTTGATGAAAAGACTTTTGTCCAAGATCACAAATCATATACTCTAATCGATCTCCCATTTCTACGTCAATCGGTTCAGTTTGAGATCCCCTTTGTATGTCTGTCAATTCACCATACCATATTCATGTCGTATAATTATTCTTAATTTCATCACACAGAAGATGTTCATGTATGTCATCTAGTACTTGTCGTCTTCCATTCAAACAATTTATACAAGGATATAAATATTTTTCGTCCTCATTCGGCCGACTTCTTTCAGAGGCAAATTCCAAGAACTATTCAACATCTTCCTCGCACGCAAGGCTCATGCGACTTGCATTCATCCAACTTTGATCCATTTAATTAATAACTCAGTGATACTCACATTTATTCCTGCATAAAAACCTCACTTTTTTATTAAAGGTGTGGCCTTATCCCATTCAAGAAGATGTTGATCTCTAAGTACACGACATGAAAGCAAAGTGATGAATTTCACCATAATCATGTACCCGAAGAATAAAGTTAAATGCACTATACCAAAATTTCATTAAATTTTAAAAAAATAAAGTTAACCTATATGTATGAATCTACTATAAAAAAATGATTCTTCCCAAACTGTCCAAATGGATAATTTAAAATTCAATACAACGATTAATCCAAACTGTTTGGAAGAATTGTTGTATTGAATCTCAAACGGGAAACTAAGGTTCACTCATAATGAATATATCTTGTATATAAAGCAATAGTCATTAATCACATAAAACAAGTTATAAAAGCATTCGTAACAAAAGGGAATTTCAAAAGAGTACGAAAGACATTCGTACCTGTGAAGATGATCACCAAAAATCTCAAACAATGAATGTTGTGATGGTGATGCAAGCAGGAAAATGAAAACTGCCTACAAATTACAATCATAAATACAATAAAGAAATTTTCAATAAAAAATAAATTTGATGAGAAAGACAAATTGATTTAGAGAATGGATAGATAGTTAAGTAAAAAACAAATAATAGAAACTAAAATGGAACATACTTTAAATAAAAAACTTAAACTGAGAATTATAAAAGAAATACAAAGTAATATGTGTATTATAAACAGGGTGATAACATGAGAGCGTGTTTATTAATAAATGAGTGTGAAGGTGAATAAATAAGAATAATTAAGATCATGTGTCGGTGATTTTAATTACCAATTCCTATGGCCTATCGTAAGACACTCAGATCAGAGATTAGTTTAGCAGGGAATTAGTTTTACATACATATGGCTTTTGGGGAATAGCTACTATTTCTCTAAATGCAAAGCAATAGATTTCATGTCTCACTGACATTGAACCAGCGCCTAGTAAGCTTGGAGGATTACAATAATTAACTATGGTCACTGTTAGTAACGAAGAAAATCATCCCGCAAGACAATCTATATAGGCTACAAATTTTTCATCTAGAAATAATAAATCAAACATGGAAGCATCCTTGATGTTCACAAGGGTACAGGGGCAGATCTAGGTTGAAATGGGCCAGAGACAATGATGGTGGCTGGTGGACAAAAGAAGACGAACAACAATGGCAGAAAGAACAGTGCCAAGGAGAAAACAAAAAGAAAACGGAGACAAGCACTGAGAAGAGGAGGAGAAAAGAAGTTGTTTCTCATATTTGGGCCTAATTTGCTTTTCGTACCCACTTTTTTTCTTTCTGCAGCCTGCACTATACGGCTTTTTGGCGTCGCCCTATCTGGAGGCAGATTTTCTAAATATAGAATATCAATGTCTTTCCCATCAAAGCATTCTCACATCTTCATCATCGTTTAAACCATGTTCCTAAAATAACAATATCACATATTAAGAATAACATCACTAATATCATAAACCAATATTCAACAAAATATAAGTATCTTTATTTAAAAAAATAATCTAAAAAGTCATATTTATTGGTCAAATTTAAACAATGTGAAATGAAACTTATAAATATAGGTCACAATCATAATTATTTAGAAAGTCATGCATAGTGTTGTGTTAAAGAATGTGAACAAGTGATATGCCTGCATGTGTGATATATATATATATATATATATATATATGTGATTGATTTCTCTAAATGTTTGTGGCCAAATAAAATATCTTATTATTTTGGTTTTTAGGGGTTGATATACATCATCATGATAAAAAAAAACTTTTAGTTCAATAGTCCAACAGTTTCCAATTTCATCATAAAAAGAAATGGTTTAATTAACAAATTATTTAGAATATATATAGAACTTTGATTAGTTTACATAAAAAAAAACAAGAAAAAGAACTCTGATTAGTTTGGTAACTGTTATTTATCCAATCTTACTGTATATTGCTTCATATATATTGCTTTTTCAGTGATTATGAAGCTACTACCCAATCTTATTCTCCCAGCTATTACGTAGTACGTACGTAGATACCCTTGTAGGGGCGGATTTAGAAAATAAATTAAGGGGGGGCACTCAAACCTTTAAGAAAATATTTTTATGTTTGCATATTTAGTGGTGGGGGTTCAGGGGCAGTGCCCCCAATTTTTTTTTTTTTGAAAAAAAGATTTAAATCAACGTTTTATGTATAAAGTTATGAATTCGTTTAAAATTATATTATATATGTATATAACTAAAATTATTTAATTAAGAAAATTCATCCATGACTCTATATTGAAAAATCCAAAATAACAATTGAATTTGATAACACAAGTAAAGGGTATTAATAATAAAAAGACTGTAAATAGCAACTACCTAAATTAAAACTCAAAAGCTCATTTCGAAAATGTAATATGAAAGAGCGCTCACATTTTTTTGCTTCCTCTTTCACTTGAATTAAAAAAAATACAGCTCGGGCTACCTGTCCTTTGGACCTAAAGCCCGCTTAGAAGTGGATTCGAACCACTGACACAAGGATTTTCAGTCCTTTGCTCTAACCGGCTGAGCTACTTGAACCAGTTTCCTAAAGTATATATGATTGTTTTTACCTATTGACTTGTGAAATTCAAATACACAGAAAATACAAACAAAAGTAATAGGAAGTAATATTTTAAGTTTCAACTTTCAAGTGTATAAATTGTTGGTGGTTCCTTCTATTTCAAGTGTCAATAATCATTCTTTCAATTATATTATTTTTTAAAAGAAAAATAAAATATATTTAATTAAAAGTTATAATCAACAAAGAGCGTAATTAGAAACTATTTGTATTGGCCTTTACCTACAGATGATGGTAGGTACAAGAGTAAATGACTCTTACCTACAATTAGATATTGTAGGTATAAATTAATGCCTTTTACCTACACATTTGAAATTATAAATGTTTCCTATAGTGACACTCAAATGTGACTGTAGATAAAAATATATTCATAGGTAAAGCTTATGGTGACAGACTATTAAATGTCACTCTATGTCCCCTCAAAGTTCACGCCAAAATGTCCATTGGACAAAGTCTTTTATACATCTACCTATAGATTTTGGACTTTTAGTGACAGTTTTTGTCTGTAAGTATAAGTCATTTTTCTTGTAGTGTTATGTGTATTGTACTCGATCACTCCAAGTAATACAAAATGTTTTCAATCTGGCTCAAATCATCCATTTTGGTCACGAAATTTGTCAAAGTAAGTTTCTTTTGGCTTCATTATACAAATCCATGGATGATGTTGTTGATATTTATGAGAAGTCATAAAGTCTTCAAAATTTTGCTGGACCTTGAAGGAGCTTGATGTGTGTCTAAACCCATTAGACACTAATTTCCCAAATCTACCTTGCAATGAAACCCAATCTTCAAGCCTTTTCAAGAACACAAGCTTGCCTTCAATTCTTGTGGAACATATGGCTGGAAGGAAGCTTCAAAGTGCAGCAATAAGCTCTCCAATAAGTCTAGGAAAAATCGCCACAATAGCATTGAGAATCCATTGATAAGACCCAAGAAGTTCTTGCATATGAACAAGAGAAAAACTCTCTCAACAAATTTCAGATTTGTATTATGACATTAAAAGTTGTTACATTTAGTTTTTGGGCAACTTATATAGCCACAAAAATAACAAACTAAATGGAAGGAAAATTACAATGAAATGAAGCTTGTAATGCAATCTAAAGAAGCCTAATGCAAGCTAAATGAAGCTTGAGGTGCAAGCTTCTCCTAAGTGACTCTTGGCTGAACCAACATGCCTAAGGTGCAGTATTTTAAGCCTCTAAGTGCAGCCAACAAGCTTACATAAGTGCCACACAATTTACACACAAGTGCACCTACATTTCTTTACACAATTTCACTAAAAAGCCTTTTTATTCCCACTACTTTTGCTACTAACAAGTGCTGGAATTAAATTGAACATGAGACATCAAAATCCAGCTCTTGTTATTTTTGAGTTAGTGTGCTTCTTCATGCTTGTCCAAGTTAGGTTTGATGTGGTCTTGAAGGGCTTGAGTTCTAGCTCTTGCCAAGGGTCCTCTAAAGCTCATCAAAGGAAGTTCTTCAAGTTCTCCTTCTAGATCTTTAGCTTGCAATGGACCTCCACCATCCCCTCATTCTTGAAAGGAACTTGACCTCAAGTTTACTTCCTCACTTGTACCTACATCACACAAAGAAAGATCACAAACATTAAAAGTATTATTACTCACACCATACTTACTTGGCAACTCAAGTTTATATGCATTGTTGTTGATCATCTCTAAAATCATAAAAGGTCCATCTCCTCTAGGTTGGAGCTTGGATTTTCTTTCTTGACGAAATCTATCCTTCCTCAAATGAAGCCAAACCAAATCTCCTTCATTAAAGATCACTTGCTTTTTGTGCTTATTGGCATGCTTAGCATATTGTTCCATCTTTCTCTCCACATGTGCTTTCACTTGTTCATGCATTTTCCTAACATAAGAAGCTTTAGACAAAGCATCATGATTAATCATAGAAGAAGTGTTAGGTAATGACAGTAAATCAAAAAGAGTTAAAGGATAAAAGCCATAAACAATTTGAAAAGGAGATAAGGAAGTAATCTTGTGAACCACTCTATTATAAGCAAACTCAATGTGAGGTAGACATTCTTCCCATGTCCTCAAATTACCCTTGATGTAGCATCTAAGGAGTTGACCCAATGTCCTATTCACCACCTCAGTTTGGTCATCCGTTTGTGGGTGACAAGTTGATGAAAACAAGAGCTTTGTGTCAAGCTTACCCTGTAATGTTTTCCAAAAGTGGTTAAGGAACTTTGTGTCTCTATCACTCACAATGCTTCTAGGCAATCCATGAAGTCTCACCACTTCCTTGAAGAAGAGATTGGCTACTTCACAAGCATCATCACTCTTATGACAAGGAATGAAGGGTGTCATCTTTGAGAACCTATCAACAACAACAAATATAGAATCCTTTCCCCTCTTGGATCTTGGAAGATTAAACACAAAATCCATAGAAATATCAACCCAGGGGGAGTTAGGAATAGACAAAGGTGTATATAAACCACGAGGCATTAATCTAGATGTAGCTTTATGACAAGTAATACATTGAGATACAAGCTTATGCACATCATGCCTCATTTTTGGCCAAAAGAAATATTCATGTAAAATAGCCAAAGTTTTACCCACACCAAAGTGCCCCATTAAATTGTTTTCATAAGCTTCTCTAATGAAGAGTTCTCTTAAAGAGCTTTTAGAAACACATAGTCTCTTTTCCTTGAACAAGAAACCATCATGTCCAAAATATCCTTGATGAGCTCCCTTCTTACACAAAGCAAAAATACAAGAGAAGTCATGATCACTTGAATATAATTCATTTATGCGATTAAAACCAAGCAACTTAGTTTCAAGCATGGAAATCAAACAATGCCTCCTTGATAAGGCATCCACCACTACATTCAACTTTCCTAGCTTGTGTTTAATAACATAAAAAAATTGCTCAATGAATTCAACCCATTAGCATGTCTCTTGTTGAGTTTGCCTTGACTTTTCAAATATTTAAGAGACTCATGATCATTATGAATCACAAATTCCTTAGGTAAAAGATAATGTTGTCAAGTTTGCAATACTCTAACAAGTGCATACAACTCTTTATCATAAGTGGAATAGTTCAAACATGCACCTTTTAATTTCTCAATAAAATAAGCAATAGGATGTTTATCTTGAATCAACCCCCCCCCCCCAATGCCTACATTTGATGCATCACATTCCAATTCAAAGGAAGCATTAAAATTGGGCAATGCAAGAATAGGTGCATGGGACAACTTATCCTTCAATGTTTGGAAAGCAATTTCATGTTCTTGCTTCCAAGAAAAGCTCACGGTTTTATTTATCAGTTCATTCAAAGAAGAAGCAATGGTACTAAAGTCCTTGAAAAATATCCTATAAAAGTTTGCTAAACTATGAAAGCTTCTATCATCCTTCACACTCTTTGGAGTTGGCCACTCCATGATGGCTTTCACTTTTTCTTGATCCACTTGGACTCCTTAAGCACCTATTACAAAACCTAGAAACACAACTTGAGAAGTGCAAAAAGAACATTTATCAATTGCTCCATACAAGGTTTCCTTCGTAAGAACCTCCAAGACACTTTTAACATGCATCAAATGATCATTTAAATTGGCACTATAAACAAGAATGTCATCAAAATAGACTACCACAAACTTGCCTATAAAGTGTCTAAGCACATGATTCATAAGCCTCATAAAGGTACTAGGTGCATTAGTCAAACCAAAAGGCATAACTAACCATTCATAAAGTCAAAATTTAGTTTTGAAAGTCGTTTTCCATTCATCCCATTCCCTCATCCTTATTTGATAATAACCACTCTTAAAATCAATTTTAGAGAATAGTAGCACCATGCAATTCATCTCAAAGATCATCAAGTTTAGGGATGGAATGTCTATACCTTATGGTGATGTTGTTTATTGCCCTACAATACGTGCACATTCTCCATGTTATCTCCTTCTTAGGTACAAGAATAATAGGTATAGCACAAGGCTCATGCTCTCACGGATCCACCCTTTGTCAAGTAGTATTTCCACTTGTGTTTGTATCTCTTTTGCTTCCATGGGTGAAGTCTTATATGCTGGTCTATTAGGGAGTGAACAACCTGGAATCAAATCAATTTGGTGCTCTGTGCCTCTTAAAGGAAGTAAGCCATTAGGAATGTCCTTTGGAAAAACATCTTCATATTCCTCCAAAAGAGATTGCATAGCTTTGGGCAATTTTTCTCCTTCTTTTTCAACATGTAAACAAAGAGAGTTAGGAACCATATAATAAAGAGGTTATTTGTCTAATAACACTCTCTTGATTTCCTTTTCACTCAAGAACAAAATCTCTTTAATCTCATGAATTTTTTTGCTCTCATTTTCTTTCTCTTTTATTTTCTTCTCCCTAGTTTTTCTCTTTGGTAGTGCACTATTCTTGCTCTTTTTTGTGCAATATTTTTTCAAGTGCAGTATTTTTTTCATCTCTTGAATTCTCTTTTCTTTCATCCTCACTTGATCTTCACACATTTGTCTAGGAGTCAAAGGCCTCAAAATAATTTTCTTGTCTAAGTGCTCAAATTCAAAAGTGTTCTTCATGCCATTGTGTATGACTTTTCTATCATATTGTCAAGGCCTTCCAAGAAGAATATGTCTAGCCTCCATAGGTACGATATCACAAAGATAATTATCATTATAAGAATTAATGGAAAAAGGAATGAGCACTTGAGAATTTACCACCATTTCTTCACTCTCACTAAGCCATTGGAGCTTGTATGACCTTGGATGCTTTGTGGTTCGCAAGTGTAATTTCTCAACAAGCCTTGTGCTAGCCACATTGGTGCAGCTGCCTCCATCAATTATAAGTAAGCATACCTTGTCTTCAACAAAACGCCTTGTATGAAAAATATTTTCTCTTTGAGTCTCCTCTTTTTCTAAGCAAAAATTGCTCAACATTCTCCTTACCATCAAGAGATCACCTTCTTCGGCCTCCACAAGTGTAAGTTCTTCTTCTTCTTCACTTGAAGACTCACTCTTTATGCCTCCATCCTTAAGCAAAATCATTGTTCTTTTGTTGGGACATTGGGAAGCAATGTGACCCTTACCAAGGCACTTAAAACACTTGATATTGCTCGATCTTGTTGGAGTTGGATCCATAATTTTTTTGCTTGAGCCTCCACCTTTTCTTCTTTATTTTTCACTTGAGAAACCTCCCTCCTAGGCTTGTCTTTTCAGTTGGAAGTTGCAACCCCATTGGTCTTGGAAGCTTTTCTCTTTTTTAGTTGTTGCTCCACCTTTTAAGCTTTGTGGACTAGCTCCTCTATTGTTGCATAAGAATGTAGCTCCATCACATCTTGAATTTCTCTATTCAAGCCATGAAGGAACCTAGACATGGTTGCTTCTTGGCCCTCCACAATTTCAGCCCTCATCATCATCAATTCCATCTCCTTATAGTAGTCATCAACACTCTTGTAGCCTTGGAATAGTCTTTGGAGCTTGTTGTGGACTTCTCTTGCATAATAAGTGAGAACAAATATTTCTCTCAAGCACACCTTCAAGTTATTCCAGCCATTTATTATTTGTCTCCTCAACCTCCCTATATCCATTTGAATTTGGTTCCACCACACCAAAACATAGCCACCAAATTCTAAGTTGCTAGAATCACTTTCTTTTTTTCATCAAATTGTTGACATGAGAAAATTTGTTTTACTTTCATCTCCCACTCAAAGTAAACTTCGGGATGTGCCAAGGAACTTTAGAATTTTTATTTTCACTCCATTTAATCCTTCATTCCTCCCTTTTCTCTCTTCTCTCCTAAACCTCCAATCTTCCTCATCTCTATTGTGCCTCCTAGGATTATGTCTCCTATTATTTTCTCTTCTATTATTATATTCTCTCCAATCTTCCCTCTCATTCCCCTCATCTTCATAATTTCCTCCATGAGAGGATGCATACTCACTCACCCTCCTATTGCCATGAGCCTCTCCATCCACACTTCCAATGGGATTACTCCTTCTTTGGGTCTCCCTTTGTAACTCCTCAAATCTTGCATCCATTTTGGTATGTAAATGTTCCATTTGTTTTGTAATGCCCTTCATCAACCTAGAGGTCTTAGGTGACAAAGCCTCTTCTCCTCTTGAGCTCATCATTCAAAAGAAATGATTAGCAAAAACACAAGTATATAAGGAAATTTTCACTACTCTCTAAGTGTTTGCTACTCACTCGTGTTTGCACACTTTATCTAGGTTCTTTCTTTAATGTTCTCTCTTGCCTTTTCCCACTCTTGTTCCTCTCTATAGTTTTTAAGCAAAAACTTCCAATCCAATCAAGCTTCTTTACTCTAGTGAAACAGGAAACAATTCTAGGTTAGACTTAAGAGTCCAAGAACAAGAAAACTTTAAGACAAAACCTTGGATTTTTTAAGAGACAAGCAATTGTTATTTCACCAAGTTTGCTTGTCATACAAGTTCACTTAATTTTGTGGTTCAAAGGAAATTTGAACTTGTAGTTTTTGTAACTTTGATTTGCTTCTAAATTCTATTTTTATTTGTATTTTTTCAGCCACCAATTCAATAATGTCTTTGGCTGTAAATAATTGTTTTTCTTTTGCCTTTTCTTGTTTCTCTCACAAAATTTTTGTAAACTTTTGTTTTTCTTTTGTACAAGTTCAAGAATTCTTAAAGAAACGTAATGAATCACAAAAAAACTATGTATAACAATTGTAAAATTTGCTTCTAACAACTCAATTCAGTTTAGGCATGAGATTAGAATCAAAACAAGTGGTTATACAACACACAAAAACACAAGTTGACAAGAATCAAAACTAGAAAATTAGAAAAATATCAAAAACAAATGAAGAACATGAAGACATGAATTTCACAAGAACTTGAAGCTAAACACAAGGTTAAGTGGCAGGACACACAACAGATCCCACACCACCAAGATTTTCATGATAGCTTCAAGAAAACTAGAAATAGAAGAAGATTTATGGTTTTCAGATAGGGACAGATTTTTACCTTTGGGGAAGTTCTTGGAACTGAACATGAAGAAGAATCTCACAAGGATTAGGCTCTAAATACCACATGATGTGTGTCTAAACCCATTGGATATTAATTTCCTAAATCTACCTTGCAATGAAACTCAATCTTCTAGCCTTTTTCAAGAACACAAGCTTGCCTTCAATTCTTGTGGAAAATATGGCTGGAAGGAAGCTGCAAAGTGCAGCAATGGAAGATGGAGAAAGGTTAGGGATGAAGATGGAAGACACCATGGAGAAGCTCTCCAATAAGTCTAGGAAGAATCACCACAACAACATTGAGAATCCATAGATAAGACCAAAGAAGTTCTTGCACAAGAGAAAAACTCTCAACAAATTTCAGATTTGTATTGTGACATCAAAAGTTTACATTCAGTTTTTGGGCAACTTATATAGCCACAAAAATAACAAACTACATGCAAGGAAAATTACAATGAAATGAAGCTTGTAATGCAATCTAAAGAAGCATAATGCAAGCTAAATGAAGCTTAAGGTGCAAGCTTCTCCTAAGTGACTCTTGGCTGAACCAACACGTCTAAGGTGCAGTATTTAAAGCCTCTAAGTACAGCCAACATGCTTACATAGGTGTTACACAATTTACACACAAGTGCATCTACATATTTTTACACAATTGCACTAAAAAGCCTTTTTATTCCCACTACTTTTGCTACTAACAAGTGTTGAAATTTATGGAATTAAATTAAATTTGAGACATCAAAATCTAGCCCTTGTTATTCTTGAGTTAGTGTGTTTCTTCATGCTTGTCTAAGTTAGCTTTGATGTGGTCTTGAAGGGTTTGAGTTCTAGCTCTTGTTATGGGTCCTCTAAAGCTCACCAAAGGAAGTTCTTCAAGTTTTCTTTTTAAATCTTTAGCTTGCAATGGACCTTCATCAAAGCTTGTCTGACTTATCTGACTCGGAAACTTACTCTAAGAAACTTCGAAGAGTATATTCGAACATTTCTGACTTTCACAACTTTTCCTGAAGATTTGGCCCCTTTTGCAAGACCCACTATATTCAGACCTAGTTGGCTGAAGGTTCGATTTCCATGTGAAACTCTAGGTGCTCAAGCTGAAATGATCGAGACTTGGACTGCTTTCCTCTTTGGAGATATCATCTTCACGGTTACTCAAGCATGCGAGTTGTTGATTTTTTACCAAAAGATAGAAAATTTATAAATTATAATGTTGTTTCACATTTGATACCTAAACATGCATTTTAGTACTAATTGCCTTATAATTAAGATTGTTACAATATTCAAATAATCATATTTTTTTTTCAAGTTGAAACACACGAAAGTCGCTATATAGTTCGAATAAAAATAATCCACTTCCTTGACATTTCGATTTTAAGTACCAACCACGAATAAAAATACTTCATTGGTTGGTTAGGCATCATTATGAGAAATTAACATGTAAGTTTTAGTATCTGTTGAAACTTATTGCCAAGTTTCCACAATCAATAGGTTTCTTCAAAAACAAAATCGAAAAAGTGAGTAAGCAACTTAAAAGGTAATTAGTGCTCCTATTTTTTCCTTGAAAAAATTTACTTCCAAAAAAAACTTTTATATATATATATATATATATATATGCACATCCTATATATTAGTAAAATTATGATATATAAATAATCAGTGACGGATTTAAGGGGTTTCAGCCCCCCAAAAGAAAGCTTTAATAATAATAATAATAATAATAATAATAATAAACTAGTTATAGTAATTAAAAATACTAATTAATAAATCTAATAATATTTGTTACCATTAATTATAATCTAACCCAAATAGATATGTATACCAATTAATAGGTATGATAATATTGATTTTTTATGACTTTTTATCACTTGTTATTAGCTTGTCTAATTATGTTTTCTGTATTATTATAAGTTTCATTTATATATATATATAATTATTAAAATTAATTATTATTAAGATTATATTATATATAATTGTTATAAAATTTGATGACTTTTGTTGTTATTATATTTAATGAGTTAGTTCTTCTTTTTGACAGGGAAATTGAAACTATTGTATATTTAAATATTATTGTGTTTGAGAAACCAAAAAGCCTTTCAAAACTTGAAATAAAAAATTATTATGAATTATAAATACACATGTTTCCTTATTGTATCATTTGAATAAAAAATAATTTTAATTTTATATGTAAAACTAATAAATATATTTATAAAAGTCATTGTTTATTAAATATTTATTTGTTAGGAGTTAAATATTAAAGTAATTAAAGTGAAAAAAAAAATCAGCCTCCTTTAATGATTTTATGGATGCGTCCTTGTAAATAATTTACATCCTATAAATAAACTTTGTAAATATTTAAATTAAAAAGAACTAAATAATAATTTCTTTTTCAGTAATTGACTTTGACCCGCACTATCAATCCCAAAATGTCTTTAATGCAAAAAGCTAAGGCCTTCATTCATTTCAAACATATTGTCTAGTGAAAGCATTGGATGGTCTGATATTTTGTCTTCACATTTGATCATCCTAGTTCAACTTTTTAAATCAGGGCTTGGGTAGTTAGCCAAGAGATATGCCTACAAATCATCAGGAACATAAAAAAAAAAAAATATATATATATATATATATATATATATATATATATATATATATATCTGCGTGGACCTACGCAAGCTTTTTCTTAAATGATGTAATAATCCTTTGGCAATTATTTCGAACAAATCATTCATAACATGTGGCTTAAGTTTGATTTTTTTTACTTGGATAAATCAATTTAAACAGAGCTAATTAACTAGCATCACATCTTTGAAAAGAACGTGAACTCGAACAAAGTTCAAAGCTAGCTACTGACTCTCCATTTGTAGTCTCAAATCAATGATCAATTTCAATGCTATAGGGATCACGTTTAGTGAATTATTAATTATGACTAGGACATGTTAAGAATATTAATTAAGAAGTTGGTCATTTTTCGTTCTTCGAATATATACTTGTGTTAAAATTTGTCTTTTTGCATGGCATACTATATGCCGGTAACGTTTACTAAAAGTAGCCCTATCAAAGGCGCACTGCAACGTTGCATTATAATAAAGTTCTAGTTGCACCTAAATTTGTCTTTGTATTGTTTTTATTAATCGATAATAAGTTGTATTTAATTAAGATAACGACCCTACCGACATCATTTCTACATATTGCATGTTTCCTCCCTTTTTATTAGACGGTAAGATATACTACATACCATATGGACAGTGATCAATATTTTAACGCGAAAATTGAAACAAAGATATTCCTGCAAGATAACATTATATTTGTGTATAAACTATCACTACAAATAATTAAAAAAAAATGTTTGTTTTCCAATCCACGTTCAAAAAACCAAAAAAAAGTTAAATTAGGGTATTCTCTTATCGAGAGTACTAAGATTCATTTTGTGCGTGCATTGATATTAATTACAATCGATTTTAGCTCCCAAAATCACAATAAAAAGTTAAAAAATCAGAAATAGCAAAGAGTTGGTTTGCCGGCACCATGAAAAAAATAAGCGAAATGTGATCACCACATAACTCAACCAAACGCACACTTAAATAATTAACTTCTCAAATCAAGTATTTTTTTCATGCACATAGATTCAAAGATCAAACTTGTAAGCATGTACTTAAAAGAAAAAAGTTAATTTTTGAATCATATCACACTATTTTGGTAACAAAAAAAACTATTTAATCACAAATAATGAATAAAATTATTATTATAATTACAAAGATAGAATAAATTAAGAGGCGGGAATTCAGTCTGGATCTTCCAGTGTCATTTACGACAAAAATGTCCCATATATCTCACTAATTTTTATTTTTTTTAATTTTTTTTCTTGCAGAGGGATAATACCTTAGTGATCACCTCTCAATGATCTGTTATAACTCAGATTGATTTTTAAATCTTCAATAGTCTTGAACGTGATAATAATTAATGGATACAACTCTCCCCCCAAACTAGAAATAAGAGTTTTAAGAAACATATTATACACGCAAAGAACAATTGGACAGTTTAAGCATCATCTTGGTGCCAAAACAGGACAATGAGTACTATGGTTTTAATAAATAGAGATCGAGCTATTTGATTGTGAAGGATAACTATATATAATGTATGAAGCAGATACATGATTTCTTTTATCATGTGTAATACCACTACTACAGCGCTACCTTTTAAAGTCGGTTCTTTTCACCTTTTAAAGTCGGTTTTGTAACCGACCTTGTTTTGGGCGTGGTAGTATATAAAAGCCTACAATGTTTGTTTTTTTAAAACCCAACTTTGAAATTTTTTTTATTTTTTTTTATTTTTTTTAAAATTAGCGTATTCTAAGTCGGTTATTTTAAAAAACCGACTTAGAAAGTGACCTTACAAAGTCGGTTATTACAAAACACCGACTTAGAAAGCGACGATATAGAGTCAGTTATTTTAAAAAACTGACTTAGAAAGCGTACATACAAAGTCGGTTATTACAAAACACCGACTTAGAAAGCGACGATATAAAGTCAGTTATTTTAAAAAACTGACTTAGAAAGCGTACGTACAAAGTCGGTTATTTTAAATAACCGACTTAGAAAGTGATGATACAAAGTCAGTTGTTTGAGATAACCGACTTAGAAAGGGAGATACAAAGTCAGTTATTTAAATAACCGACTTAGAAAGCGACATATACAAAAATTCATTTAGCTCAAGCTTCTGTTACAAATTTCAACGAAAAAAATAATAAAGCTAACATTTCACCAAATAAAACAAACATAGCACCATACAGGCATTTTAATATTGTAGTTACTATTACACATAATTATATATGATGGATGCACATATACAATATCCATTACGATACCTATTTTATACAGCAGTACAATTATATATTCTAAAATATACAGGATATCATACACACCTTAGCAGGGGATTTGCTTGGGGTTTGCTTTCTGGCTTGTTTTTTGCCTTTCTGTAACATAGAACCAATTTTCAATAAACAAACACTAATAAAATATAATAAAAAACCAAAATAATTTAAATAGCATATTTATATAATGATTTAGGACTTAATGATGCTATACAGTGCAAACATGATTGAACTTCTTGATTTAGCATATTTATATAATCCTTACAAAATAATCCCATTTTTTAAAATCATACGGACAAAGCATTTCAGAATTACTTATATAAAAATAATCAAATTTATTAACACGTACGAATTAATTCATGTATAATTATTTTAATAATTTTAAGTTTGAGTCTTTAAATATATAATTATGTTAAATATTTAAAATAATATTCCATCGGTCCTTCGTATAAGAAATAAATTAGATTTTTTTTGGTTAGTATTTTTTTAAAAACTAATGAGTCATTTCTTTTAGTTCAGTAAATAACAAGCAAAATACATTAAATTTCAGACTTCATTTTTGAGAGTTTAACTTTATTTTGTGTTCAAATTATTTTGAAAATTCATAAGCATAACTAATAAAAATTATGATAATATTAAAAATATATGATTTTGAGATGGGAAAATATATATCCTGTACCAATAAGTAATAAATAACAATAATTCAAAATTTTTGCTGCCAGTGTGTTCATTGATGCTTGATTCAATTCCCTACAATGAAAAAAAGATTTAGAAAAGTTTCACAATTTACTGACAGTGATAATATGTAAGAATTAGCTTGCTATAATAATTTCAGCTTGATTATGTATATAATGATCCTAAAATCTAACTTGAGCTTATTTATTTAGCAAAATAAAGTTGAAACTAAGATGCCAAACTCAAATAGTTCATAAATAAATGAGTCATTCACATGGTACTTGTCATTTCAAAGGTGAAAGATTCTGATCCATAGCGTTGATGAAAAGAACAGTTCAATGCTTTATTAAAAATCAGAACAAGAGGATAAGCCATCTAAATGTATATCAAAGACAGGCCATAATAAGGGAAAGTCATATGATAAAAGGGAAAGAAGGTAAATCACTAAATCCCATCTCACTGAAAAGCATTTTTACCTGTTGAGTCATAGCCTGCACTGGCATGACAGGGAGAGCACTAAACTGTTGCATCTTTAAAAAGAAAGAAACAAGAATAAAGTGAACTTCATAAAAATCACACTAAATAACCATTGCTGGAAAAAAAGAAACAACAAATACCTGATTTGTAGCCAATGGAAACATATTTGGAAAAATTCCAGGAATTGTAGGATTTGCCCCAGTGATCTGACCTGCAAACGAAGGAAAGTTGCATCTCAGAACAAACTCACTACTTTCACTTTTTACAATCCTAGTACATAAGAATGAAATGGATCCTTTTGCTCCAATAGGCACGAGCTTAATTCAACCTTGTTGCATATATTGTATTCAAAATTAAATTCAAGATAAACCAATTCAAAACAGTTTGCTTATGCCCACATAGGAAAGCAATAACTGTAAAGATTAAATGCACATTGGATACACCTGTGATACAACATAAATTTACCATTTGTCAAACTGATACACAAGTTTTAGATGCAAAAAAAGAACGCAATAGAGAAGAGTACAAGCAAAAAGATTTTCTTCTTGAAAAACAAAATTACAATATAAACTCTTCAAGAAATTCACTCATTGACAAACATTGCAGCCATATAATTCTTATTTACAGACCAGCAACATGAAGAGTACCTGTTCACCAGCACTAATGAACTTCAAAGTGGCCTCTTCAAATGATAAAATATAATTGATCTGCAAATCATATTCCTGTCAGATTTGTTTTTCTTTTGGATTATCAAAACATTATGATTTGGGCAATTTTCAGTATAATTGGGCCATGTCTGTTATTTGTTCCTCTTTGATATTTGCGTCATTTAATTCGCTCCCAAACAACAGATCTTTCACTTCAGAAGCTAACAAACCCTTGCCCTCACGTTGACTAATTTCATGATACAACCTGCTTGTTCAGTTGTAGCCTGTGCACTTTAGACTATTGTGGCATATGTCAAATACTGAGAAATGGCTTCTCCACCAACAAGGAATTCATTGGCAGAAAAAATAAATGGTCATTCTTCAGATGCTGAGGCCAATTCAAACTCTGCACAACACTTTAGACTAGCCAGTTGGAGTTGCATTATTTAGCTGTTGCAACCAAGAAGCAATCATATATTAAATATGTTTTAAAATTTTATTCCTAATTTAAGCTAATTTAGCCCGTTAGGCCATTGGTCTGGTATATGGCCAGACTAGGTAAAAATAATTTCAGCTTGGTATTTGATGAGATTGATATTTGATGCTTAGAGTGTTATAGCATGTTTGTATTTCCATTCGGGGTCAGATTAAACCAAAAGCATAATACAACACCGATAGCACTATTGTTAGCAAGCCAAGAACAAGTGTACCTGTGCTGACTGCTCTGGACTTGTTGAGACCATTGCACTCATAGTCCCGAGGTTCACTAGAAAGCCCCGTGTAGCATACATAAGCACAGTAAAGAGAAATCACAGCAATAGGCAACAAGCTCCCATTCACCTGTTTTTGCACACCAATTATTATTTATTTTTTCAACAATAAAACTAAATTAATACACAGGTCCACATGGACAAAACCAAGTACCACAGTTTCTTTACAGACGTATCAAATATAATTCCCAAGGCACCAAATAAAATTGAGAAATAGAAGGGCATTATTCAAAGAAATTTGTTGACCCCATTTCTACTTTTGGTCTACTAGTTATGCTAATAAACAATTCTTAGGTGGTACAATGTACTCCAATAAATAAATATGTTAACAAGGTATTACCTGCAAGTAATATCCCTGACCAAAACTGATTATATCTGGTATTTTCCAATTTTACGTAAATAGCATACCAAAAATCCAAAGAATTTCATTTGAAAGGGAAAAAGAGGGAAAAGAAGTTGAGTTTTAACCTTGTAACCATTCCTACAAATGTTGCTAGGAAGGAGGCAGGTATGAGAGCTACTCTGGGTTAATTAGTTTGATACACATCAAGATAGTAAGCACAAAACCACAGAAAATCTAAATATGACGTGAGCCCGTAAAAGAGAAAGATATGTGGCATTCATTAAAAGAATTATCTTTCGGATGATGTTTCTTTCATGATATTTCCTCTTCAACATTAAGTTACATCTTCCACTTTTTACCACTGCATCATTGTTATATGTAGATTTTTTTAATTGTCATTTAACAACTCATCCAGAAAATTAATAATTTTCCTTTACTGAGAAATCATATGTCCCACTACCAAACTTAAGTTTGAGATATGACTACCAGCAAACCGGAAGAAAGCCACAAGCATCTTCTGCATTGTCAAGGAAGCCACCAAACGGCTACAGGATTTTAGGACTTTCTTAAGCATACAAAACAATATATTATTGGAAGTTGTGGAGCCCTCAGATGTTCTCTCATCACCTAGCAATTCATATTGCACAAGAGCATTGAATATAATGAGTTTCAATTAATTAAAAGCTTTATTTAGTCTTTACCTAAGGATGTAAGGCAATAATTGCAAACACAAAAGCAAGAATCATGGTCATGACAAGGAAGAAGATATTGGCTCAGACCTCAGTTTGAATTTAGCATCAAGGCTGGATAGTTATTAATTAATTTATGACAATCTTATATATTAGATCTATTATCTAATGTTTAACTATAAATTTGTAATGCGCATGAAATTTTTCAATCTCTAGGGAGTCCAGCATAATGGGAAAGGAAAATTACATTATTGAGATGTCATCATTGTCAATAGAAAGCTTGTATGGTATAAATGAAGGAGAGGGCAAGGTAACCTTATTTCTACGAGAGTACACTTAGAATGCAAACCTGAAGGAAAGGGCAAGGTAACCTTAGATACTGCATTCAACTGAAGTTCCTCAGTTTCCCTGTTCTTGACAGGATGTATTTCGATCTGCTACCACATTGGCGAGGACCAAGGCCACTGCTACCAAAGTCACTCTTACTCGAAGAGGATCGATAACCACCACCATTAACACCTTCCATCTCCTTAATATCCTTCTGCCTCACCCTAACCCTATTCCTTGACCCACCCCTCAAACCATCACCGCCACCATTCCTAACTTCGACTCGCACTCTCTGAACTCGTTTTCGCGGTAACCGCCATGTCTGCCAGCCGCCATATATTTCTCTATATACCTAAGTTTGTGAATTACAAGGGAAAACCCTAATCCTCCCTTTGAAACAATTTTTTTGTATTTTTTGTTTAATAAAGCCCTAAACCCAAAACAAAACGAATCCCCGAGAATTAAAAATTGAAAAACGCGCGAGAGATCTGACGGAGATTGGAGATGAAAGAACAAGATAAAATCGAGAAAATACAAAGGGGGAATAAAATAGGAATTTAAAGAGGGGATTAGAAACGAAACCCCAAAAAATTAGGATCAGGCGAAGAAGAGATAGATTGATAAGGCTTACCGACGAATGATGAAGGAAATTGGATATTAAAAGGGAGAGAACGAGGGAGGCAACGCAGTTAAGCGAAGAGATGTGATGCGGCGGAGAATGTTTTATTTAAAAAAAAATCAAAGTCGGTTTTTATCAAAACCGACTTTGAATCATAGTAAACTACGACGGTCATAATATAAACCGACGTCGTTCTTGTATTAATGATGAAAAAATTACAGAATTGCCACCGCTTATACTACAACGACGGGTTTTGAACAACCGACCTCGATTGCCTATCGTAGAATATGCCTTTTGTAGTAGTGTACAAGGAGAAAAAAATAATTGATGTATTCATTTTAAATAACAAGTAGCAAACAAATACAACTAGTGATATATTTAAGTAATTACTCACTCGGTCCCAAACTAATAGTCATTTTACTTTATTTTATATAGATCATCAAGAAAAAGTAATAAATAGATAAAATAGCATAATAATTTTACATTATCATTAATTCATTTTCAGATTTGGTAATCCATCATAAATATATAAGAGATGTAAGTAGAAAAAAGTAATTAATGTTACATTCAAAAGACAAAAATGACAAATGTATTAGGACAAAAATATTCATATACAATAATTATAATAAAATTATAATGAAACAGAAAAAGTAAAAGTTAATTTAAATATTATAGACTTTCAAGATTCGTCAACTTTAATAGGCTTCTATTTTACTTTTTATTACTGATATTTTTGTCGATTTTGATTAAGTATTATCATCACCCTAATTATATTTTATTATTTAAATATTGTAAGTTTTCTGAAATGAACTATTCAACATATATCATTTGTATTTTACTTATATAAACTATTAAAAACAAATATGTACACATGAAGTGAATTTAAATTAAAGTTAAACAGAAGAAGCATGATATTTAAGAAAGGCATGAAAACAAGACGGGTAAGTAAGGAGGCCTGAAGGGACAAAATATAAAAAAAGGAGGGAGGAGAAAGAGAGAAACACATGAAAATAGTGACCGAGAGAGGGATATGTCATGATAATCGTGAACATGAAAAGTGTAACATTCCAAGTTTTAAGTACTACAAATATATCATAAGAATTTTTTTTATTAAGGTCTTGTTAATTATATTAATTGTAATGTGTTGTTATTATAGTTATTATCAGTTATGTCTTATGTGAGTGCATGTGTATCTATACATGTGCACTTGTTGTACATTGTATCCTATGTTATTATTATTGTCATTATTATATTATATTATGTTAAGTGTTATTATTATATAATTACGTAAGTGTTGTAGTTATTATATTGATGTTAGGAGAGTGTTAGATTAAGTTCTTATAATTATAACGATTGAAAACTGTTCAAGTTTAGTGATAGTTTTATTATGAAGATCCTAGAAAGATTACATCATATCTTGAGTTATGCTTGTTAAAAATGATACAATTCATCCTACATCTTAGAAATCAAAATCAACTTCCATCTTAGAGAAAATCAGCTCTGAAATTGATCATAAAAACACTTAAAGTCCCACATTGTGAAAAATAATCTCATGAATCTCTTTCTTCCCTTATATATAGAAGAGACCAACAAGCCTTAGGAGCACCAAATAATAGAGAGGACATAGCGTTAAGCATGGAGTCCCTCATAGTTAATATTTTTATCTTCCCCTTAGAGTTTTTAAACTTCGGGCATATAGTTAGCTTGTGTTCGTGTTTTAAATTGCACTCATATTTTTTATTAAGATTTGTGAGGATCGTGGTGGACAACGCCACCAAGTTCGTTCAGGTTAGTCAGAGTTTGTCTCTATACTTTCCTAGTGAGTGCTTCCCCTATCTTTCCTAAGTTATTGTCTTCTTTAGTTATTAGTGTATGCTTTTACTTAGGCCTATCAAAGTGAGCCCAAACCCAGTGAATCAACCGGCTTACCATGGGTCTGAACTAGGCTCAAAAAGCAAGAGTTCATAATAATGGTGAAAACTCAACCCACCTCACTTAGCCTATGGGTTTGACGGATTAGAGTCGGATTGACCCACTTAACCCACTAAAAATATAATATTATTATTTACTATTTTTTATAGTAAGATTATTATTTACTTAAGGATCAGGATAACTACAATTTCATTTTGGCATTTTGAAATTTGAATGATGGCATTTAGAATTAAATGTTCTACTTCTTTAGTATTTAGTAATTTCAATTATGTATGTTGGCTTGACAATTTGATATTTTTAAATTTTAAGACTTTAATATTGTTGAACTATGACTAATATTTGGATGATTGAATTGTATTTTAAAACTATGGATTAAGACAGGCATCATAAATGTGATATGAGGTTCAATAGAACCACTTGTACTTGAATGTTCAAGACAGGCATCATAAATGTGCATTGTTTTTAAGTTGGGGGATGTGGTTAAGCTTAATCGGGGAGGGCATGAATGAGTTGAAGAATGACTCTGTCCTTCGAATGTATCTAGTTTTGAATCTCTGTGTGGCTCATGTTGATCCCATGGGTTGGAGTATCTTGCAAGATTGGGTAACCCCTGACGCCCTGCCGGTAGTCTCGTCTCGGTGAAAGTGTAGTAATGTGATCGTGTGTGTTTGTTACTACATGGCCTTTTGAGTTTCTTTCACAAAATAATTTTCTAGTACCACATGCATATGAAAAAGAGAAAAGAACATTGCATTTTATTGCATAGTGCATTATTGTGAGTTGGTCTAACTTGTGTGATTAATGATGTGGATTGCGTGAATGCCTTGGGTTGCTATTGTGTTGTGTGAATCGTTTCATCCTAAGTTATGATATTTTATGTGAAACTATTGTGATGACTTGGAATGAATGAGATAAGACTCTTTAATGGCATAGACAAAGATATATCTAAAATGACACTATGTCAGCATAGGCTAGAATGTATATTGATTTTGAGCATAGACTGGAGCAAGGTTAGTTTTAAGAGTAAAGCTCTGATAAGTGTCATATTTTAGTTATTTTTTATAATGTTATCTGTTTTATTTTGGTAATTTTCTTATAAACTTCCCTTAGTTCTAGTTGTGTTATATTTTGTACATTTATAAATGTTGATGTTTAAATATGGAAGATTCATCCATGCATTTCGTATGTTTTGATGGTTATTTGTTTGATTCAGAAACCAAGCCAAGATGAAGGGCAAAATGATCATTTTTAAGAATTTCATAGTGCCACTCGCCCAGGCTAGCAATCAACTCGCCTAGGTTAGTGAGATTACTTCAACTTGAAAAAAAAAACTCGTTTGGGCGAGTTGGTCTGGCACTTCTTGCAATGTTTCATTTAAAAGACATGCAAATGGGAGAAGCAAAGGAACTAGAGGTAGAAACCAGAGAAGAAAAATGCAAAGCAAGGAGAGAAAAGAGAGAAAAATGGAGTTGATATGGTAGAGAAGTGACCGTGGATTGCTTCCTTCATCATGTCTTCTGTTGATCTTGTGCTCTACACAATGATCGGCTAGTTTCTCCAAAAGATTGGATGCAATCTTCATACCCTTAAGTATCTCTTTTGATATTATATATATATATATATATGAATATTTTCTACTCATTATTGGTGATTTCATTTTATTTGTAATGTTTGATTCTATTTGGTCACTAGTTTAATTCTAAGTTTTACAGAAAAGTACTCTTAGAATTTGAACTGGATGAATTTACTTTTTGTTACTAGGAATTAAGCATAACGTTTTGATTGCAAATAACATGAGATTATGATTGTAATACTGAGATGTTTATTTCATATGGGAAGAATCTATATTTGGTAAATATTCTTAGGATTCTCGAATGCGAGGGATCGATTCAGGGTGATTTAATGTGTGCATAAGTATGTTAGAAAATGATTCATATATATTAATATTATTTGGATACTGAGGATATGAGCGATGAAATCCAATCCTACGATTCTCTTGAATTAATTAAATTAATTTTACTTATTTTTGTAATTTTTCGTATTTATGACACACTAATTCTATTATTTTCCTTATTTTCATTAAACCATGATATTTTGATTAAATTTTTTGTACAAAACTATTGACTTGTTTACTTTTATCTAAAAAACTAAGTAACTCAGGTCTCTGTGGAGAGAATCTCTTTTATAAAATCTATAACATGCGATGACATTGGTATGCTTGCCAATAGAGTAACAAGTTTCTGGTGTTGTTGTCAGGGACTTGAGTCCTTCACTCAGTTCTTTCATATTTAATTTTTCATTTGAATAGGACATTTTCCTTACTTTACTTATTTATTTTATTTTGATTTTGTATAAATTGTCTCTTGTTATATTTTATTTTTGCTAACATCGGTTATAATAACCCTTGGGTTAAAAAAAAAATCTCAAGCTAGTAGCGTGGGAACTGGCGTTGGTAGCGTGAAATGGCAGCTGAAGGCCATTTTTCACTGGAATCTGGCGCCAGTAGCGCTAGAGTGGCGCCAGATGTATTAGGAACTGGCGCTAGTAGCGCCAGAGTGGCACTGGTAGCGCCAGAATTGCTTCAGGAAGCCATTTTCTCTGGAATGTGGCGCCGGTAGCGCCAGATGCACTGGGAACTGGCGCCGGTAGTGCCAGTGTGACGCCACCAGCGGGGGAACACGGGCAGACCCACTATAAAAGGGTCATTTTACGAGTTTTGGGCCAAAATCCTTTGCTTCTTCTTCCTCTGGCCGTGCACCTCCATTGCTGAGAACCCAAGCTTCTTAAACCTTCATTTATTCATCAAAACACCATCCAACAAACATAAAACTTGTGGGAAACCACCTAGAGAGCTAGAATCCTTCATCACTTTTCCCTAAAAAGCCTCAAATTGAGAAATCCCTTTCTTTAGGGAATTTCGAAAAACTCGAGTTCGACAAGGAAAGGAGGCGATTCACGGACACCCAAGCTTGGGGAAGTAGTTCTTTAGCCTTCCTTGTCATCTTAGAGGTAAGAAACTCGAGTTTTACCGTTTAATTTGTGAGATTGATTTTGGGATGAATAGTGACCCTTTTGAGCTAGAGCTGAAATTAACCTTAGGTCCTTTAGAAAAGTATGTTTAGGGAGTTGTTGTGATGAAGGATCAGCTTTCAAATGTTAGTTTCATGGACTTTGGTTTTTGGCTCTGAGAAATGCATGTGTTGGTATTTTGTTGGTTAATTGATGATTATAGACCATGCATGAGCCTTGATAATTGCTCTATATGTGCCTGAGAGGCTATATGAACGGCTACATTGTGTGAAAGAAACCGTTCAAACCACCTTGTGGATTCTTGAGTATTTGGCCTGTATAGAGCTTTGAGTTCTTTGCTTTGGCTTATACCGAGTCTTGTGGAGACTCTAGAGCCTGAGCTAGTTAAATGAACCAAGATTTTACCATGACTGCAATTTTAGAGAGATGCGAGAGCGAAAGTCTATTCAAAATAGAAATTATATGAATTTTTTGAAATGAAAGAAAGAGACCCGGTATACTGAAATAGAAATAAATAAGTGTTCCAAAGGAACCTTCTCTTCTACCGAAGATTGGCCTTTGATAAATGATCGGGCCATTTTTTCTATTTAATATTTAATATGATTATTCTCTTTATTATCTTTCTTTTATTATACAAAATAAAATGACCACTAAGGGTCCATGTGTTGTCTAGTGATTTGGCTGACTTTGATAACCTTAAGATAGATGACTAGAGGTTTTGCAAAGGAAGGATGTTCCTTTCATCTATAACGGCTGAGGACCGTTGTTGCTTACTTATGCCATGTATTGTTTGTTTGGTGATTGATTTTATGCTTGTATGCCTTGTATAGGGCGTGACACCGAGGGTGTCAGTGGTGTAGACCACCGTTCAGGGACTGAACCGCAGAGCACGGCTTTTCCAGGTAAGTTCTTGGTTTCTTGGGGATGTTTTCCACTGCTGTGTTCCACCATGCTCCGAGGGAGTGATGGTTGCATTCATGATGCATACATTGAAATGGTTATTGCTTTCTCATAATGATATGTATGCATGATTCTATGCCTTGTATGTATGGATACCTGTTGATTAGATCTTCTAGCCAGTTAGATAGATATGGACCTCACTAGGAGAAGAGCGCACCTCCTAGTTTGGTTTGCTCACGTAAAGGGTGATGATGATCCCTTAAGACCAAGAGATAGGTGGTCCCATCGCAGTTGAAGCCTAATCTCGGAGGTGCCATATACGTGCGTCCATGTGTAAGGGGTAGCTCCGGATGTGATGGCACGGGTGTGAGTTCCAGTCTCACACTGAGGACAGAGAGTCTTGATGCTGATGATGATGCATCGTGGCTGCGTAGTTCCGTAGTTATACATTAGAGCTAGATGATTGGCTGTATATTGTTATGAGGGTCGGGAGGCCAGTATTTGTGATGTCTTTGATGTTGTGTGTCATGAAAGTGAGCCAGGGTGGAGGAGATGCCTCCAAGGACCCTGAGCTTACTAAGATGTATATCTCACCCCGTGTGGGGATTATGTTTTGCAGGTGACTCTGATACCAGAGGTGATGGTTCCCAGGGCAGAAGGCCCTAGTAGGGACAGTTGTGCAGCTACTTGTGAGCTGGGAGGCTCGTTTTGTATATTTTGTTATACCTTGTACCCTTGTAGAGGGAAGATATGTGTGTGTGCACATATTGTGTTTAAGTTATGATTTGCATATGGACTGTATATTTTGTATGCCCTCGTGTGAGGAAGTGATCTTGGAGATCAGAGCACTCGGTGCTTATTCTTTTGTACAGACACTGTGAGTGTTAGCTAATGTGTATATATATATATATATATATATGTACTTTGTTACCTCCTATTATATCTGTAGAGATATTGGTTATGCATCTGCCGTGGTTTTATTTATGTTGTTTTGGATCATGAGGCTGGATTATGTTTATAATGAGCACTTAACGCGAACCATACATAATGAATCAAGAAATATTGTTTTATTATCGCTTCCGCGGCTTTTTAATTAAAGTAATTATGTGCTTATCTGATTAAATAATATGTTAATACATCGGATGCATATGGGGTGTTACATTTTATGGTATCAGAGCAGTTTCTTGATAAAAGCATTATGTATAGTGATTGTGTGTTGCTCTTGACTGTTGTTTGAGTTTGACATGACTATTGCATGTGTGGACACTAATTGTGGGCCTGATCAACTCATTGTTTGGTGTACATGTGTAGTGTCATGACGAGATCCAGGAACAACAGTGGGGCGACAAATGCCCAACCTGATCCAGTGGTGGCTGCATTGGCAGCCATGCAGCATGAGTTGGCTGCTAATAGGCCGATGCAGGAGGCTATGCAGCGTGAAATGGCTACAAACCGTGAGATATGAGGCCTTGATGAAGGCTAATCAGGAGATGCTTGAGGAGGAGAGATGACAGAGTATCCTCTACACCTCCGACGCATGAGGGCGAGGGAAGTCGCCATCAGGTTGGGGGTAGCCACTTGAGAGGGGACCAGGTGTCCCATACTGAGGCTGCTGATGATGATGTTGCAGCCCGAGGGAAGATGCTTATCACTTTTCGTAAGCATGACCCTCTAGTTTTCCTTGGCGGTTATGATCCTGTTGCTGTAGCTAGATGACTGCAGGCCTTAGAGAAGATATTCACAGTGATGGAGTGTCCTGACCATCAGATACTTCTCTATGCCACCTATTTGCTTCAAGGAGATGCTCATGAGTGGTGGACCACTACATCTCAGTTGTTGAGAGGCCGGGGAGATGTTATCAGCTGGCAAACGTTTGAGGCCTGTTCCTGGACAAATACTTTCCCAGGGATGCTAGAGAGCAAAAGCAGGCAGAGTTTGATAGTTTAGTCCAGGGGAGTATGACAGTGGATGAGTACTTGGCCAAGTTTAATGAGCTAGCCAAATATGCACACTTCAGGAGATCATTGCCTGATGCTGATATTCTTGCTGCTAAGTTCCAGAGGGGGCTTAGGGAGAGCATTGAGGAGCGGGTTGCCGGTAGTGGATCCCGTGATATGGATAGCTTGGTGAGGTAGTGTCGCCAGGTGGAGGACATGCTTCGTAGACACCGAAGCAGTCAGTCTACTCCCTCAGTCAGACAGGAGACGAGAAGGCCCAATAGTTCTGGCCCACCTGGTAAGGGTAAGGGCAAAGATTTGAAAGTCTCTACCTCATCTGATAGATTTAAGAGAGGCTCTAGCCAGAGTGGCTCAGCTCGGAGGAGACCACCTCCTAAATGTCCAGCTTGTGGGAGGGAGCACTGGGGAGTGTGCCCCTCAGGTCAGATAGTATGTTTCCGATGTGGCAAGCCAGGCCACATTTCTCGAGAGTGCTCGCAGACACACTACTAGAAAAATAGGATTCAACATCGGTTATTTTTGACATTCGACATCGGTTTCAAACCGATGTTGAATCAGGCGACGTTGAAAGTCTGGAACTTAACATCGGTTTTGAAAATCGATGTTAACTACATCGTACGACATCGGTTTGAAACAGAAACCCGATGTTGCTATGTTACAAACAAAAATTTATAAATGTATA
>PYAF01000016.1:381436-393273 GCA_007407185.1 Glycine tomentella
TAGGCAGATTATCAATATACAACAACTATACTCAGGAGAGAAATCTCATATACATATCAGAAACAGTTCTGTACAAACATATACATCAGAACTCACACCACATCGTGTGATACAAAAGAATATCAGCCCTCACAGAGGGTATACAGAACTATACAAGCATCATCTGGTGTACACCCACACCATCCCTGCTCAAGGGTACAACATATAACCAAAATAATCAAAAATGAGCCTACAAGCTCCATCTGCTGCTATCAGCCAAGCAGAAACGTCTCTACTCGGGTCTTCTGCCCTGAGACTGCTCTCTTCGTCTGGAAGAGTCACCTGAAATCATAAATCCTCAAACGGGGTGAGATAACACATCTCAGTAAGCTCAGGGTCCATGGAGGCTTCTCCTCCACCCTGGCCCACTTCCATAACACATACATCAGGTAGCACAAGCAATTGGCCCACTGGCCTGGCCCTCTAGCCCTCATAACAATATAAGCATATCATACAAACATGGCGGAGCTGCCTCAACGCCTGGCGGAGCTACCTCAACGCCTATATCGGTGGGAGTCTGGAACTCACACCTGTGTCATCCCATTGGGTGCTAACCCTTCGCATGGATGCACAATATATGGTACCTCCAAGAATAGAAGGAGCTACCTCAACTTCTAATCCCCTGGCCTGTGGGAATCAATCCCCTGGGAGCTACCTCAACCAAGAGCCAGCCATGCTAGGAGGAAACCATAATCTCCCAGGGAGGTCCATATCTATCTATTGGCCAACAGATCTATCACAGTCATATCACATCACAAATCAAGCACAGATGCATACATATATCATTATGAGGATGCAACTACCAATGCATGCATCATGAAATGACCACCACTCCCCCGGAGTATGGTGTGGCACACAAGATGGGAATTCATCCCCAGGGACACTGAACTTACCTGGCAAAGTATCACTCTGCAATTCTTTCCCTGGTTTGTGGCTCCCGCCACCAACAGTCACAAAATCAAGCCCTAATTAAGGCATATGCAGTCTCAAAATCAAAACCAATCCACAGACATCCAATTCACAGAACATAACATATCATAATTCCCCTATCCTAGGGTTCAATCAGAACAAGCCCTCACTAGGCTTCTCTTAGACCATACAAGGTCCACCATGGCTGCATACAAAGCATCTAAGTCATCACAGACTCTCTGCAGCTCATCTAACAGAGCATAATCTCACAACAACCCCATGGTTCAAAAACACTGGAATGGCCTAGAACTTAACCAAGGCACTATTCCACTAGCCTCACAGGCTCAACACAAGCATAATCAAAGCTCTGGCATGACTCCAAAATCACAAGTGACTTATCACACAAGCCACACATACAAGCCACAGAGCCAAAATTCAAAGTTATCTAAATCAAAAATTGAAAGTTAATCCTTCATCACTAAACCATTCTAAACAAGTTTCTCTACAGGACCCTGGGCTAATTCTAGCCCCAACTCATATGGGTCACTATTCATGGAAACCCCCAGGATCAAAATTAAACTGAGAAACTTGAGTATCTTACCTCAGTGACGACTCAACAGACCTCAGGACAGCTTCCCCAAGCTCTATTGTCCTTCCCAAGCTGTGGGTCCTCGCCACTCTCAAGTTCTCTAAATTTTTCCTTCAGAATCACTTCTCACTCAATAGGGGTTTTTAGAAAAGGAAAATGAAGGATTATAGCTTTCCAAATGATTTTCTCAAGATTAAAGGTTTTTGGGAGGTGTTTAGGCTAAGAAACTAGGTCCTAGGAAGCTTGGAAGGTCTTTAATGGAGGTTGGAGGTTGAGGGAGGAAGAAGACAACCTTTTCCTCTCAATTTTCACGTTTTTGGCCTTAAATAGTGGCCCTGCCCGAGCTCTGGCGCGATCCACGCCACCTCCCTCGCTATCTGCGCCACAATGGCGGTGGGTCCGGCGCTCCTAGCGCCACTCCCGCGCCTCCAGTGCTAGCTTCCAGGGACTCTGGCGCCCTCAGCGCCACACCTGGCGCCATCAGCGCCAGCTGGGAAATCTGACGCCCCTGTCGCCAACTTTGGCACCCTTGGCGTGGACCTCCAGAGATCTCGGCGCTTCCAGCGTCGTTCTGGCACCCCTGGCATCACATTCCAGAGATCATGGCGCCATAAGCGTGGATCTGGTGCTCTAGGCGCTACTTTCCAGTGGTCTGGCGCCAACCCTGGCGCCATCCGCGCCACACCCTTAAAAGGGTTTTCTGCTGTGAATCCCCGCACGACAGCGCGGGGTCAGGCGCCAACCGTGCCATGCTTTAGGGTTATCACAGGTTCATTCAGGGGTTTTCGCAGTTGGTGATACCTTTGACTTGCCTCACTCAGAAGGGGGTTCCGTTTGTTTGGACCCATGAGTGCGAGTAGTGTTTCCAGGAGTTGAAGGAAAGGTTGACTACAGCTCCAGTGTTGACCCTTCCTGACCCTGAGGGAAGCTTTGAGGTGTATTGTGATGCTTCCAAGCGGGGGGTTGGATGTGTGCTAATGCAGGATAAGAAGGTTGTTGCCTATGCTTCCAGGAAACTAAAGCCTCATGAGGAGTCTTATCCTACACATGATTTAGAGCTTGCGGCTGTTGTGTTTGCTCTAAAGATTTGGAGGCACTATTTATATGGTGCTAAGCTGGTGGTGTTCAGTGATCACAAGAGTCTGAAATATCTCTTTGATCAGAAGGAGCTGAATATGAGACAGAGGCGATGGATGGAGTTTCTCAAAGACTATGACCTTGAGTTGAGATACCATCCCGGCAAGGCAAATGTTGTTGCTGATGCCTTGAGCAGGAAGCATGTGAGTGCCGCCTGCATGATGATCTCTGACTGTGAGTTGATTGAGCAATTCAGAGACATGCACTTGACTGTTACAGAGGGTGTTCGTGGTCTTGAGTTGAGAGAGACCGAGGTTGATAATGATTTAATCCGGAGGATCCGAGAAGCCCAGACTATAAGGGCCGTGATTGGCCAGCGGGATGTTTCCTGGGAGGCTCATGACTTGGTGTTGTACCAAGATCGCATTGTGGTGCCTAAGGGCGAGTTGGTGGATGTTGTCCTGTCTAAGGCGCATAAGGGTCAGTTTAGTATTCATCCAGGTGCCACTAAGATGTATCAGGACCTGAAGAGAAATTTCTGGTGGCCAGGGATGAAGAGAGACATAGCTGAGCATGTGGCTAAATGTCTGGTATGTCAGAAGGTAAAGATTGAGCATCAGAGACCATCCGATTTGCTACAGCCTCTACAAATTCCTGAGTGGAAATCGGACAACATTTCCATGGATTTTGTAGTGGGGTTACCGAGGACTCAGGCTGGATGTGACTCCATCTGGGTGATTATTGATAGGTTGACTAAGTCTGCTCATTTCTTACCTGTACGGACTGACTACACTGCAGAGAAGTTGGCCCAGCTATATGTCAGGGAGATTGTAAGGTTGCATGGTGTCCCGGATAGTATTATCAGTGATAGAGATCCGAAGTTCACCTCTAGGTTCTGGGGTGCTCTTCAAGAGGCTTTTGGGATGCAGCTGAGGCCTAGCACAACCTACCATCCTCAAACAGATGGTCAGACAAAGAGGACAATCCAGACTCTAGAGGATATGTTGAGAGCATGTGCCTTGGAGCAGGGTACTAGCTGGGACAGATACCTACCTTTGGTGGAGTTTTCATACAGTAACAGTTTTCATGCTAGTCTGGGCATGGCACCCTATGAGGCTTTGTATGGTCAGAGGTGCAGGACTCCAGTTTGTTGGACAGAGGTAGGGGAGAGATAGCTGCTTGGGCCTGAGATGGTTCAGGAGACTTTTGAGCAGATCCGGTTGATCAGAGACAAGTTGATGAGAGCTCAGAGTCGACAGCAGAGTTATTATGATCATAAACACAGACCGCTGCAGTTTGATGAGGGCGACCATGTGTTTCTGAGGCTGTCTCCTGTCACAGGTGTAGGACGAGCTTTGGGTGTGAGGAACCTCAGTCCTAGGTTCATTGGTCCCTATCAGAACCTTCATAGAGTAGGACCAGTGGCCTATAGGCTAGCTTTACCTCCCCAGTTGTCAGGGCTGCATGATGTTTTCCATGTATCCCAGCTGAGGAGATATGTGGCAGGTCCGTCACACGTGGTGGAGCCTGACACCGTTCAGATTAGGGAGAATCTGACTGGTCCTACACGACCCATGCGGATTCTAGATAGGATGGAAAAGCGGATCCGGAGTAAGACCATTCCCAAAGTCAAGGTACAATGGGAAGGGAGGACACCTGAGGAGGCGACTTGGGAGCGGGAGTAGGAGCTTGTGCAGCTGTATCCCGAGTTGTTTGACAGGTATGTCTTTGAATTTTGCGGACAAAATTCTTAAAAAGGTGGGGAGAATATAATAACCCTTGGGTTAAAAAAAAATCTCAAGCTAGTAGCATGGGAGTGGCGCTGGTAGCGTGGGAGCGGCACTGGTAGCGTGAAATGGCAGCTGAAGGCCATTTTTCACTGGAATCTGGCGCCAGTAGCGCCAGATGGCGCCATCAGCTCCAGATGCACTGGGAACTGGCGCCAGTAGCTCCAGAGTGGCGCTGGTAGCGCCAGAATTGCTTCAGGAAGCCATTTTTTTCTAGAATGTGGCACCGGTAGCGCCAGTGTGGCGCCACCAGTGCGAGAGCACGGGCAGGCCCACTATAAAAGGGTCATTTTACGAGTTTTGGGCCAAAATCCTTTGCTTCTTCTTCCTCTGGCTGTGCACCTTCATTGTTGAGAACCCAAGCTTCTTAAACCTTCGTTTATTCATCAAAACACCTTCCAACAAACATAAAACTTGTAGGAAACCACCTAAAGGGCTAGAATCCTTCATCAATTTTCCCTAAAAAGCCTCAAACGGAGAAATCCCTTTCTTTAGGGAACTTTGAAAAACTTGAGTTCGGCGAGGAAAGGAGGCGATTCACGGACACCCAAGCTTAAGGAAATAGTTCTTTAGCCTTCCTTGTCATCTTAGAGGTAAGAAACTCGAGTTTTACCGTTTAATTTGTGAGATTGATTTTGGGATGAATAGTGACCCTTTTGAGCTAGAGCTGAAAGTAACTTTGGGTCCTTTAGAAAAGTATGTTTAGGGAGTTGTTGTGATGAAGGATTAGCTTTCAAATGTTAGTTTCATGGACTTTGGTTTTTGGCTTTGAGAAATGCATGTGTTGGTATTTTGTTGGTTAATTGATGATTATAAACCATGCATGACCCTTGATAATTGCTCTATATGTGCCTGAGAGGCTATATGAACGGCTACATTGTGTGAAAGAAACCATTCAAACCACCTTGTGGATTCTTAAGTATTTGGCCTGTATAGAGCTTTGAGCTTTTTGTTTTGGCTTATACCGAGTCTTGTGGAGACTCTAGAGCCTGGGCTAGGCCAAGATAGACCACAGGGCTAGGCTGTTTTGGTTTTATTTATGTTGTTTTGGATCATGAGGCTGGATTATGTTTATAATGAGCACTTAACACGAACCATACATAATGAATCAAGAAATACGGTTTTATTATCGCTTCCGCGGCTTTTTAATCAAACTAATTATTTGCTTATCTGATTAAATAATATGTTAATACACCGGATGCATACAGGGTGTTATATCGGCTCTTACGATTTATTGTAGTTTATTCTTTTTACTAAATGCAATGTAAATTTCCTGCAGATACATTGCTATTTGATTCGAAAATTACCAAGACTGAAAGGAAGAACAAGAACAAGAAGAAAAAGAAACAAGCAACCAGTAAGCCACTAGGTGAATCTTCTTCTATTAATTCTCCTTCACTAGAAAAGACACTTGTAATTAATATTATGGCTGGTAGAAAAGGATAAAGAAATAGACCACCAAGGAGGACTCTTGGTGACTATGCTTATCAACAAGGACCAAAGCATTACAACAACATAGTCATTCCTCATTTCAGTAACAAGATTGTGGAATTAAAGCCAGCATTGCTCAATCTGATTGGTTCACACCTTTTTGCTGGAATGGATCATGAAGATCCATACACACATTTGTCTACCTTCATGGAGCTATGCAGTACCATGGGAGCTTTTGATGAAGATGTTGAAGTTGTCTACCTTAGAGCTTTTTCGTTCTCCTTGACAGGAAAAGCAAAGGCATGGCTCTAATCACATCCAAACAAAAGTCTCAACACTTGGGAAGAATTGGAGCAAAAATTCATTGCAAGATTCTTTCCTCCATCCAGATTCATTAGTGCAAAATCAAGCATTGCTACTTTTTTCCAAGGGTCTGATGAACCTCTCTATGAGACATGGGAGAGATTCAAATCTTTACTGCAGAGGTGCCCAAACCATAATTTTGTGATGCTGCACAACTACATATTTTCTACAGTGGTTTGAGACCTTAGACTAAGATGATTCTTGATGCCTCAACTGGAGGTACTATGATGTCTATTCCTGAGGAAGCAATTATAATCATTGACTCCATAACAACCAGTGATTTTCAGAGTCACCATGATAGGTCTCCAGTTCAAAGGCAAGGTATAATGGAGCTGGATACTCAATGCAATTCTAGCTCAGAATAAACTCTTGACTCGGTAAATAGACGCCTTAGCAAAACAGATAGGCCAACTTCCTCAACAATTTCAGCAAAGTGGATCATAGAAAACACACCAAGCTCATAAAGTTCAACAAGTCCTAAGATGTGATTTATGTGGCGGTGACCATTAGAATGGCTACTGTTCATCACCTGGTGATTGCCAACAGGAAGAAGAGGCTCATTATTTGCAAAATCAAACTAGACCTCAACATAACTTCAAGGAAATTACCAAGGCTATAGAGGTGATCCAGGTTCAAATCAGCCTGATGGCTAGAGGCAATAAAATAATAATGCTTATGTAGGTCCTTCTAACAACTCTTTTGCAGGTCCTTCTAACAATTCTTATGCAGGTCCTTCAAATAGGGGTCCATAACCACAACAAGCTCTTAGCCTGATTAAATGTCAAAAATAGAAGATACTCTAACTCAGTTTATGCAGATGTCCATCACAAATCAGAAGAAAACTGATGCTTCCATTAAAAATCTTGAAGTTCAAGTTGGACAACTTGCAAAACAACTGTCTGAGCATGGAGGTGGATCTTTTTCAGCAAACACACAGGTTAACCCAAAGGAACAATGCAAAGCAATTACAACAAGGAGAGGGACTATGGTTGGTTTGAATGATGATGGTGAGAAAAATGAAAATGAAGGAGTTGTAGAAAAAAATGATGAAAAGGAAGGAGTTGAAAAAGAAAAAGAGAAAAATGATGAAGTGGTGACTAATGAAGAAGTGGAAGAGAAAGTGGTAAGTGAATAGGAGAAGCAGAAATCAAAGAAACAAGCAACTGAAAAAGACAAAGTTGTACTAAACCATCCTGTGCTCAGCATAAATCAAAGAAACAAGCAACTAAAAAAGGCAAACTTGTACTAAACCATCATGTGTTCAACATCTTCCTTTACGCGCTTTTGTGATTTTGATTGGTTTATGTGTGCACTTTGATATTTGTACACAAAGGTTTCCCTCTTTTTGGTAGTACACATTATTGAATAATTTTATTCTATTAGTGTAGTTGTAGAATATATATAACTCTTTTTGGAACTTAAACATAAAATTTTTCTTGGACGTAACATGTTTTAGAAAGAACCAACAACTAGTGATTTTGAAACTTGCTTTTGAATTGGATCAGAACACAACAAAGTGATTTTTTTTTTGGAAACATTGAAAATGAAAAACAATGAATGGCTTTCCCAATTACCAAATGAATTCAGATGTTTTTGCATGGACTTGATAAAGAATAACTTTTGAAACATTGATTTGATTTGAACATGGAAACAGGCCTTAAGCTTTAGTGATTGTGTGCAATCATAGATTTTACATTGAGTGTCCTCACTAATATGTTCTATAGTTGATTTTGCATGAATTTCTAATTGTCATAACATATGATGCATGGATATGATTTAGTAATTATTTCTTTCTTGTACATTTTAAGCCACTAGCCAAAAATCCATCCCAATGTATATTGTTTTACCATTTTCAAGACCTTTGAACCAAACACTTGAAAGTTGTTTGAACACTAACCTAGGATCAAATTTTCCTACCTTAGGTTAGGAGAGCAAAGGTGTTATGTTTGGATTTCTATCATTTGGTGGCTAATGTGATGTAAATACTTTATTTTTAAATGTGGTTATGCATGTAAATTAAAGATGGTATAAGTTGGGATCTTTGTATATGAAGTAGTGATAACTTGGTTAGAAAGGGATTGGATAGGAAGTAATGATTCATTTAAGTTGCTAGCTTGTTTATATGTTTGCTCTGCTATTCTCGATGTATTTTTGAATATCCAGAAAAACCAAGATTTCTTTCAGGCCATGCCCAACCTTAAAAGCCCTAATGATCCATGATGATTTTGTATTTTATCTTTGATTTGATGGGAAATGAATTACAAAATTGATTTATGATGTATCAATGTTGGAATTGAGATGGAACACTTGCATGTGTGAGAATTATACACCTTTTAGAGGTTTTCCTCTATTAACTGAATTAGGTGCTTTCTCTAATGTTCTTTAGAAACAAAATGTGAATTGATGTTAATCGCATTTGGTTTTGTGAATTTCATCTTTTGTTATTTCATTTCTCATTTTTAAGTGTTTGAAATGTTGTTCTGATCACTTTGGAGGTTGATTCTTTACAAATCATGTTCATAGTTTTTGGTGTAGAAGTATTAAAGCATTTCTATTTTATACCTATCTTTTGATTTTAGTAGTTTTCTTATAATTTTGTACATTTATAAATGTTGTTTAAATATGGAAGATCCATCTATACATTACGTATGTAAATGTCCCTTAATTATAGTTGTTTTATATTCTGTATATTTATAAATGTTGTTGTTTAAATATGGAAGATTCATCCATACATTACTATGTTTTGATGGTTATTTGTTGGATCTAGAAACCAAGCCAAGATAAAGGGCATAAGGGTAATGTTTTGAAGAATTTCAGAGTACCACTCGCCTAGGCTAGCAATCAATTCGCCTAGGCTAGTGAGATTACTTCAACTTGAAGAAACCAACTCGCCTGGGCAAGTGACATAACTTCAGCCTGAAGTAACCAACTCGCTTGGGAAAGTTGGTATAACACCTCTTGCACCATTTCATTTAAAAGCCATGCAAATGGAAGAAGCAAAGGAACCATAGGTAGAAACCAGAGAAGGAAAACACAAAGCAAGTAGAGAAGAGAGAAAAATGGAGTTGATATTGTATAGAAGTGACAGTGGATTGCTTCCTTCATCTTATGTTGATATTGTACTCTAGACAATGATCGGCTAGTTTCTCCAAAAGATTGGATATAATCTTAGTATCCGTATGTATTTCTTTTGATATTATATATATATATGAATTTTTCTACTCATTATTGGTGATTTCATTTTGATCGTAATGCTTGATTCTATTTGATCACACTGGTTTCACGAAATTGGATTCCAAGTTTGACTAGAAAGTACTCTTAGAATTTGAACTAAACGAATTTACTCTTTACGTTATGTTGCTAAGAATAGAGCATAACGTTTTGATTGCAAATAACACGAATTTAAGATTATAATACTAGGATATTTATTTCATAGGCAAGGAATCGATATTTGGTAAATATTCTTAGGATTCTCAAATGTGAAGGATCAATTCGAGGTGATTTAATGTATGCATCAGTAATGTTAGAAAATGATTCATATGTATTAATATTATTTGAATACTGAGGGTATAAACGATGAAATTCAATCCTACGTTTCTCTTGAATTAATTAAATTCATTTTACTTGTATTCATAATTTTTTGTATTTCCGATGCACTACTTCTGTTATTTTTGTTAAACCATGATATTTCGATTAAATTTGTTGTTCATAACTATTGAATTGTTTACTTTTATATGAAGAAATTGAGTACCTCAAGTCCCTTTGGAGACGACCTCTTTTATAGAAAGAGATTGTTTTGAAAAAACCTGCATGATCAAATTGGTTATAAATCAATATTTCTATGATCAATTGAATATTGATTTCGGTTGATGAGAATTATTAGACCTAGATCATAGGTTCTTAATTGAATTAGGGGAATATTGGTGTTTGGTGATTGATTTAATTGGAAGTTTATTGGGATTAAATTGGGAAAAAGGAATATGAACGAATTCATAATCCTAGGCTTTTCCATTATAACTATTTTCTCACAAAGTTCTTTTAATTTTGCTTTAATTCTTCTCTTCGTTAAAGAGTAAATTGATAAAAAAAAAAGTAATCTTTCTTCATTTGATAAAAACTCAAATTGTGTAGTTACTTACTTAATTGATTATTTGGGAACGTGACTAGTTTTCTGAGTTCGATATTCAAACTTAGATCTATTGTTTGTCATTACTATGTATGATACACTTATCCTTGTATGAATATTACTTATACGCATCGCATGACAATTGTGCTTGCATGTGGTCCACTAGTAATCATGCAATCCACCTTAATTTTTAAATTTCTTCTTAAAAAATGCTAATCTTCCATCCGGTGGGGTCCATCTCAATGCATCTCAAATGAACTCCTTTATCCAACAGTTCAGAAAACTTTTGCACCGTACAACACTTACTCAACTCATGCTTGATAGCAGTCGTCATGTATGTATAGGATGGAGAAATTGGTATACTTTCTCTTACGTGGTACATACATTTATCGTAATTCCCAATATAAGAATCAAAATAGGGGCAAATACTCATATAATTCCATTTATCTCTTTAAAATATTCCAATTTGAAAAAAAAATGGATATCTTATATTTCTGTTAAATAAATTATCATTTCAACGATCAACTTCTCCCATAATAATATCTATGCTACCTAGTATTGTCATAATATTGGTTAATTTCATTCTTTTAACTAATTGAGGAAGAATTTGTAAATTGATAAAACCTGGCAGACGAATTTTCCATCTCCAAGGAAAACCATTTGGGTTTTACAAACTACTATTCCAACATATTATGATATAACGATTTGTTCGTCATGTTGATTATAGTTACTTAAAGATTTGAAAAGTAAATGCTTGTCAACTTGTAGCGAGATATATAGGTCGCAAGACTTGGTCTTTGTTTGTATTTGAAATAGAACAATTAACCGAAGCGCTGGAAAGTAGAAACATACGAAAGGAAACCAATTAATTGTTAGAAACGGGTCAAAGTAGCATCACTCAGACTCATTTTGTAAATTTATAAGACCACGTACACAATTTGCTGATGACCAAGACTCGTGTTAATTCCTTCAATTTCTTTATTCTACTACATAAAAGGCATTCAAGGTCAGTTATTTGGACTATACAAAGTCGGTTTCTGAACCGACCTTGTCTCCGACGACGTTAAAAAGGTTAGCGAACAACGTCGATTTTATAAGGACCGACTTTGAAAATTTTTTATTTTTTAAAATTTTTTAAAAAAAAATAGTTTTTCTAAGTTGGTTATTTAAAAAAACCGACTTAGAAACTTAGATACAAAGTTGGTTTTTTTAAATAACCGACTTTGAAAGACTATATATTGACCATTTTAAGACGGTTGTTTTAAATAACCGACTTTGAATGTCATATTTTTTTTAGAAGCTTATCATACGGGACCTAACCTGAATCGCGAACTCGAGAGGTTATAGTGGTTTCGGTTTTGTTTCTTCTGCTGCTGCGGGTTCAAACATTTGGGGCTTTTTATAAAAGTGAAGGAGAACCACCATAGCAAACTAAAATGGTTTAATGGCAGAAGAGGAAGAGAGATGGGATTCACTGAGGCAGGGAGAGAAAATAAAAAAGAAATGAGAGAAAAAA
>PYAF01000016.1:406336-442012 GCA_007407185.1 Glycine tomentella
CTGACTACCTTATTGGATTGTGCTGTATGGTGAACATAGGAGGAGATTGTTGAATATATATGTTATATATATTAATAATAATATGTTCACATACAAGCCCAATAGGTTATTGTATGGTTATATGGGTCCATATGGGCTGGAGCCCAATAGCTTACTATATTACTAGGGTTTTTCCCTACGCTGGAGGTAACACTGTTGAGCATTCCAAATTCTGATGTCTCTTGGTGTAATACTTCAAGCACCCTTCTCTCTCAAACCTCTTTACCTCCAACACTTGGTACCTTTTATTTTCTCTCCTTGTTGACCACTACTCAAATCTCCCCTCTTTGGTTCAAATCAATGCAATGTGGGATTGCAGAGGAATCATCTTAGCCTCATGACTTTCCCATTGAAATCAGCCTAGCCTAATGGCTATCCTAGAAAAATAATCCTGGCTCTGCAGCTTAACCAGCAAATCATCTTGATCCCACCATTCTACATATTGTTTGATTTTCTGAAAAGATAGGCAACAAGCTTAAAGCTTTGGTTTGAGGGGGAGTTAGAATATATGAAAATATTATATACCTTAGAGTATCTTAAATTATCCATTAGGATTAGCTTCCCTATTTCCCCATTATTTCCTAGGCTACATAAATATGTGAACATGTGTCCCAGATTTTACTTGAAATTTGAAAACACACCAAGTCACTAACAGTAACAGTAACAAGACAAGCAATGTAGTATGATCATTCAGCCATAACAATTAAACCAAGCTACTTGTAGCATGCTAAGGAAAAATTGTTCAAAAGTCATTTTTTGTACCAATTGGCAATTACCAAAGAACAAACATGAATCAGTTATGAATAATGAGTCATTATAGGAAGATTCATTTTTAAAATAATGGAAGATAGCATTTGTAGTAAAGTTCCCATAATTTTATCAGAAATCACTACGAAACTTCTTGATATCCTTTCCTAAAAACGGGAAGTGGCAGAAGCTGCTGAAAGTAATCAAATCAAGGTTTGTGTTGTTGATAGAAATGGTATCACAATGTCAACAATCAGTTATGAATAACAATGATGGCGATGCTGTTAAATCTCCTCTATTTGTCAATTAAGAATTCTAGAGATTAGCAATAGTTGATTCTTAATTATGAAATAATGAAAACAATTATTTTCACCACTAGGAGTCTGTAATCAAGGGCAGTTGATAAAGAACCAAAAGGTCATTAAGTTCAGAAATATCCAGCCAGATCTAGAATTATGTGGAACGATATTTAAATAGTGGATCTCCATATTTTTAGAAGTGCTTTAGTGAGGTTAATTAAAATAACAACTACAGGGTTGTTTTCAGTTTAGAACAGTCATTTTGATCACTGATCTATCATGATTTCTACCCATGGAGGTGGACTCCACATGCTATTTCCTTATTTTCCCTCTCATTCAATCACACATGAACTATAATCCTAGGCTAAATGATTATTTCAAGAAATCTATCACACAAATAGAGGGAGGGGTATGAAAAAAATTATACTTGTATTCCTTCATTTGGACTTATTGTTATTGGTGAAACTTTCTTCGAAAAATTTTCAAGTACCAATCAAGAAATAATATTTCTATGGATATATATGAATGAGTAGGATAACATAGTTTGGTTGAGGGGTGCTCAACTTTTGTTCTTTTGGTAATAGTTCTCCACCTTTCCTCAACCTATACCCCTCCCCTTGAAAACCATTCTTGCCCAACTAATTAAAGCTTGAGCCTTGAAACTGGAAAAAGTGGAGACTCTTGACTTGATATAGCACAAGTGAAAAAAAGTTACAGAATTTGATGGGTGTTAATTCATAAATTCAAGTGATTTCAAATATATAGGCTACATAAATATGTGAACATGTGTCCCAGATTTTACTTGACAATCTAATGATATCCTCACTAGTGATGCCTTACTTGCTACCTATTCAATGGCTTAACTAACAACCTGCTGTGCAGTTTACCACAAACTATATGAAGCTGGTAAGGTCTTCCTTCCAACCACCAAATAAAAGTTGCAAGATGTCATTTGAATGTACTTTTGATGCATGCAAGATCATATGCTATAATTTAATTTATTCCAGAATCCATAAAGATATAGAATATTGATCAAGTAGTGTAACCCTCTTTGCACTAGTGAGCTAAGAAGCCCCAGAAAGTTTGATTTCTTCTGCTTATCAAGTCTTGTTATTACTACAATGATTAAGAACACCTAAATAAAGCAAATTGTCTAACAAAGTTTGAGTAAGTTGTAATGCATTGGCAGCATATGATAAAGAAAAGTGACTACCTGGGCTCTCGAGGACAGAAAACCAAATACTCTTCTTTAACATCATCAGAAACTTTTTGGACTAGTGTGGTGTCCTGATTCATCATTACCCATTTGCTGAAACAATTAATTGTAAATAGTCAACTATATGAAAGTATCTAAAACAAATTATTTCATCAGACAGTATTATTATTGTATGCAACAAAACATAAACATGCCAAAATTTAGAGATGCACCAATTTATGATGCAAAGGAATTAATTGTTAATGTATCTTGATTTGCATTAATGGATAATTTTTTGTCAAATTAAGATTTTGGGACAATATTACTTCTGAGCTTTATGCTTTAATAAAATCCCTAGCATCCTTGTTACTTAGGGATAAAGTTTAATAACCAGTAGTTTAGTCTCCTATCCTTTTTGCATAGGTTATATTGCATAGGGTCATCACTGATAGTTGGTTGGTACCAAAAGAAACTATCATGAGCTCAACAGAGGAAAGAGATCAAAAGGAAAAGCTTGTGATGGGTCATCTACAAGGTTGCCCAGAAATCAAAGAGTGGTCAGATATCATCCTAGTCCTACACAAAGTAAGTGAAATCGTTCACTCCCAAAATACCATATAATTTAACAAGATTAATATTTTCAACAAATTATTGACATGATGTTGTGCAGGGCACATACCATAGGCTTGTTTCTTTCAATTTGGTTTTTAGTTCAACACAAACGGGGTGCAAATTAGGTTCCAAAACCCAACAAAATGAAGCAATGTATCAGAATGTATGGTCAACAAAAGTAGTAAAAATAAGAGTGTGAATGTGTTTGTGTGGGTATGTGTTTTCGTTTCGTAGAGGAAAAATACAGGACAAAAACAACATTAAAGCAAATAAAGTGGAATGTCAATTGGAGGGCAGTGAAAGACACTTAAGGTTATATACTTTGTTTAAAGCACTACCACTATATGTTTAATAGGTGCCTTCTTTTGCAGCCAAATCACATGTTTTTCATAATACCTAATATAACTTTTTTCAGTGAACTCATCAATCCAGATTTTTAGCAAATAAATTAATAAAGTTCCTCATCATCATTGAGCATCATATGTACCTAGATACAGAATGCTTCCCATTTTGATTATACGCATTCCTCTGCACTGTATCACTCAAAATTTGGTACACTTCACCCAAAATCTGCCAACATCACAAATTACAATAAACAACTACAATATATAGCAACATCAAAGCATTTAAGAACCTTGTTAATAATAATAATAGTTTAATTTCGATAAACCTGAACTTAATCAATTAGAAACTACTCAATATGATTTGCATATAGTTTAAAGTAGTTATAACTATATTAGGCAATCAACAATTAGATGAGTGCATTCTAACTAAATTCTAGTAATAATAATAAAAATTCTACTAGTAAACTTGAGAGATTGTTGTGGATTCAAGCTACCTGAAGCTTTTCGGTAGCGTGAGGATCGTTTGGGTTTTTATCGAGATGAACTTGCATTGCCTGTGATCCAATATTTAACAACATCAAAAAATGAGAAGAGAAAAGTAGTTAAATCCATAAATATTTAACAACCTCTATTCCGCTCTCTTCGCCGATGATCATGCTCGCCCTCATCCCTTTCGCCGTTTGCCTCTCCGGAATGTTTTTCTTCCATGAGATTCCTCCCGTCGACACCAAGGAAGAGGAAGAGTCTACTTATTTTGCGGTTTTCAATGCCGTTGTCGTCGTCCTCACCGTTTACCTCTTGGCTTTCGGGTTTGTGCCGAACCCTAGCCCTCTGGTGTCTCGGGCATTTGTCGTGGTTTTGCTACTTCTGTTGGTGGCGCCGTTGGGAATCCCGGTCCACTCTTACTTGAAGGGACACGAGAACCGTTGATTCGCGAAAACGAGAAGGGGAATGTATTAGCGGAAGACGCGAGGTTAGTCGGATGTGTCCCTCTTTGTATCGTTGACTATTCTGAAGGTTTAAGTTTCTATTTAACCTATAATCTGGGTTTCGGAAGGGATAAATTGAAGATGAATAGGTTAAATATTTTTTATTTTACGTACAATGGGCCGTAGGTATACGTTTTTATAGGATTTTACTTGCAGCATCTAATTATAGATAGAAATCTTTTTATATTTTAGCAAGATTTACTTATGCCAAAAATTGTAGGTATAAGTTTTTGAGTTTAACCTACATTAAATAATTGTAGGTAAAAGTATTTTTAAATTTTACCTACATTAATTTATTTGTGTAGGTAAAAGATGTATGTAGGTATAAGGTATTTTTCTTGTAGTGCAAGTTACTGATATTGTGACCAAACCATTGAAGAATGATAGCTTTTTAAGGCTTAGGAATGATTTAGGAGTAATGAATGTTGTAGAACTGAATTAAGGAAGAGTGTTGAGATAGTTAATTCAGTTAGTTAGTTAATAATTGTTTTAGCTTTATATGGCTTTATGTGAAACTCTATAAAAGAGTGCTTTTGTAATTCATTCTGCAGTGATATGAGTAATAAGTTTTTCCTATGTGATACAAGCCTCTGTTCTAACATATAATATGAATTGAGTTTTAACAAAATTAAGATGTGACATTAACATATTTCATGTTTAACAATATTTTTTTAACACTTAGTAAAAATGTTATTAATATGTTTTCGTGATATTTTATCAAATATTATGTATAGCTCATATGATCATGTATATTATTACATATATGATTTTTAACATCATTTTTTGTCTAACACTTAGTAAAAATGTTGCTAAAAACTTTTGATAATATTTAAAAAATATCATTAATATGAATAAATGTTATTAATATGTTACATATGAACTATATATAACATTTGATAAAAATATTTGATGATATTTTTTAAATATTACAAAAAGTTCTTAGTAACATTTTACTAAAATGTTACATATGTAGTGTGATGTCATATATATTCTTTCAAAACTTATATTGAATGCCATAATTAAATTCACATGGAATCATTTTTACACCCTACAATTATAAATAATTCAAACACACATGAGTAAATTTAGAAGATATAAGATTGAGTTGGTAGTAAAGAAAAACTAGTGAGTATGAATAATCCTATTAACAAAAATTTATATATAAACTAATAATTAATATTTATAGATAAAAAAAATATAAGAACGAAAGTTAAACAAGTTTATATATATCTTTACCTTTTTCAACAGCTCTCGCCTAAAGTATGAGGCAGTGACGTCGATGTATTGAACTTCCACAAAACATCATCGAATATCTTATACGAGGATTCGGTCCATTCCCCAAGTCCCCCATCTTCGACCCGATCCAGGAAAAACACCACGGGCCTCTTACACAGGTCAGGGCTAACTGGTCGGGTACTGAATGTAAATGGGTCCTCATACCCACGCCATGTTCGAAAAGTTTTAAAAGCCGTTTGCAACTCAATGGGTGTCTCTAGAGAATGGTACAACTCCACGTTGTAGCCCCAAGACATTTAGAATGTCCAATTTCGATTCGGGTCATAGCATATGCTCTTCTGGAGTGTCCATTTGTTTAGCATTAACAATGCATAAAATTAAAATCTTATATTAATTTGTGAACCATTTGTTTCCATTTAACAGTATAATTTTATACAACATTTTCAAGATTTTTCAAGAAACATTATTTTAAAATCTAATGTTAATTTATATAATTAATGTAAGAATTTAATTTAATTATACTCAATATAAATGATTTTTTGATTGTCACTCAATCACAAATTATTAAGAATGATAAATTTATTTAATCTTATAATAATTAGTTTAAAAGTCTTATATCATGATTTTTAATTAATTGATGGTGAAAAAATCTTTATGTTGACCATGCATGAAAATTAAATTGTTATGATATTTCAAAAAATAATAATTTTTAATAAATATAGTAAAAGAAACTTTGCTTTTAATCCCTCAATGATATTTTGAACTTTAAAATGGTTTCAAAATTACGTTTACCAAATGAACATGCATGCGATGAGTAACAGCTTGAACATCGATCATCTTTGAAGTGATTAATTTATTAAGTATTTGATAAAATTATCTATTAAAATAAATGAAATATTTTTTTAATAAAAATCTTATTTGATATTTTTATATAAATTTCAATTTTTGTTTTATTTATAATTTTTGTGAAGTACATATGATTTTATTTTTTTTATTAAATTTAAACACTTGTAATTTTTAGATCAATTATTTTAATTATATTTTTACTTTCAATTATTTTATTTTTTTGCAAACTTGTGTTTGCTATTCATCTTATACTATATCCTAAAATGTTTTTAATTGATTTTAAAATAAAGTAAAAAAAAATTACTTTTAAATATACATCATTGCTTCAAAAGATGTCGGCATCACAATAACCATAGGGTCGATACAATGGTGTAAGTTGTCTTTATCAACACGACTCGTTCCTCTTTCTTCATTAGTTGGAACAACTTTGTTATGTCAAAAAACATTTGTTTTATAAGATGAATTAGAACCCTGAATTTTTTTTATTAGATGCAAATAAATATAAAGGTTAAAAAAGATATCTTATGCGATATTAGACTATGTTTCATGATCCTGCGTTTGAGACAAAAGTAGGTTTAATCCATGATCTGATATAATATTAAAGACAACATTTAAGAATTCATTTAATATTGTGTTTGAGATTCGTTTTGCAGGATCTGATATAATATTAAATAAAACATTTAAGAATTCATTTAATATGTCGAATCCCATGAAAAAGAAATGAAGTTCAAGTCATGTGAAGTTGTCAAATATCATCAAAAGATGTGGTCTACTATGACAAACATGCTTTGACCCCAGGAAGTGATTTCCTATTGCAGTGCTTAGCAAAAATGTAAACAAGAGTGATTTCCAGCATGATGAAGGATGTATCTTTAATGCAAGCATTAAATGCCCCAACGACCAAAAATTTCAAATGTAAGCTCAAGTGAAAAATTATTGTAAAAAGCTTTGAAGAACTAGGTTGCGAACCTACACGCTAACATTCAAATTCTTTTTGTAAAAAGATTTGTATATTCTTGTAAAGTTCTTAACTCTCAAAACACCTTGAATGTCTTTAAAGAAAAGTCTAAGTGCTTAGATTGTGAATCTGTTTGGATACAAGATTAGAAATACTTTTGAGAGTTTTTCTACTGAAAAAAGCTCTATATTACCCACTGAAAAGCTCTCAAAAACACTTATGACTTATATTCAAACAATCTATACATATTTGTCTATTAAATGTTTAAAAACTAGTCAATGAAACCAATTAACAACAAATATCTTTTGATTTGTAATAGTGTCAATAATGACTTATTAAGACAAAAAATACCAAGTTGTTTCAAGTTTAATACAGATCATGTTACCCATATTTTAACAAAATCATCAACATCTTATGTTTGTAACCATACCTTAATTATTAATAAAATTTCATAATCGATATTTACTTAAAAAAGGTGATATTATTAATAAATGTTCTTTTACTTTTAAAAAATGAATACCCTGAACTCGTTCATGTTTACATCAACATGAATCGAGTTCATTTAATATTTATGCTTTTGAGAAATAGTAATTTATACTTATTCATAAACTAGTTGCAGAATTATTTTGTACTATTAATTAGTACGTATCAGTCAACGGTTTATTAATTTATTTTAAAAAATTATGAGCGAATTTAGTTCCATACTCAAGTTGTGAGAATGTGAGTTGTCATAGCAAAAGCGGAACTAACTCTTATTAATTACTAGAAGTTTTATTTCCTTTGTTATGTTCTCATATAGTCAAAGTGTAACAATTATATGTTATCAATATACATTTTTACAATATTTTTTAATAAAGTTTTATTTATTAATTTCTTAATTATTAGTTTTAAGATAATGTTCGCAAAATTGTAACCACTTAAAACAAAAAGAAAATCTATTAATAAGTTATAAGTCTCTTAAAAACATTAATTAATTAAAAGTTAATAAATTCTTTTTTGATTTTGTTGACTTTTAATTACAACAATTATCTTAAGAAAATTATACTATCAATGATTTTAAACAGTTTAATAATCATAACAATATAAAATAATTTTAAGATATTATCAATTAATTAAAAACTATTCTTAATATGACTTTTAATATATTTATTATGAAAGTTAACAAACTTTTATTATATGTAATATGTTGTGATTAATAATAATGTAAATTTATTTTATATTATATAATTTATTTTTGTGACTTCAAATTGGTTAACAATATAATTTTTTATATATTGATATTGCATACTAATTAAACAATTTTTTTTTTTATTAAAAATCATGATGAAATATGTTATTAATTAATGATATTAGATTCTATAGTCTACCATTCAAAAAAAAAATCTATATTCTACAACTAATGATATTAAACGTATAGATAAACTAGCGGAATGGTTTAAGCTCTCAACTAGAAAATATATTCTTCTAATAACATTATAAAAAACTATTATATTTCCTATATATAGAAATTTTCCATTTAACACTACTAAATCTTAATGGTCCGGTTCTATTCTCAATGTTCAATCTTGATTTATATTGGTTGGCAAAAGTAGACTATCCTTATGTAACAACAAATAGTAACTATCTTTATACCACGCAATACGCATAGCAGGAGAGTTTGGTACATTATTTTTAATGGATAATAACTATGCCAAACTTTTTAATTGCATCAGGACCAGAAAGTGGTCAAAAGATACAACATGCTGAAACCAGCTTGTATTGACGTTTTGCTTTAATCCGATGGAACTAACTATTTAACGTAATTATATATTTAATATATAATTAAAACTACTCATTAAACTTTTAAAAAATTATTTCAGACACGTTCAATTATAATTAATAAATTTTAATAGACGATTAATAATGTATTCCAATATATTTTTTATTATTGATAAAAACTTATTAAGATTTATAAAATAATTTAGCGATATTTTCAATCAAGGAACTATGATGAAATGTTTTATTTAATGTTTTATTTTTATTACATTTTCATATAATAATATTACCAAGTTTTGAAGAAGTATAGAATAATGACAAACATAATTTCTCCACATTCAATTTGCATTCAACATTATGTAATAATCGACTAAGATAATAAATTGTTTTTTCGGTTCCATCTTCTGCATCTTACGCTAGAAGGCATCTGATCAATTCATCTGCAGTCGATATATACAACTTCGAAGGTTTTCTGGGTATTGACAATACTAAAGCTTGGTTCAGCTAACACTTGCTTGATTTGTTCAAATGCTTGATAGTATTGTTTCATCTCCCCATATGAACTCCTTTTAATCCTTTACCTTCAGTAAAGGTGAAAACAACCTTCATTTTGCTAGCTAAATTGGCTATGAATCTTCGTAAGAAATTTATCTTACCAATGAGGTTTCGCAACTCTTTTTTATTTTGAGGTGACATGGTCCCAATATTGCTTTCAACTTGTCTTTATCAACTTCAATTCCCTTCGGATGTAGTAAGAAACCTAGGTAGTATCCAGCTGACACGTCAAATGCACACTTAGCTGGATTCATTTTCAACCCATGAAACCTCATTTTTTGCAAAGCTTGCTCTAAATTAGCTAATGTTGATCCAAATCGTCTTTGTCTACCATATCATCAATGTACACTTCCATGTTCTTCCCAATAGCATCATGAAAAATGAGATACATGTTCGTTTGATAAATGGCTGTAAGGGCAAAAGGAGGAGAGGGATGAGGAGTAGGCAAAATAGGAAGAAAAGAAATTGTCAAATCATTCATACTCATTCAGTCATGAATTGATCCTTTTAAAGATTTACAAAATCCTAATTTTGAAATTCAAATAAAAGAATGAAAATAACAACTTGTCCTAATTTTGAATTCAAATAACAAAATAGAAATTCAAATAACAAAATGGAAATAACAACTAATCCTAATTTTGAATTCAAATAACAAAATGGAAAATCTGTTAGAGTTAGGTAAGTGGGTGATGAAATCTATGGTCAGATCTGTCCAGATGGTGTCTAGAGGGGACATGGGTTGTAATAGGCCATATGAAGAGTGATTTTGTGGTTTTATTTTTTGACACTCCTCACATTTTTTTACAAAATTCTTAAAATCTCCCTTCATTCCTTTCAAGGTGAATACTTTATTGAGGCGCAGGAATGTGTTTTGAACTCCCGAATGTCCTCCCAACAAGGAACCGTGAAATTCATGCAACCGTTTATTCTTCAGAGATGAATTCTCCGGAATGAAGATTCTTGAGTTGTGTAGTAATATTTTGTTGTGCATTCTCTATTCGCCCCCATTTGTTTGGTTCTGCAATCATCCCTTGGATGACTGTAATAGCGTAGGGGTCTTCTGTGATTTCCTGTTGTAGTATGCTTGTTAGATTGCATGTTGGTCCTGTGATGACTGCTAGTTGTGATTGTGGTTGTTCATTAACCCCTTCTGGACATTTGGACAATGCATCTGCTACTGCATTTGTTTTGCCTGTCACTCTACTAGATAAATTTTCAAATTCTATTTGGTACTCTCGTACTGTGCCTGTTTGAGTTAACTTGCATAGTGTGCCTGCAGGATCTTCATATGCAGTAGGTCTATATCGGTTAAGTATTGCAACACGAAATTCACCCCAATTCGTGATTAATCCTTCTTGTGACAAATTGCGGTACCAGCTTGATGTAGGTGCGTCCAAATGAAAGGAAGTAATGCGAAGAAGGTATGGTAAAACAATTGTATAATACTCGCAGTATTGATCAACTGCGAATAACCAATCTATAGGATCTCTATGGCCGTAACATGAAAAATCTAAACGTATTGGTTTGGGACGTGGTGGTTTTGTTCGAGTCGGACCTAGACCCAAAATGCTTGTGTTTGATCGTTGTGTTTCTATGAAACGCGTCATCTCTTGTTGAAAATTATCCATCATAGTATTAAGTTGCTCTTGGTATTTGAGTTGCTGTTGGTCAATAAACACCTGTTGTTGCTCATCACATGTTGTTTGTTGCTGCTGAAACGCATTCAGTTGGTCTTGTATCTGAGCCATGCGTGTTTTCTCAACCATGGAGGTGAATTGTTGGATGAAAGCACCAAATGTAAGGGCAAAATGAGGAGAAGGATGAAGAGTAGGGAAAATAGGGAGAAAATTTTTGTCAAATCATTCATACTCATTCAACCATGAATTGATCCTTCTAAAGATTTACAAAATCCTAATTTTGAATTCAAATAACATAATGAAAATAACAACTTATCCTAATTTTGAATTCAAATAATAGAATGGAAATAACAACTTATCCTAATTTGAATTCAAATAACATAATGGAAATAACAACTAATCCTAATTTTGAGATTCTGGATGTAGTCTATAAGATGTATTGGACTCCTCTTGGTACGGATGGGCTTTGGGTAGCAATCTGGTCCGCTACAGTGGCACCAACATTTTTAATCCAAACGACATGACTAACCATTCGTATATCTCAAGAGCTCCAGGACAACAAAATGTCATTTGTGCACATCTTTAGCAGCCTTAAAAATCTGATTATAACCAGAATGACCACCCATAAAGGTAAGAACACCATGTTTGGCTGTTGCGTCGACTAACATATCAGCTACGAGCATGACATACTCATCCTTAATGGTTGCCAGATTTAAATCCCTGAAATCAGTACTTTTATTTTCGCATTCTTGTTTATAAATGACACAATGTTTGATAACCACTCAGTAGATCTGGTCGTTATAATAAAACCAACCCCTAACATCTTCTGAATTTCTCTTCTGATCTGAGGTAGAAGTTGCGGATTACATTGTCTTGGAAGCTGTTGATGTGGCTTAAATCCTTCTCTAATTGGTAGCCTATGTTCCACTAAATCTTTTAATAGTCCTAACATTTTGTGATAATCCCAAGCGAAGCAATTCTTGTACTTCATGATTAGTTAAATAACATCTATCTTTCTCGGCTAACAATCCACTAACTTTGGTCAATCTTGGCTTATCATTAGTTCCAAGGTTGACCTCTTCTAAAGGTTCTTGTGCCTTAAACTAGGTGATTCCTTGATAGGCAATATCACCTTTTGGTGTTTTATTTCCTCTTGTGCATCAACCATAGCTGATTTGGCTACCCTATCCTTAGTGATGAATAAATTTAGTCGATTCAATAGATCTTGCAATACCTTATTATGTCTATCCATCTATAAACTCAATGGATGATCGTGCTTCGACTTGCCAGTTTATAGTGACCCTTTCTAAGTCAAATTACAAGATTCCCAAGTCCCTTCCTCAGTTATTAGGAACATGTATGGGGGAAAAATAAGGAAAATAAAGTAATGCCTCAACCATTCTTTCATTAGTTGGAAATGGACAATCATTAGTGTTGCGAAAATGACAAGTATACCGCTCGTTTCAAGTAATAAAGTAGGTAAGTAAAGTATCGTATCCACAGAGATTGATACTGATTTCACAATAATTTGCAGTCTAAGCAATTGGAAGGGAAAAGAAATGATTTTTGAAAGAATTGTTTGTTGTGTTGAGAGTTGAGTGATTAAGTAAATGACAGAAATTAAAAAGGATTAAAATGCAAGTAGAATGAGTTGTAAACCAATGGACGAATAATTGTGATTAGGACGCAATCCCCTTTTGATCCCTACCTCTTCCACTTGACTGATTATCGAAGTCGATTGTTTCTGATTACTCAGAGAATAAATCTTTTCTAATTTAGCTAATCCCTAATCCCTTAGCGAATTAACCCTTTAACCTGAATAAAAACCCTAATCCCTCAGTGATTTCTATCAAGTTAAGCATTTAAAAGAATATATTATAAAGTTTTGCAATCATGCATCCCTATCCCTAGGCAATGAACAATCGTTATCTTACTCATGTCAGAAATTAGAATCCCAACATCCCTATTGCGAATCCTAACCCTCAGAACTTAGATAGAATGGCCAATTCTAAGAAAGAGTATAACAAATAAGAACAGAGTAAAACAAAGTAATCATAACAATCTCATTCAATACCAGTCAAATTACAGAGGAGTTCACATTGGTTCTTGGCCTAACCACAATACAAAATTTAGCCTGACATAGTTATCAAAAACACCGAAGCATACATAGAAGACATTATTCTGCAGCAAACCCTAGCTTTGATTCTATGTAGGAGTGATTTCCAATGGTATTCCAAGCTCTTGAAGGTTGTAAAATATGCTTTTCTTCAGCCCAGAGGTCCCTTTTTATAATTACCTTCAGTATGGTTTAATTTGGGTAACAAAGCACCTTCTTCCTCTGTATTTTCGAGCCAGATAATTTAAATCAGGAAACAGAATCTTTATGGCGCCACTGGCGCTCGTGCTGATCGCGTGGGCTTTGCGGCTTAGTGGCGCTGTTAGCGTGGCCTTTCACGCTGATAGTGTGACTTGTTCGAGCTGAATGACTGGTCCCTGCATGTTGCCACGCTACTCGCGCTGACTTTCACACTGATCGCGTGACTGCTTCGAGTTGAAAGGTTGACCTTTGCTTATGGTGCGACTCGCGCGGGGTTTGGCGCTACTCGCGTGGATTATTCGAGCTGAAGCTTGGCAATTTGTACTGTGGCGCAACTAGCGTGAGATCTGGCGCGATCCGCGCGAGACCTTCAGCTTGGTTTTCTTCTTCTTTTTGGCTTAAATCTCCTCCTTTTGGCCCTGAAATCATGCTTTGGAACTGAATGAGATAAAATTAACTATAAATGATAAACTTAGCCTATTCTGATCTAATTCCTAATGATTTAACTGAATTATAACCTAAAACTAGCCTAAAGCTAAGATGTGTTAGCAACACATCAAATAATTCCTAGATTTAAAGGTTGTTGTCCTCAGCAACAAACATAACCTCAAAAAGAAAAACAAGGATCAATGATCAAATTGAACCACAATTTACAGTCATAGAACCATCATGCCGAGTATAATCAATTTGCACATCAAAGCTTTCCATGACACTTTCAATTCTGTCAATTGTGAGAGTTAACTTGAGTGTTCCTCACAGAATGTGTTTGTTCCGCTCATCACTCAAGTGTATCAGGTTATGATAATCTCTCACTCAACATAGTCACAGCACTACCATAAGCTTGAGTATATTCTCAACAGATGCAAGCACAACTAATCAAAAGGTCTTTTCCAGCTTGTAACTTGGCTGGGCTAAGGGTAGGAAAAATTTGGGATAGTAGCTAAAATGAGGCTAGATCCAGATCAATTCCTAAGTCCCTATCTTGTGGTCATCCATATTCCTTGTTCATCCTTTTCAAAACTTGGCAACTTTATTTAACAATTTATTCTTTATGGTAACTAAACAAAACAATTAAAATCAGTCTAGATCAAAAGCTTTTTTTTTTTTTTTAAATGTAGCAATTATAAACTAAACGAGCAGCTTTTCAAATTTCCAGCTGATACTTTCAGACTTATTGTTTTCCAACTGGACTTATGTGTTTATCCTCTCAACTTCCCATACCAATTGGATTCAACTTGGGTTCCTCTGTGCCTTGATGGACAATTCCCTGTTTTCTACTGTCATGGACTTGTATTCTTCTTTCTCTAGCCTCAGGGAGGTTGGTCACTGTATATGGTTTTGATTTTGGGCATCTGAAATGAAAGGCTCAGGCTCAAAGAGGTAGCAAATGGAAAAGAATTGAGGGTAAGTCAATTTGGCCCTGGTTTTCAGAAGAAGAAATTGCCTTAATCATGTCAATTCATACCTGCATCCAAAGAAACAATTCAAGTTCTAGAGAACTATGAAAATGGAGTCTCTCAGAAAAAATTTACCACTGTTTGGCTCAAACCTCACAGGTACTAGACTCAAGTCAATCTCTGCTGACTTCCTTTCAAGTATCATTTCAACTTCAACATGCATATCACATACCAACAATCACAATTCCATTCATGTATTATGCAGTTCATGCTATGCTTCATTTCGCACAAGCTTTCATCAGAGATATTCTATCCATTACTGTGTCCATTCACTTTTATTCTGAAAAATTTGATGTGCTTCTAACCTTTATTGATTTATTTTTGAAAATTTTTCTGTTAGACGTCATTTGTTTCTTGACTGTGATTTGCAAAATAATGTGTATGCGCATCCATTCCCAGATTTAGAAATTGTTGTCCCCAGCAACAACCAATAAGGTTACAACGCTTTGGAAAAATTTTCATCATTTCAACATTATTTGGAAAATCGTAACCAAACCGAAACATTAATCCAAACAGGTTTTATGCGCAAAATTGAATCAGAACAAAACTATATATATATATATGCAGAAATATAACAGTGTGCAGAATGTCAAAATGTCAAAATGTCAAATGCAGAATCCAAAAATAAACAGAAAACAAGAAAAATAAATGTGGTCCTGTCACTCCTCCCCCTCTCTCATATCATGTACAGCCTCAACCTCAGCATCAGTAGCTTGAGGGGGCTTTGGAATGGCTGTCTCTGCCTCTGCTGCAGCATCTGAGGGACCAGGAGGAGTAGTAGCTGGTGGTGGTGTCACTGGAATCTGGTAGTCACTGGGGGAGACTCCGCACTACCTGCATAAGGCCTCCAACATACAGGTCTGAAGTGTCATCTGGGTGCGGACAAACTCCTGCAGAGCTAAGTAGCTGGGAGAGTCCTCATATAGCAGATCATGTCCGGGGGCAGTGGGAGGAGCAGGTGGTGTTGGCTCTGGTGGCTGGGGCTCTTCCTGCGGAGGTGCATCGCGAGGACTGCGAGCTGCAAGTTCCTCTGGTTTGAGCTTTGAAGCTTAGATCACCTGTTCTTCAGCAGCGCTTTTCACAGCATCTAAATAAGTCTTGTAGCTCATGAGTGACGCAATCTGAACGTCCATAGGCTCGTCATCTAAGATTTCCACACCTGTGTGACGACACAGGTGCAAAATCAGAGACGAATGGGCGAGCCAAGACTTGCTGCTGGCATCCTGGATCATGTGGAGAATACGGTTAGACAGGATGTTAGAAATGTAAAGGTTACCTTCCCCTCGGAGTGTGTATAGCAGGGCAGCCCTCTCCACATTCACATCAGTCATGTTAGTAGAAGGGATGACTGTGTGGTTTATAAACTGATGCCAAAAAGTTGCATCCCCTACTAAGTCATGCTTTCTCATCTTCTCTGGAATGTACTCCAGCCCTGGTTTGGGCTTCCAGGTGGTGTAGAGGCCTGTGATGGAGTGTCTAATAGTGGTGGCAAGCTGAGGTACGTCATCTCGATACATCTTTGTAAGAGCATCCGGCTGAATCCTCAGGAAGAGGTGGCTGAAATCACACCCTTCAAATGGATCATACTGGGTGTCAAGGAAGCGCTCTATCGTCTTATCGTCAAAGGGGACTTGCACACCCCTGACCCAGCTAATCCTGCTCCTTGCCACTGTGGGTGGGTCAACGTTGGCTAGGAACTCCTTGAGGATCGCACTGGAGCTGGGCTCGGGGAAGCTTACCAGCCTCTGCCACTGGCGTCTGACGATTACTTCTAGCACTGGGTTTCCTTTTGGAAGTTCTTCCCATAAGATCTTCTTCTCTGGTATGATCTTCTTAGGCAGGTACCAAGTGTCGAATTTCTCCTGACACTCGGCGGAGCGGAACTGGGCTTCATCATATTCAGAAATTCTGGCCCGTTTACCGCCACCTACTGTAGTGCTCTTCTTCTTCCCTTTAGCCACCTGTTTTCCCTGAAACTCAGAACAACATCTCATATATACACAGGATGCCATGGACTTAATTCCCAGATTTATTCCTTTCATTGGTTTAGCCCAAACAACAACAACTAATTTAGTATCACTTTCAAGCCACGAGTTGTTTGTTGTTCAATTATTCCCATCTTTGGGTCAATAAAGTTAGGGTTAGCAATCAAAAGTTCATCATATACAAAACCCAAAGACACTCTCAGATACATGTAATTTCATATTATATATACAATTCGAGCCATAGGTATCAGAGAACATTTATCACCTCATTATTGGGGATTACTAATGTGGATTCTTAGATTTAGAACAGTTCAATCCCTAACAGCTTACACAGAACCAATATCAAGAAGCTCAACATTTTCAGTCAATTCAAGTTTTCATCAGAATTCCTATTGGCCAATCAGAAAGGGAACTAACCATTCTAGGTTCACAATCCTGACTCAGAGCACCATGTATTCAATCAACCACACACCTTAAGTATCAATGTTACTTGACAGTTTAAAAAGTCAGCATAATCATGCATATTCTTAGAGGACAGCACCATCTGGTTTGTTCATTTGATTCATTCACAATTAGTACAAGTGATTATTCTCAATAATTCCCAGATTAGGTTCATTACATGTGCTAACCAAGATACAATTCAACTATTTTATTCAAGCACCAATTCAAAATACCGGTTTGACTAGGAAATAATATGGAAATTATGACAGAAAAATGAATAGCACACTCCGAATTCCCAGATTTAGCTTAGTGAATGTCTCTAAGTCATCTGATCCTAAGTTATCATGGATACAATCCAACAAATCAAATTTAATCATCAAACAAATATAACATCTCAACATCATGTCTATGTGTCCATTCTTTAGTTCACCAAAATCAGAGCATTAAAACTGCTACACCAAATCAATGTGGTTCATATCAACATCACCAAACCAATTTAACCACAATAACTCTCATGTGATTCAAAATCCTGATCAAAGAAACCATTCAGTTCAATTCCAAATCAACTAAGACCACCAAATAGCAGATGGATCAATCATATCATCCAATACCAGCACTTTCAGTAACCATTAGCATTAAAGAGCAAACACATTAGGGTATTAGCAGTGATAGGTTTAATTGATCTCCTACCCTAAGGATGGACCATGAGGTTCAATGCACACTATGCTTGACCATTATGCAAACAATTTCAATTTCCAAGAATGTACCGGTTCAGAACATACTCATTATCAGTGTTAAGGGTTTCAATTCAAATTGGGTAAGCTTCAGATAGCATCAAGTTCTCAGTAACTATGCCAGAATCACACTCATTGCTATTGAGGTTCAAGAAAGCTTACCTTATCTCTAGCCATGGAAACAAATGCAAATTTTTGGTCCTAGGTTCGCTTTGCAGAGAGAAGACGAGACTGAGAGGGAATGCGAGAGAGTGCTGAAAGCTATGAAGAGGGTTTGAGATAGAATGGGATAGGGTATGGCTTTTAAAGGGTTTAATGGTGATTGGTGATGGTGAATAGGGAGTTGGGGTGAGGGCGAGCTCTGGGGAGTGATTTTGGGAGCAGAAGGCGTAATCCCGCGATTTGGGTGATTTAAAATAAAAACTGGTCTCGCGGTCTCGCGCGGTTAGCATGGAACATAGCGCGATTCGCGCCATGAGTCACTGGAAGGGCTTTCATTTCGCCTTATTCGTGCGATCAGCACGCGATGTCACGCGAGCAGCGTGGATAACAAAAATTTAGACCAAATGATGCGTCCTTATCGCGCTGATAGCGTCACCGGTGGCGCTAATCGCGTGAGTTTCCTCTTGGAAGGTGTTTTAGCTTCGAAAACTTGGTGCGGTTAGCGCCATCATCCACGCGATCTGCGTGGAACCTTGAAAATAAGCAGCTGAATTCAAACACTTGGCGCCAGTCGCGCCATGTACCACGCTATTAGCGTGAAATAATGCAGAAAAATTGGCTTTGGTTCGAACAGATCACGCGTTTAGTGTTAAGAAATGGGCATGAGCCACGAAATGATGACGCTGTCAGCGCGGTGGGTCACGCGGTTAGCGTGAAGCAGTTGCATATTGGCGGGTTTAGGGCGAAACCTGGCGCGGTTAGCGCCATGCCTTTGACAACTTTTTTTTTTCTTTTTGTAAAGCTTTTGATTTTATTAACTAACATGCATGAAACCTAAAATGACTAAAATGAAATATGCATAATGATAAATCTACTGCTAGTAATAAGAACTTAAACACCTATAAACCTATATATTTACATCCGTAATTAATTTTCTCGGAAAGATTCCAAGAAATGCTCATTTAACGTCTTGAGCTAGATGCTTCCTCCTTGTTAATCATCTGTGGGATTGAGTGGAATAGAAACCGCGTTTCTATCCACATCCCCTCCGAAATAGTGCTTTAATCGATAACCATTTACCTTGAAAGATCTGTCACTATCTAAGGGGGAAATTTCCACTGTGCCATAGGGATAAACCTCGCACACAAGGAATGGTCCGGACCATCTTGATTTTAACTTACCTGGAAATAGTCGCAGGCGAGAATTATACAACAGAACTTGTTGGCCTGGAACGAATTCCTTTGGACGGATTTGATTGTCATGCCACTTCTTTGTCTTCTCTTTATAGATCCTGACATTTTCATATGCAACTAACCTGAACTCATCCAATTCATTCAACTGAAGCAACCTTTTGTCATTAGCTTTTGACAATTCAAAGTTTAAAAATTTGGTTGCCCACATAGCTTTGTGTTCCAGTTCAATAGGGAGATGGCAAGACTTACCGTAAACTAGCTGAAAAGGAGACATACCTATAGGAGTTTTGAATGCAGTTCGGTAAGCCCACAGCGCATCATCTAGCTTTTTAGCCCAGTCTTTTCTTGATGTTTCTACAGTTTTCTCTAGGATTCTTTTCAGTTCTCGGTTTGAGATTTCTACCTGGCCACTCGTTTGAGGGTGATATGGGGTAGCTACCTTGTGCTTGACTCCATATTTAGCTAACAAGCTGTTAAATTGCTTGTTGCAGAAGTGAGTTCCCCCATCACTGATTATGGCCCTTGGCACCCCAAAGCGAGTGAAAATGTTCTTCCTCAAGAATGACACGACCACTTTTGCATCATTGGTGGGTAGAGCCACTACTTCAACCCATTTAGACACATAATCCACAGCAACCAGGATATATTGATTGGAGAATGATGTAGGGAAAGGACCCATGAAATCAATCCCCCACACATCAAATAATTCAACCTCTTGGATGTTGTTCAATGGCATCTCATCTCTGCGAGAAATATTACCTGTTCTTTGACAGCTATCACACTGCACTACAAAGTCCTTGGCATCCTTGAAAAGTGTTGGCCAATAATAGCCACATTGCAAGACTTTCTGTGCAGTCCTATTTGCACCAAAATGACCTCTATAATTAGAGGAATGACAATGCCACAGAATACTCGGCACTTCGGTTTCAGCTACACATCTGTGGATAACATTGTCAGTGCATTGAAAATATAAGAAAGGGTTATCCCAGAAATACCTTCTCGCATCATGTAGGAACTTCTTTCTCTGCTGCCAATTCAAGTCATCAGGAATGATTCCAGCAGCTTTAAAGTTTGCCATGTTTGCGAACCATGGACTGAATTGTACTGCAAGCACTTGCTCATCAGGAAAAGACTCATTGATTTCTATTTCTGGTCCATCTTGCAAATCTTTCTCCTGAATTCTAGACAAGTGGTCAGCCACCTTGTTTTCTACTCCAGCCTTGTCTCTGATTTCCAGATCAAATTCCTGCAACAATAACATCCAACGCAGCAAGCGTGGCTTTGCATTCTGTTTGTTTAGCAAGAATTTAAGAGCTGCATGGTCAGTGTAAACAATAACCTTAGAACCTACTAAATAGGACCTAAATTTGTCCAAAGCATACACTACAACTAGCATTTCTTTTTCTGTGGTTGCATAGTTAACTTGTGCCTCATTTAGGATTTTGCTAGCATAGTATATAACATGTAACCGTTTTTCCTTCCTCTGACCTAATACTGCACCAACTGCATAAGCACTAGCATCACACATGAGTTCAAAAGGCAAACTCCAATCAGGAGCTATCAAAATAGGTGCAGTGGTGAGTTTGTGCTTCAAAGTGTTAAATGCTTCAAGACAGGCTTCATTGAAGCAAAATTCAGTTTCTTTCTCCAGTAATTGGCTGAGTGGCTTTGAGATCTTGGAGAAATCCTTGATAAATCTCCTGTAGAAACCTGCATGTCCTAAAAAGCTGCGCACACCATTCACATTAATAGGAGGAGGTAATTTTTCAATTAGCAATAGTTTAGCTCTATCTACCTCTATTCCCATTTCAGAGATTTTGTGGCCTAGAACAATACCTTCCCTGACAATGAAGTGACATTTTTGCCAATTCAAGACTAAATTTGTTTCTTGACATCTTTTTAGAACTTTAGCTAAATTAGCCAAACATGAAGTAAAACAAGAGCCAAAAACAGAAAAGTCATCCATAAATACCTCAAGGCCATTCTCTACCATATCAGAGAAAATGGATAGCATGCATCTCTGGATTGTTGCTGGTGCATTACAAAGTCCAAAGGGCATTCTGCGATATGCAAATACTCCAAAGGGACATGTAAAAGCTGTCTTTTCTTGGTCTTCTGGTGCTACTGGGATTTGATTGTACCCAGAGTATCCATCTAAGAAGCAGTAGTAGTCATGACCAGCCAGCCTTTCAAGCATTTGGTCCATGAAAGGGAGTGGAAAATGGTCTTTTCTGGTTGCATCATTAAGCCTCCTATAATCCACACACATTCTCCATCCAGTAATGGTTCTTGAGGGGATCAAGTCATTGTTGTCATTTTGAATGACTGTCATGCCCCCTTTCTTTGGAACGGTTTGGACTGGACTTACCCAAGCTATGTCTGAAATAGGATAAATCATACCGGCATCTAGCAGCTCGACAACCTCTTTTCTTACCACTTCTTTCATTGTAGGATTGAGTCGCCTTTGTGGTTGTCTTACTGGTTTAACATCACTTTCCATAAGAATTTTATGAGTACAGAAGGAGGGATTTATACCTTTCAGGTCAGAGATAGACCAGCCAATGACTGTCTTGTGCTCCTTGAGTACTTTCAGCAGCTTTTCCTCTTCATGCCATTCCAGCCCTTTGTTGATGATTATTGGATATATTTCTTTCTCACCTAAGAATACATACTTCAGATGCTCAAGTAATTCTTTCAGCTCCACCTTAGGTGCTCCAGCTGGAATATCATCTTCCTTTTTCTCTAGCACTTCCAGCACAACTTCAGTATTTTCTGGTGTGGATTCTTGTTCTGCAACATGAATTTCTGCAGCAATTTCTGCTGCTGTGCTTTCTGCTTCTGTTGCATTTTCTTCTGTAGTATTTTCTGCTGCTATTATCTCTGTTGTCATACCTGCACAAACAACATTATCCAACACATCTAGCCTAAAACAATCATGTTCATCAGTTGGATGTTTCATAGCATCAAGCACATTAAAGACAACAGATTCATTATCCATTCTAAGTTCAAGTTTGCCCTGCTCTACATCAATTAAGGCCCTAGCAGTTGCTAAAAACGACCTTCCTAACAGTAGAGGGATTTCACTTTCACCCTCCATATCTAAGACTATGAAGTCTGCAGGGAAGATGAATTTATCTACTTTCACTAAAACATCCTCAATCACCCTGATGGTTTCCTTAATGATCGGTCTGCAAGTTGCAAGGAAACTCTAGTGGGTTTTAATTCAGAGATACCCAGGGACTTACACATTGATAATGGCATTAAATTTATGCTAGCCCCTAAGTCACATAGTGTCCTCCCTACATTGATATTTCCTATGGCTATAGGGATATTGAAGCTTCCTGGGTCTTTCAATTTTGGTGGAAGCTTTCTCTGAATGATGGCACTGCACTCTTCAGTGAGTGCTATGGTTTCACAATCCTGCAGTTTGTGTTTTTTAGACAAAAGTTCTTTCATGAATTTTGCATAGTTAGACATATTGGCTAATGCCTCAGCAAATGGAATATTAATGTGTAAACTTCTTAAACATATCTGAGAACCTGACAAACTGCTGCTTCAGGATTTGTTGCTTGGTCTGCACTGGATATGGGGGTTTCTCAAAGCGAGAGAAACCCATTGCTTCTTTGGAGGTGCGGAATTTTTCTCCTTGGTATTTTCTGTAACTTTTTCTTCTTCTGTGGTAGCTGCTGTATTTTCTTTTTCTGCTTCTTTTCTACTCACCTTAGGCTTTTCTTGTGGAATGAGTACTTTCCCATTTCTGGTTGTAATAGCCTTTGCATGTTCCCTTGGGTTTATCACTGTGTCACTGGGGAACTGACCTGGTGGTCTCTCAGCTAGCTGTTTTGCCAGTTGACCAATCTGGTTTTCTAGATTTCTAATGGAAGCATCTTGATTTGTTCTGTGAGCTCTGGTTTCATTTATGAAGGCATTGGTAGCCTGAATGTGCTCAGTTGTGGTTTTGGACAGCTGCAACACTACCTTTTCCAGCTCCGACATCTCCTTGTTGGGAATGGCTGGAGGCTGTAGATAGTTGTTAGATTTGTAATCGAACTCGCCTCCTTGGAATTTTCTTTGATAGTTGTTTCCCGGAGCAAAGTTGTGATTCCTCTGATGTTGCTGCTGCTGTCTCTGGTCATTCCAGATTCCATTAACCTGCATAGGGTCAGCTCCAACAAGAATAGGACATACATTAGATTCATGCTCACCTTGGCAGTACTCACAGCTGATGCAGGGCATGCTATTGGATGAAACTTGAGCTGCAGAGACTTGAAGTTTGTCTATTTTTTCAGTTAACTTAGCCAACTGTTGGGCTAAGATTTTCTACTCTGCAAGCATGGCATCACTGCTGGATAATTGGATAGGTTCCCTTTTTGGCTGAATCATGAGGCTTTCATTTTCATTACGAGCAAGGGAGTTAATCAGCTCATATGTCTGAGCTGCAGTTTTTGACCTTATTGTACCCCCTGCTGCAACATTAACAATCATGCGTGACTCAGGAGTCATACCATTAAAGAAAATATGTACCTGCTTACCCACAGGCATGTCATATTGTGGGCATCTCCTGATTAATTCCTGGAATCTATGCCAGGCAGCACACAGGGTCTCTCTTCCATTTTGGGTGAAGTTGGTAATTTCATTTACCAACCTGTTGTATTTGTCCATGGAAAAGTATTGAGAGAAAAATCTTGAGACTAGTTCATCCCAAGTAGTGATGCTATTTGATGTTTGTCTGTTCAACCATCTCAGTGTATTTCCCTTAACAACAAAAGGGAATAAGCTTAGTCTTATAGCATCATCTGAAACTCCTTGGTGTCTGATAGTGTCACAGATTCTCAGAAATCTGTCAATAAAATCATGAAGGTCTTCAAAGTCTTCCCCACCAAACTGACTGTGTTCCACCAAAGCAATCAATGAAGGATTAATGTCAAAGTGATTTGCTTGTATTGGTGGTCTGACAATACTGGAGTTTGGTCTTGTGAACATTGGAGCCAGAATATCCTCCATTAGTTCATCCTCTGGTCTTGGTCTTGGCTGATTATTTTGTTCTTCAGCCATCTCTACCTCTGACTCTAATTCAGGAATTGAATCAAAGTCAAAGTTTTCTGCTTCTCTCCTTCTCTGTCTAGCTAGTCTCCTGTTCCTTCTAACAGTTCTTTCTATCTCAGGATCATACTGTAGATTCTTAGGATTAACTGAACCTCGCATAAACTCAGAGAAGCAATTAGTAACAAAAATTTCCAATCACAAAGATTAAAATTACTACAAAATCAGTTATATCAATCCCCGGCAATGGCGCCGAAAACTTGTTGCGAAAACGACAAGTATACCGCTCGTTTCAAGTAATAAAGTAGGTAAGTAAAGTATCGTATCCACAGAGATTGATACTGATTTCACAATAATTTGCAGTCTAAGCAATTGGAAGGGAAAAGAAATGATTTTTGAAAGAATTGTTTGTTGTGTTGAGAGTTGAGTGATTAAGTAAATGACATAAATTAAAAAGGATTAAAATGCAAGTAGAATGAGTTGTAAACCAATGGACGAATAATTGTGATTAGGACGCTATCCCCTTTTGATCCCTACCTCTTCCACTTGACTGATTATCGAAGTCGATTGCTTCTGATTACTCAGAGAATAAATCTTTTCTAATTTAGCTAATCCCTAATCCCTTAGCGAATTAACCCTTTAACCTGAATAAAAACCCTAATCCCTCAGTGATTTCTATCAAGTTAAGCATTTAAAAGAATATATTATAAAGTTTTGCAATCACGCATCCCTATCCCTAGGCAATGAACAATCGTTATCTTACTCATGTCAGAAATTAGAATCCCAACATCCCTATTGCGAATCCTAACCCTCAGAACTTAGATAGAATGGCCAATTCTAAGAAAGAGTATAACAAATAAGAACAGAGTAAAACAAAGTAATCATAACAATCTCATTCAATACCAGTCAAATTACAGAGGAGTTCACATTGGTTCTTGGCCTAACCACAATACAGAATTTAGCCTGACATAGTTATCAAAAACACCGAAGCATACATAGAAGACATTATTCTGCAGCAAACCCTAGCTTTGATTCTATGTAGGAGTGATTTCCAATGGTATTCCAAGCTCTTGAAGGTTGTAAAAGATGCTTTTCTTCAGCCCAGAGGCCCCTTTTTATAATTACCTTCAGTATGGTTTAATTTGGGTAACAAAGCACCTTCTTCCTCTGTATTTTCGAGCCAGATAATTTAAATCAGGAAACAGAATCTTTATGGCGCCACTGGCGCTCGCGCTGATCGCGTGGGCTTTGCGGCTTAGTGGCGCTGTTAGCGTGGCCTTTCACGCTGATAGTGTGACTTGTTCGAGCTGAATGACTGGTCCCTGCATGTTGCCACGCTACTCGCGCTGACTTTCACACTGATCGCGTGACTGCTTCGAGTTGAAAGGTTGACCTTTGCTTATGGCGCGACTCGCGCGGGGTTTGGCGCTACTCGCGTGGATTATTCGAACTGAAGCTTGGCAGTTTGTACTGTGGCGCGACTCGCGCGGGATCTGGTGCGATCCGCGCGAGACCTTCAGCTTGGTTTTCTTCTTCTTTTTGGCTTAAATCTCCTCCTTTTGGCCCTGAAATCATGCTTTGGAACTGAATGAGATAAAATTAACTATAAATGATAAACTTAGCCTATTCTGATCTAATTCCTAATGATTTAATTGAATTATAACCTAAAACTAGCCTAAAACTAAGATGTGTTAGCAACACATCAATTAGCCAAAATGGTAGTTATTACTTGGTCCCTTCCCAAAACAATAATTGTTGATGCAACGTAAAAGGTACACATTAACTAGAATGAATCGAATCCCTTCATAACAGAACAAAATAGGATGGTTTTGCATCCACTATGAAGAATGCTAAATACATAGTTTTTGGTCCAATCGTGATTTCGACTACCAAAACTCCCAACATTGCAGTAACTCCTGAAGTGAAATTGGTCATCTTCATATTTATGGGGATCAAATTCTCTCACCTTTTACAAATTTTCCTTACCATGGTTAGAGGAATGATGTTAAGAATAGAACCATCATTGTCAAAAACTTTTGCCAATGTTTTACCATTTATTTAGGTTTTAACATACAAAGACTTCAAATTTTTTGCCATCTCTAGTGTAGGTTTGTTGAACGTAATATCAATTCTTTATTAACATCCTCATCACCAATAGTAGATCATTCATGTTCTTCAGAACAAGCATCTCCATCCAAACTTTCATTTTGATAATAGCTAGCCCAAAATTCACTAGGAATTAAGCTTATAACATTTACTTCTGCACCTAGCAAATCATCATCATTCAACCTAGCTTCCAATAGCGAGTCCTTTATTTGTTTCAATTCTTGTTCTATTGGCTCCTCTTGAGAGATATTTTAAGCACCATCTTCTTCCCTGTTTGTTTCTAAAATCACATTAGCTTTCTTGGGTTCCATTTCACCCTTCTCAGTCGATTCGGTTGGCATGTATTTCATTGAATCAACTGAAATTATTGATTTCTTGGTTGCGGCTAATGAATGACTTCTAAAAGCTTGATGTAAATCAAGAGCCACTTGATTCACTGTAGTTTCTGCTTGGCCTCTAGCTTTAAGGTCCATAATCATGGCTAAGGTCTGCTTAATTTTATTCACAACCTTGGTCTCCTGCCACTTCCTTTTTCGAGTACGTGTTAATCCTCCAAGTTGCACATTTGACTTGCTTTGGACCACCTTTCGATACACACACTATTTTCTTACTTCCAGTTTTGCATATGACTTAATCGTTACGGATAGACCTTTTTTCTCATTGTTAACAGTGATTCGTAAATTTTTCATTCCATTTTTGACATTGAACTCAACCACCTTCTTTTGTTTAGGGGAACAAGGCTATCATCAATCTATGGCACTTTAACCACTTACATATAACAATGCATCCACTGTCTTAGTTCATCAAATTTCATGGATTCTTTTTTCCTTCTCATAGCTTGTCGCATATAGATTAGATTGGGACTAGTAATTCGATATATGGATCCATTAGAAGTTTCTTCTATTTGGGTCCAATCTGCAAACACACTTTAGCGAATCTAGTGAGGCACTCATATAACCCTTGTTGCCTGTGGGGACTATAACCTTTCAAATACTGAAGTCCTCTTAATGGATCTTTAAGTTTATTGCTTTCCTTCTGTTTTCGTCTACCAAACCCGCTTCATCTTCTTCCCTTTATTAGTAGGTTGCTCATAACAGGCCATATTAATGTCTAACTTTGGCAAATGGTTCATATCTACTGCCATTTTCGGCTGCACCTTTATTGGCTAGCTTTTTCTTTGGTAGGCCATATTGTATATATATATATATATATATATATATATATATATATATATAAAATAAGAGATAACATGTATATTCCCACCCCCCTAACATATAAGGTGTACAAGATACAACAACCTAACCATTGATGCTAACAGCATGATCGCAGATGCAATCCCCATCAATCACTTAGATTCCTAATGCAGGCTTCTAGACATATACAGTATTCAACATATGAGTAATTAAACGATTTTATATAATGATGCAACCAAGTTTAGATTTTGAATATGATCATATCAAAAATTTCTTTAAATGTTAAACTCCTTCCACAAAATATCAGCTTATTCCACTTATTCCATAAAGACCAAATAATTGCTACCCAATCCACCTCCTGGGCTTTTGATCCCTTCTTGCCATAGACAAAAAAACCAAGCTGCCAATATAATGACTCCAAGGAATTTGGCATTACTGATTGAATACCCAACCAATTGTAAAAAATTTCCATATTCTTATCGACATATAACATGTAACAAACAAGTGATCAACAGACTCTTCCACACATCCACACTACGGGCATAAAAAATTACCTAGCAGATTGATATTTGTCTTGCGGAGATTAGATCTTGTAGGTAATCTATCGTGAGTTGCCCTCCAAATCATAATTAGCATAGAAGGAGGGGCCTTGATCTTCCAAATGTTGGAGAAAAAATCTTTGTTTTCCATAATATTCTGATCCTGCATGAAATTAGATCTTTTTTGCTGGCTAGCTTAAAATGACCTCCGTTGAAATCCCTTTGTACAACTTGCCGAAATACAATGCAATTAGTCATAAAATTGTTGTAGGAATTGTGCCACTTACAATATTTTTTTCCCTTCCAATTCGTCTAGAGATGGTATCTTATGTCTATCCTTCAGCTGAATTTGCTGGTATTTTATTAGATGACAAAAAATCTGATCCGCCTTTGTCAAAGTCATACTTAAACTTTCCATCCTCAGCATCACCTTTGTTTTTTCCTATTTCAATGCTGGTCATGAATAAGGTTTCCCCTATCAGATCTCAAGAACCATGATATAATCTTCCTCTTGAAAGGTTTCAACATTCTTATCATCAATGTTAACTAATGAGATCAAATGGGATCATCGTCCTTTATTAGCCCTACTCAGTTCATTCTCATGTATAAATTGTTCTATTCAGTTAGCTTTAGAGGCTAACTAACTGAGGTCACCATATTCTTGGACTACTAGTTTTCTTCTAGTTGTGGATGCATATTACTAGATGTCGTAGACACATACTACACTTTTGGTAATTGTATTGAACAATGGCTTCCAGCCTTCCTGGACCTTTCTATGAAGTCTATTGTCGATTCGCCAACTATTTGCCTCATGTTCATCAAATCGACAATAGTTACTTCAGGTTCAGACCTGTAAAATTTGTCATGGAAACATCTTTCCATGTTTGCCTAGTTTTGTACTGAATTCGACAAAAAATTTGAGTACCAAGTAAAGGATATTCCCGTCAGAGACAAAGGAAAAAGCTGAAACTTATGAAACTCGTTCTGACTAGCTTCACCACTGTAGGTTGTGAATCACCCTGTGTGTTCCATAGAAAATTTCTCATATTCACCTAAAAAAGTAGAGAAATCTAGTGTCGTGTACCCTTTCGGCAAAGGCATCATACGGTCCACCCATTCTAGATATGACTTCTTATACATGGGTCTCTCCGTTGGTTTTAATTGAATGATAAAATACTTCTACATAGTTTAGGCTATCAATTCTAGATCAATCAAAGGCATCGTGGTAGTTTTCAGTGGTTGATAATTGATTTTCCCCACAACACTTGGCCCCAATCTTGCATCATTCATGACTTGATTAGCTCCCCTTAAAAGAGGTACAAAAGGAGTTAGGTGAGGTAAGCCATTTTGGCCAACAACATTTGCTGGTCTTTTGGCTAGCCCTACCTGTGCTGGAAAAACTTGGTAAGTATAACCATTTGCATGTGCTTTCCCCCTAAAGGTAGCGGAGAACAAATTACTAACATTACCAGACATATAACTCGTTTGGCTACTAAAGGTTTAGGGATAAACCCATTTGGCTACCTATTGGCTAGATTGTATTAAACCCCTCATGTCAAAGCCATATCCATCTTAGTTGGTTGCCATGTGGGCATAAATGCCAAATTTGGATGGGCCAATGGTATTAATCCTGCATGAATTGGCCTAATCAGATGTGGAGAATCGAGAATAATTACCTAATTCAACACTGGGCTTTTTCAAACTTCATGTTCATAACTGCTTTTATCCCTTATTCCATTGCTTCAACTTTAGTTAGAATCCTGCTTGCATATATCTTCAAGACATTTGATAAAAAAAATTGAATTTTCAAATGAATTGGTTGAATTATCCATCCAATATCTATATATAATCCTTTATTTGAAGTAACAAACAACCCCATTCAGCTATGGTTCTAAATTTATTCATTTGGCTAACTAACTCTTTATTCAAAATATTTTGAATGGTAAAAGGACATTACTAACTCATTTTCACACATATGGATGGTTTCTCAAAGCAAGATTATCATCCATAAAAGTCATACAATATCTTTCATTATCAACACATTCACCTCATCAAATAATATCTATATAGATTCAATTCATCATTCATCTCACTCACCAATCAGGAGCTCTTACCTAATTCATTAACATCATAAGAATTTTTAAATATCAAGTTCTCATACTCACATTCCCATATGAATGTCAATTATATGATAATAACAAGAATCCAATTCAATTACATAATTAAAAGTATATCATACTACAATCAGTACGACATATACATATATCATTACTTTGACAATTAGCATCTATCAATCTTCATATTCATATATTTACCCAAACATAACATAACCATCTTCTATTAGTTCATAAAACAAGTTAATCGCCTTCGGGTTCCATTTGAATAATCATATTTAAATATGTAATAGAAAACTAACTCACTTCAGGTTCATGCTTAGGCCCCAAAATACTTGTGCTTCAACCTCACACTTAAGTGTCTAAGTACTTATGTTTAAGCCCCATGCTTTAGCCCTGCAATACTTGTGCTTAAGCCCTGTACCTAAGTCCCAAAATATTTGTGTTTAAGCCCCGCGCCTAAGCTCCAAATTACTCGTGCTTAAGCTTAAGGTTTGCAACTTTTAGTGAACTTCGAAAATCACTCCATTGTTATTCGAAATGGCACTCAATGCTTCAATAATTTTGAAAACACATAGTTTATAACATCCAAAGCCAGAGATCAACATTTAAATCATCAAAGACAACATAAAACAAGAATTTAAGCTTCCTTTACCTCTATAGAATCAAAAAGAGAGATTTGTGAAGAAGGCGGAAAAAAGGATAAACTTTGTGTCCAAGATGATATGTTGTCTACCATTCCACAACAACTACAACACAAGGTATGACCCATGACCCAAAAGCACAAAGAAACCCCAAGTAAGAACCTAAATCAAGCTTTCTAATGAGTGTTCCGTGAGGAAAACAAAAAATGGAAGCAAAGGGGGAAGAAGAAAGGTTTTTACCGCACTAAGAACAACCCAAAGAACAACAAAGGAACTTCCTTTTACACAAGGAGGACCAAAGCTCAAGCTCCTAAGAGGATGCTTCTCTTGGAGAAGGAGAAAAAAAGTAAATAATGATACTTTGATTTGAGTTTCAGATTTCCAAAGGATTTGTGAGCGTTTTATCACTCTTTAATTTCCTTCTCTTCACACTTTTTACACTTCACTAAACTCACCACCCCTTTCCAATCACTCAAGGCCCACTCACCTAGGCCCAAATACTCTAAAAATCAACTAATCACACATAAAATATGGTTTAAGTATAAACATAAACATGAAGATAGATATAAACAACACAAACCATTACGTCATGATTAATTAATTAATTACAACACTTAAATTTAACAAGTTATAATTGGGTGAAATGAAGGGAAAGAATAAGAAATAGATGTTGACGTTGGAAAGAATAGATGGAATGGTTGAAGAGAGAAGCGGGTTAGCCTAATGACAAATAATACCTAAAATAATTTTTTTAAAAAATAAATGTGAGAGCCTAATTAAAATAATTTAATTATGGCATTCAATATAAGTTTTGAAAGAATATATATGACATCACACTACTATATATGTAACATTTTAGTAAAATGTTTCTAAAAACTTTTTGTAACATTTAAAAAATATTGCCAAATATGAATAAATGTTATTAATATGTTACATATGAACTATGTACAACATTTGATAAAATATCTCAAAAAGTCATTAATAACATTTATTCATATTAATGATATTTTTTAAATATTATCAAAAGTTTTTAGCAACATTTTTACTAAGTGTTAGACCAAAAAATGATGCTAAAGATCATATATGTAGTAATATATATGATCATATGAGCTATACATAATATTTGATAAAATATCACGAAAACATATTAATAACATTTTTACTAAGTGTTAAAAAAATATTGTTAAACATGAAATATGTTAATGTCACATCTTAATTTTGTTAAAACTCAATTCATATTATATGTTAGAACAAAAAAATATTGTTAAACATGAAATATGTTAATGTCACATCTTAATTTTGTTAAAACTCAATTCATATTATATGTTAGAACAGAGGCTTGTATCACAGAGGAAAAACTTATTACTCATATCACTGCAGAATGAATTACAAAAGCACTCTTTTATAGAGTTTCACATAAAGCCATATATAGCTAAAACAATTATTAACTAACTAACTAAATTAACTATCTCAACACTCTTCCTTAATTCAGTTCTACAACATTCATTATTCCTAAATCATTCCTAAGCCTTAAAAAGATCTAACTAGCTAAAACAATTATTAACTAACTAACTAAATTAACTATCTTCAATGGTTTGGTCAGAATATCAGCAACTTGGTCTGCTGATCTGCAAAATTCCAGCTTCAGCTTGCCTTTGCTAACTTGGTCTCTAAGAAAATGAAACCTTGTTTCCATGTGTTTACTTCTTCCATGTGCAATGGGATGTTTGGCCAGGTTTATTGCTGATTTGTTGTCCACAAACAGCTTCACCATTCCTTCTTTTCTAATTTGCATTTCCTTCAACACTGAATCAATCCAAATTGCTTGACATGCACTCATAGATGCTGCCACATATTCAGCTTCACATGAAGACAAAGCTACAATGGGTTCCTTCTTTGAACACCAAGCTTGAAAATGTAACCTGCTGTGCTTTTTCTATCATTCTTGTCTCCACACCAATCAGCATATGAGTATCCCACTAATTCAACTTTCTCCTCTTCCATTCTGCTTGGAAACAACAAGCCATATTCCAGAGTTCCTCTTACATACCTCATGATCCTCTTTGCAGCTAAGAGATGAGGAACTCTAGGATTTACTATGTATCTACTGATCAAGCCAACACTATAAGCAATATCTGGTCTAGTGTTGCAAAGATACCTCAATGAGTCAACCATCTGCCTGAATTGAGTTGAATCAACAACATCCTCCCTTCCATCTTTTTCTAATACTAATCTAGTTTCAGCTGGTGTAGCTGCTGGATTGCATCTGTCCATCTTGAATCTTCTTAGAGAATCACTTGCATACTTTCCTTGATGCATGACATATCCATTTTTCACCTTCTTGAACTAGATTCCCAGAAAATATGACAATTCTCCCAAATCTGTCATCTCAAACTCTTTCATCATGCTTTGTTTGAATGAACAGATTTCATGCTCACTCTTACCTGTCACCAACAGATCATCTACATACAAGCAAACAATTAGTAGACTTGATCTTTCTCCCTTCACATAGACTCCAAAATCAGAACTGCATTTCATAAATCCAATCTGCTGCAAAAATCCATCTATCCTCTTATTCCAGGCTCTTGGAGCCTGCTTTAAGCCATACAAAGCCTTCTTTAATCTGTAGACTTTGTCTTCTTCTCCTATCACAACAAAACCAGGTGGTCGTGCGATGTGTTGCAAACACATCTTGTTTTTAGTATAATTTTAGGATAGATTTTAATTAAATATGTAGGAAATATAATAGAATTAGGTTAGTTTAGTACTTTAATTGCCTTGAGCTAATTTCAATACCACTTAAGCATTTTGCAGGCAAAAAGGAGGAAATTCAAGCAAATGAAGAAGAAAACCAAGTCTGCAGTCCCGCGCTATTAGCGCGGGATCTCACGCTATCAGCGCTAGATGCAGGGAATGAAGGCTTTGGTCTCGAATGATTCACGCTATTAGCGTGACATCCACGCCATCAGCGTGAGAGAAGCCTGGATCAAGCCTGAAGACTCGAAGACCTCACGCTATTAGCGTGAGGATCCACGCTAGTAGCGCCGCCCTTTCGAAAGACCCACGCGATTAGCGTGGGATTGCGCGCTGATCGCGTGGCATTGATTTTGTTTCCTTAATTAAGAAGATTGACTGCGAAATTGGCAAAAGATAAAGGTCTAGTTACTCTAATTAAACCATTCTATAAATAAAGGCCTCTGGGGACTGCAGAATCTATCTCTCGGACCAACCAACAACCTTCTATCATCTATTTCACTCTTTCTTTCTCATCTTTTCACCATTGGAAGTCAAGAATCAAGGCAAGGTCACTTAAGAATGTATTATTTGACAGCTTTTGGTTTCTTGAAGCCTATGGCAGGCTGAATTTGTATTGTGGGAAGGCCATGAACTGATGTAACTCCTCTGTAACTTGAATTGGTATTGAACTTTAATGTTGTTTTGATTATTTTATTCTACTCTGTGCTATTCAATGTTTTATTCTTAATTAGAATTGGCTATTCTATTTAAGTATTGAGGGTTAGGATTCGCAATGGGAACGTTGGGGTTCTAATTTCTGACATGTTTAGAATACTAGTCATTCTTCACCTAGGAATAGGGATGCGTGGCTACAGATTTTATAATATGATCTTTTGCATGCTTAACTTGATAGAATTCACCAAGGAATTGGGTTTTTGAATTAGGTTAAAGGGTTAATTTACTAAGGAATTAGGGATTAACTAGTTTAGGAAAGACTTATCCTCCGAGTAATCTTAACAAGATCACATGAGATATATTCTTTGAATACTTAGTTTGACAGAATCACTAAGGGTTTAGGTTTCTCTATCAAATTAAAGGGCTAAATCGCTGGTTGTGCTCTAGGATTTACGAATTTAGGAAAGATTTATCATGTGTGTGACTTAAGATAATAAACCAATCAAGTAAAGGAGGTAGGAACAAAGGGGATTGCACCTGACCACAATTGTTTCTTCCATTGGTAACTTCTTTTATATTTCTACTGCATTTTCTATTTTGATTCAAACACAAATCAAACCAACAACTCTTTATTATTTCTATTTTTAATTCCAATGATTTAGAATTAATATTATTGTAAAAATTACCCCAATCCCTGTGGAGACGATAACTCACTTACTCACTTTTATTACTTGTTAACGATCGGTGCACTTGTCGTAACCTCACAACAAGTTTTTGGCGCCGTTGCCGGGGATTGGTTAACGGATTTTTACAGTAATTTTTAATCTTTGTGATTGGAATTTTTTGTTACTAATCGCTTCTCTGAGTTTTATGCGAGGTTCAGTTAACCCTGAGGATTTACAGTTCAATCCTGAAATTGAAAGAATATTCCGAAGGAGACTAGCCAAACAAAGGAGAAGAGAAGCTGAATATTTTGACTTTGATTCAATTCCAGAATTAGAGTCAGAGATAGAGATGGCTGAAGAACAACATAATCAGCCAAGGATGAGACCTGAAGATGAACTTATGGAGGATATTCTGGCTCCTATGTTCACAAGGCCTAACTTCAGTATTGTGAGGCCACCA
>PYAF01000017.1:1851-71595 GCA_007407185.1 Glycine tomentella
GATTACTCGATTTAAACCCTAGAGCTTTTTATTCTCCATGTGGTTGTCATAGTCTTAACTTGGTTTTGTGTGATATTGCAAATACTTCACAAAAAGCAAGAGACTTTTTTGGAATTGTACAACGTATTTACACTTTATTTTCTAATTCCACAAAAAGGTGGAGTATTTTAAAAGAAAATGTGAAAATGTTAACGGTTAATCCATTGTCAACCACACGATGGGAAAGTCGAGTTGAAAGTATCAAAGCTATAAGGTTTCAAATCGCTGATATCCAAGAAGCCTTACTTGAACTTGCTGATAAAGATAATGAGACACTAGTGCAAAGTGAAGCCAAGTCATTGGCAACTAATGAGCTCGGTAATTTTGAATTCTTGCTTAGTGCTATTATTTGGTATGAAATTCTAAGTGAAGTGAACTTGGTTAGCAAACAATTACAAACTAAAACATGATGATTGATGTTGCTATTGATTTGATTAAAGGTTTGATATCTTTTTTTAAAAGTTATAGAGAAAGTGGTTTCTCTAATGCTTTGAATACAACGAAAGAAATAGCTAATGAAATTGGTATTGAATCTGTGTTTCCTCTAAAACGTCAAATACGCAGAAAAAAACATTTTGATGAAACTAATGTTGAGGAAACTTCATTATCACCCGAGGAACAATTTAGAGTTCAATACTTTTTGTATGTTGTTGATCAAAGTATTGTTTCTTTGGAGAAAAGATTTGAACAATATCAAGTTTATGAGAAAATATTTGGCTTTCGGTCTAATTCTCATAAATTAAATTCACTAGATGACAGTAATCTCAAATATCGTTGTGTTTACTTAGAAGATTCTCTTAAAAAAGGAGAGGTTTCTAATATTGATGGGAATGAACTATTCGTGGCGGTAAAGTTATTGCGAGAGCTTTTACCTAAAGAAAAATTGGGAGCAGTTGAAATATTACAATTTATAAAGCGTTTTACTTGTTTTCCAAATGCAACAATTGCTTATAGAATTTTATTGACTATCCCTATTACTGTTGCTTCTGCAGAGAGAAGTTTTTCAAAACTCAAATTGTTGAAGTCGTATCTACGAACAACTATGTCATAAGAGAGACTAAATGGACTTGCTTTAATGACTATTGAAAGCGATCTTTTGGAAGAAGTTGATGTTGAAAGTGTTATAGATGATTTTTCTTGAAGACATGTGAAGAGGACAACTCTATTCAAATGACTTGTTAGAACCCTTAGGATGTTTTAACTGATTTTGGAATGTAATTTGGTAATATTTATTGAGCAAAGTATTTTTCTTATTTAAATGAGTCATTTATTTTTAAATTGCCAATTGAGGGTCCCATTTTCTAAAAAAGGAAAATATTAAACAGGGCCCCGAGAAAGTTTGCCCCGTCCCTGTATCTCTGTATAATGCAAACATAATTGTCACCCAAGTATAACTTGAAAAATCAAATATTGTCTTAAATTAAAAACGAATTTGTGGCTATCATTAAAGTTTTTTTTTTTATTTTTAAATTACAGTTAGGTTCTTCAGTTGGACAACAATCACAGATAGGCAACTCACTTACGTGGAAAAAATAGAGAAGTGGACGAATTCAATTGGTGTATGTCACAAAATGCAGATGAACATCAAAGAAGGATACACCAAATTTGTTAACCATTGGGTTTGGCTCAATGAAGAACGGTTTACAACAATATATAATTTTGGTCAAAATAAAAGGAAACATACTCCTTATCTCTATTATAAACAATAAAAATTACATGTTTTAATCACAAATATAAACAAAAAGTTGACTAATATTACCTTATTTAATAAAATTATTTCAAAATGTCCTTTATTATCTAGGTAAAAAAAAATTATACTTAATATCAAATTAATTTTTATTTTAAAATTAACATAATTCAATAAAATTAACTAAATTTTAATAAATATGAAATATTTTTTTTAATAATTAAAATCAAAAGTAAATATTTCTACCCAAAAATATCTGCACCACGACTTTATTGTAGACCTTATAACATCTTTAATGATAGATCCAAAATTGGAATATTAGATTACTTTTTGGTGAACCCTATAGTGTGTCATATAGGATTGAAGATCTCTTAATATTTATGACATTTCTTCCTTTACTAGTAGGTCCCAGATTGAGATCTTAGATAATTTTAATGAATCTCACATGGACCTCACTTTTAAATATTTAAAATTTAATTTAACTAATTAAGTAATTTATTTTAATTCATAAAATATGAAAAAAATATGAATATTAATAAAGCATATAATTAATTTTAACTTTTAATTTCATTTTATTTTTTTCTTTTCATTTTTTTATCTCGTCACATAATTTTTTTTTTAACTCCATACAGATCTTTAGAATTTTCGAGGAAGAATCGGATCTCTGCTTAAAAATCTACATTCTCTTTTTAATCATAAATTTTAAAAAAAATCTTCAACATCTCTACCTCCCACTAAAATTATTCTTATAAACTCCAAAAGAAATCTCACTTAGACATAAACCACAATAGGTTTTTTCACTTCTCCCTTCTCAAGAATCTCAGGCCGCAATTAATGCCCACACCTTTATATTCAAAAAATCAAAATTTCGAAAAAAGACAAGAGACAGAGCGCGGAGAGGATAGAGAAGAAGATATCTTCCTAGTCCGAGCTGGCACGTACGTGGGGCCCACACCCGCGAGATACTACTCAAAGAAGCATGTGGAGGAAACACGCGCCACGTGTGAAATGAAGTTGTCCACGTGGCGCTCCGAGGAAGGCAAAGCGAGATCGCGCGCAACACCAACCTCTTATCAACAAAAATCCTAAGAATAAATCTCCGTCGACAATGTTTTCTAACGTTTCTCTTCTTTTCTCACTCAGTGTCACTTCTTCACCGCCATGAATGCTATAGCCACTGCTTCTGCTCTCTCTCTTCCGATTTTTCTTAGAGCTGGGAAGCTTGACACCAAAAGGGTAACCTTTGTTTTTGTTCTACGTGTGTTGTTTTGTACTTTACTAGGTGTTTTTTTTTTTTTTTTGAGGTAATGGTAGAAGTAAAGTTTAGTTTAATTATTTAAATGACATGAAGTTAGGATGCTAAATGGTGTTTGTTTAATTGCTGAACTTGGAAGTTGGAAGGGTACGTTACATACTAGACATGTAGGGAAATTTGTTGATCCTAGTTACTTTAGATTAATTATTTATGTTTTTGTTTTTGTCCATGCAATTTTGAAAATTAGGCATGTGGATTTAGTTTTTAGCTGAACTGTGGCTTGCAGTAAAATGCTTGGTATATAGCTTAATTTAAATTGTTCACTACTGGTTTGAGGTTTCATTAGTTAATAGTTAATCACTTAAACCTTAAGGGAAATAGAGAAAAAGGGTTATGCACTGTTTACACAGTCATCCAATTACAACTCACCATATATGGTAAGTTTATTAACTTTTAAAATAATAGTTTAATAGTCATACATTGAGGGTGTAAAATAGTTTTACATCATCATGTAATTACAAATCAACGTTGATGTCACTTTTAAATTAGTTATCATAAAAGTCAACAATCTTATCATGCATCATAGTTTGTGATTGGATGACAGTGTAAAACTCTTTATACTGCCAGTGTATAACCCTTTTTCTCTTTAAAATAATTATCTTAAAGTAATTCAAACGGTGATTTGTGGTTGGATGACAGTTAGTGCATAGACATTAAACTCAAATAGATATATGAATAGATAACATATTGCAAGTTTCTCATTTGTATGGGCTACATTTTTTGGTACCTACATAACTGAAGAAGTGTGGTCTGTTCTCTGTAGCTCACATTTTTTGGAACATGTCACATGTCAAATTTCAGGATTTGAAAGGTAGATTTAGAGTGTTTGCTGTATTTGGAGAAGAAGAGAAGAAAAATGCATGGGGTGCGCTTTTTGATGTTGAGGATCCGAGATCTAAGTTTCCACAGAACAAAGGGAGGGTTTTGGATATATATCAAGCACTAGAAGTGGCAAGACATGATATTCAGTACTTAGATTGGCGAGCTCGGCAAGATGTGCTAACAATCATGCACCTCCATGAAAAGGTTTCAACTGATTTCATTTAAGTTATTGTTATATAGAATCAAATTGATGCTGGAATGGACTATGGTGGATTTTGTTGATGTTTAGCCTTTGTGAATATTGGACATCTATAAACTTGGCCATTGGATCAGATTACTGAGATTAGAGTGTCACTACAATATAGTTTTTGTTTGACTAACCCCTTTTACTCATTGAGTTATGCATGTTTCACCATTTATTGATTTATACCTCCAAAAATTATTGGTGTAGGTGGTCGAAGTTCTTAATCCTCTAGCTCGCGAATATAAATCAATTGGCACCCTGAAAAAGGAGCTAGCCGAGTTGCAGGATGACTTATCACAAGCACACACACAGGTATTTAATTTTAGCAGTAGTAGACCAGTCAGTGCAACTTGAAACCAATTTGTTTTTAATTGATCTAACTTGGCAGAAACTTGTCAATATGTTATTAATCTGTCATTTATTCAACTTAATGAATAACAACAGGTTCATATATCTGAAGCAAGGGTTACCACTGCTTTAGATAAACTTGCTTACATGGAAGAATTAGTACATAATAGGCTGTTGCAAGACCGAAGCACGGCTGAAGTTGCCCAAACATCCTCTTCTCCCGGTACTTCTGCAAATTCTTTAGTTACAGAAAAGAAAATGCAGCCACGGAAAAGCTTGAATGTATCAGGTCCAGTTCAGTCATACCATCCCCACTTGAAGAATTTCTGGTATCCTGTTGCTTTCTCTAATGACCTAAAGGATGATACCATGGTAAGTCAATATGTGTCTGTGTTTTTTTTTTTTTTTTTTTTCTGAAAAAATATCTATTATATACTTAGAATATTTGTATCATCTATTTCAATAAAAAAAATCAAGTAGAAACCATTATGATATGATAGTAGAACATTTTCTTTCATCAGATAACAAAGTAAAATAAATGAGCATTTGACATAGATTCTGATAGGTATTGCTTCTATTTTTTTTTTTTTTTTTTTTTTGCATTCATTTATAGGAGAGCTGAATTTAAGGTTTCTATCCTAATCTCCCCATTTGAATATAACCATGTAGGCTCCTAAAAGGCCTTTTTTGTGGCACATTATGACTTGTTGCAAATGAAAATGTTTCTCTATTTTTCTATTATTATTTTCTATTTTATCACTTCTTTTTCTTTTTGTTGTTTTCAATTTATTTAGGGGGGTAATGGGGTGTCATATATGATTAAAGATAGACATACTCATAAGCTAAATGCAAATTCTCATAAATGTGTTACTCCTTTTCTATCTCAGATCCCAATAGAATGTTTTGAGGAACCATGGGTTATCTTTCGAGGAAAAGATGGGAAGCCTGGATGTGTGCAGAACACCTGTGCACATAGAGCCTGTCCTTTGCACCTTGGTTCAGTAAATGAGGGTCGTATCCAATGTCCCTACCATGGTTAGTTGTCGCCCAAACATATGATTATGTCCTAGAAATGAGTTATATGTACTTGTGGATGCTAATTTATGTGCAATTTCACATTACACAACCTACAGATTTATGTACACTGAAATTGACATACTCTAAAATTTCAAATGGTTGGATATCAGGCTGGGAATATACTACTGATGGAAAATGTGAGAAAATGCCATCTACTCGACAGCTAAATGTGAAAATAAAGTCAGTTCCATGCTTTGAAAAGGAGGGAATGATCTGGATTTGGCCTGGCAATGACCCCCCAGCAGCCACACTTCCATCTTTACTACCTCCTTCTGGATTTGAAATCCATGCTGAGGTATGTTATGAATATAATCTATCCCTTAGGTATTGTGTTCGATGCAAAATAAAAGAATTACAATTATATATGATTGATTAAAAGAAAAAGAAACCTGTGTTTTCTTACTTGCTGGTTCTTCACTTGTTACAGATTGTGATGGAACTTCCAATTGAACACGGTTTACTTTTGGACAATCTTTTGGATCTTGCACATGCCCCTTTTACTCACACCTCAACATTCGCTAAGGGATGGAGTGTTCCCAGGTTTGTTTGGTTTATACCCTTAAAACTGAAAGCAATTGTCATTCAGAAGGTGTAACCAGTGATGAAGGGATCAAAATGCCTTTTGGGGATGTTACAATTTAGCTCGTTTCAAATTGATTGAAAACTTCTTTCCCTTTCCCCCCAAATTTGTTTGAAGTTTTTGGCTTCTAGAATAAAGAGTTGGAATTTTGTCATGCAGAGGATTCAATAGGTTAAACTGATTCATGGTCTTGAAAATAGTAAATAGTTATAACAATTCACTCTAAGAAGCCTTTTTCCATTGACAATTTTATTGTAAATGCATTCAAGGGTGATATTTTTCTGGGGTTAATGGTTCAATATCATAATGTAGTCAGTGCCACACACTTTTTATTTTGAATTGCGCATTAATGGAATACTTCAGATTTTTGTTATGTCTTAGGCTCTTAGTTTTATCTTATGAAACAATAAATTTGTAGCTCACTCAGTCTCCTTGCATGAATTTGAACTTGCAGCTTGGTGAATTTTTTGACACCTGCATCTGGCCTGCAAGGATACTGGGATCCCTATCCTATCGATATGGAGTTTCGACCACCTTGCATGGTACTATCAACCATTGGAATTTCAAAGCCTGGGAAATTGGAGGGACAAAGTACCAGGGAATGTTCAACGCACCTGCACCAACTTCATATCTGCTTACCGTCTTCAAAACAAAAGACAAGATTGCTATACAGAATGTCACTGGATTTTGCTCCTCTGCTTAAGCATATACCTTTAATGAAATATCTATGGAGGCATTTCGCAGAACAGGTTGAGTGTTTTTCAAATCATGAATGCATATTTTGCTATGTTTGATAACCATGTTTGAACTAGAGGAAGAACAAAAGGGAAAAAGAAAGGCTAAATCACCTATTTCGTCCTTGAAAGTGTTAGGCGTTGCCGTCATAGTCCTTGAAACTAAGGAAATTCAGAATAAAGTCCCTATAACTGCAATCTGTCAATCACGTTAGTCCAAATGTTACATGCTAACATTTGACTTTAGTGATAATATTAACACATCCTTAGGAATCAAAATGATAGTAATTTGTTAAAGTGACTTGGATAAAACAGTTGGCAGTTTCAGGTGTTTATTTCGACTCTCTAGCTTCAGGGACCCATGTGATAACATTTAACAATTTCAGGACATAAAAAGTGACTAACCCAAAAAGAAAATATAACTCAAAGGATATACCAGGTTTTGTTGTGGATATCCTCATAAAAATTGTGATATTTAAACTTGCAGAGGATACAAAAACACCAACAGGAAATCTTAAAAATCTAAGATAATTCTGCCTATAATTCAATATGATTTGAATTTTTAGTATTGATTATTTATTGAAGTACCCTTCTCTAGTTAAATAAAAGACAAAACTTTACAAATGTATCATGTTCTCATTTTACTTTTAGTATCAAGTTCTCAACTCAAATTATGGTATGTGGATAGCAATATGTTGCAAAATAAAAAATCCATATGGCATCATTTAATTTGAGAAGCTAATAACAAGAACATGAAAAAAAATTATGCAAGTTTTGTCCTTAAATAAATGACATCTTTGTCTTGTCCAACATGTGTTAATTGGTGTGTTTTAATGTTCATCTACAAAAGGTTTTAAATGAGGATCTACGGCTAGTGATGGGGCAGCAGGAGAGAATGAACAATGGTGCAAACGTATGGAATTTCCCAGTAGCCTATGACAAGCTTGGGGTGAGATACAGAATGTGGAGAGATGCATTGGAGAGAGGAGCCAAACAACTACCATTTTCACCACAACACAGAGATTAAGTACAGAGTGAACAATTTATTTTTTTTTTTGTTATTTTTTCTCTCACTCTGTGATGCTTCTTAAATCCTCCGATAAGGAATTTTTCTTTTTTCAACTCAAGGCTTCATCATATCTACAAGAGCATCCGGGAACTGTTGTATTCATCAGAGGCTGTTCCTTTCCCTAAAATAGTCGAGTCTTGACACCTTTTCACCCTTTTTTCATTTTTATTTTTTAAATTTGTGTACAGTGTCAATTTTTTTTTTTTTTCCCCTTGTGATATCTGCACCATCTCTCATCTGGTGCCTTAACCTTACCCTCATACAAAGGGGAATGTTGTATGACACAATGTTCAGGGCAATGTAATTTAATTCAGAGTACCTGATTGGTTTGGGTTACAACTTCAGACTTTTATATATTTTCAATTGTGTTTGTGATGAAGAAATCCAAGGTTTTAAATGATTGTGATATTTGGTTTACAAAAAATAAAAAATGTGGATAAACACAGTTAATGCAGTGGTGGCTGATTAAGACATTAAAATTTTCTATAGTTACAATGAATCATTTTTTTTTTTTACAAAGTTACAGTGAGTCTTTTTTTCTTTTCTAATTTCGTAGTTGAAGTTGAAACTAGGTTTCTTTAATTAAAATTAAAGGTGGAATGCTCATTTGTTTTTTCTAATTCAAATGACATTTTCTTGCACAATCTTTTACAAAGACTTAGTATTACAATTTAAATGATCATTAAATATTTTAAACCCTTAATCTTTCTTAAGACTTACGCAAAATTTATTATTATTATTTAAGTCCAAATAAAATTATACAAATTAATAAATGATATTTTTAAAAAAAAATCTTGCATTATCTTTCTCTTTTATAGCTTTTAACCTATTATCAACTAAAATTGATGAATATAGGTTATTACTTCCAATATTATGAATATTATTAAAGATATTATGATCAATAAAAAATTAAAAAAATTAAATTTTTCATACATAAACCTCCAACTTAAAGGGAACAGTGGTCAAAGTGTCATGTTTTAAAAAAAAAATCTCATAATGTCACGCCTACAGTAGTATTTGTCAAAATGCCACGTGGCATAATTTATTGGTTCTGCAAGTGAAATTGGTGGGTTGACGTGGCGTTGCTCTATTGGGACACGTAATTTGCTATAAGTATCAGTGAATTACGTGGTCTGAACAGGCGAATTTCGGGCAAGACACGTGTCGGGGAGGGAGTAGTTCGCTTGACAGGCTAGCGAATTACGTGGGTTCTGACAAAGCATGACATGTGGCAAGCTTGAAGCGCAATGTGTATAAACTTCGAGCAGCCATAACTTTTGACTGAAATATTCGATGGAGGCGTACAATATGTCAAAACGCTCGAAATTCAGTCCTCTAGCCCTCGGCAAGGATTTGGTCAAATATTTTTTTTTTGTAAAAAAACACCTCTAAGTGCCTGAAAATTAGGATTTAGGATTCAATAATCTAAAAATTTTCAAATTATCTACTTTTTTAATTATTTAATTAGTTAATTTAATGCAATTTTATATTTTTTAATTACTTCTCTCATTTATGATCGTTTTGACATAAAGTACGTCTCCATCGAACATTCCTAACAAAAAACATCACTATTCGAAGTTTATATGCACTATCAATTTTACCAAGCGAGGGTTAAAGGAGAGGGGAGGTTTATATAGTAGTTGACCAGCTGTATCTAATTCGCTAGACCCACTAGCGAACTATCTATTACTGCTACTTATGAAATTTGCCACTGTGCTGCCCGCTCTGCACGTCCAATAGAAGCACGCCATGTACTTCGCCCACGTGCCCAACGAAATATGTTGCGTGACATTTTGAAAAATTATTTGCTGGGCTTAGCATTTTGAACCATTTTTTTTTTAAATTGTGGCACTTTCGCCACTGTTCCAACTTAAAGTATATTCTAAATATTAACTATTTTTTTATTTTTTCAATAAACGATTGTTTTTAAAGAATAAACTCAGCCAAACTTTACAGTGAATTCTAAATAAGGCTAAAAAAGTGACACAAAAATCCGACACAACAAAGGCATATAATCGCATTCTTCAAGTACAATTTCCGAAATTATTTTCCGATTTCCACAAGAAAAAAAAAAAACACGATCATAGTATTGTACATAACAAAACAACTAACAAACCCTCAGTTTTAATTTTTTTTTTAATCTTTAAATTTTCCCAAAACCTCTCTTGACACATTTCTCTTCACAGTTCGGAGCCACAGAAGGGGCAGAATCGGAAGTCAGCCTCCACCGCGCGGTTGCAGAAGCGGCAGCGCAAGGCGTCGGGAACCACCGCCGCCGCCGAATCGGCGGCGGCGCCGGGCGGCAGGGAGTAATTGTACGGAAAGAAATTCTTACAACCGCCGCAATATAAGAGAGGATCCTTGGCCTGCCACCGCCAAACGGGAACGAAGAAGAGCTTGAGAACCTTGTCGTAGTTGACGAGATCGACGCGGTTGTTGGCACAGAACGCGCACTTGCCCACACCAGACTTCAGCACCTGCCGCACCTCTTGCTGTAACCCTCCCACGAAGAAAAAGAACATTGCTATAACCTCTCTTAAGTCTTAACCTTCCTTCTACGTTTTTTTTCTCTTTATTCTCAAAGTGAAATTTGGTGGTGTAATATACGGGGAAATGTTCGTTTTCTGCTTTTTGTTTCTCTGGAGCCTTCCTGCGATTTCTTCAGCTTTGGGCTTCTGTGATAAGGGTCTTATAAAGCTGGATCAGCACCAACACGTACAGCTTGGTGAATGGGATTGCTATTTGTAACCTCATTTTACTCATACACCTCCTTTGGGTTTTGTATTTACTCATGGCAACGGTTAGCATGGGAAAGGTAAATAGGTCTCCCTTCATGGAAAAATGTTTTTCGGAATTTTTTTTCTTCTTTTGAATTAAAGGCTAGGATTTTTTTTCTCTTTTTTTTCTTTTCTATTTTCTTTGTTTGTTTCTCAAATTACCACTTATTCCATATTCCATTGATTTGTAGCTTCCACCGTTTTCTTTTCTCAATATCCATGATTCCACCACGGTAGCAAGAGCCAAATCTCACAATGATGAACAGAGTAAAGGAGCTGAGGCAGACAAAGAAACAAACATGAATCTGATTCGAAAGTTGGAAAGGGCAGCCAACGATATCAATGAAGCTAGGGATGAACTGCAGATGTGATATTTGCAAGTAATTCGTGAAGTTCAAGCTTGTGCCTTTGTTTTTTACTCTTACGACTCCACAGAGAACTAATTAGGGGTATTCACAGGTACAGATCAACTGCGAACTCAAATTGACCAGAACCGATTTGAACAGTTTGGGTTAGATCATTTATGTATTTGGATAAAAAATGATCTGATCAAAATCGTTCATGTATGGGTTGGGTGGATTTAGAAATATAGATCCGATCAAAATCGAACTGAACCGATCAAAATTGATCAAATTTTTTAGATTTGTTTGGTTTGGCTTTAAATATTACTAATATTGGGACTCTAAGTGTTGGAATTGCAAATGTTTATAATATTAATGGATCATATTTTGTTCATTTGTTTCAACAAATCTGGTTGCACCAAAGCTTATTGTAAGAAATTAGTTTGTAGGAAATAGTTGTGATTCAGACTATTATAGTAAATATCGTTGAATAATATGTTGTTTTAATTTGTATTATTTTATTTTAGAATATTATGTTGATGGTATTAAATGAATTATTTTTACTACTTTCAGACATTTGATAATAATGTGTTAGGGTAAATAGCCATTTTCACCATGTGTAGAGAACTGACAAATTTGTCTCTGAAAGATGAAAATTCAAATTTTAGTCTCTGAAAGTGAAAAAAGTGCGACAAATTCATTCATCCATTTTCGTTAATGAAAAAACTTACGTGACACAAAGGGACGAAGATGTCACAAATGATTGCCAACATGGTTGTTGAATAGATTGGGCCAAAATGTTAGTAAGTTTTCATTGGACTAATTTGTCAGACCCTAAATTTCGTTTCATTTAAGGATAAAATATAATTTAATATCCATCTTTCACTTTTTTGTTCTAACCTATAAAATATAATTTAATTTTTCCATTGAACCAACACACTTGATTTTGTTTTAACCTGTAATTCAACACCAACATGCTTTCTCACCAACTCAAAGGACAACAACCCATTAAGCATATATCTGACGTTGTCAAGTGTCAACTTCTTTCTCAAACAGAACTGAGTCTAACACATAAGGATTTTCAAATTCCACTAAACAAAAACCAAATCAACGTTGATAATAATATTTTCAACATAGAGAGAAAGAATAGAATAGAATAGATCACATCCTCGTTCGAAATTACACTTCAGAAGTCAATGTTGGCCGGACAACCTTAAATGTTGCTTCAACTTTTGCAAGAATATTGAATGGTATTTTGGAGTTTGGTAATATGGAAACGAGTAAAGGGTGTGATTTCGGTAAAAACACCAAATTTATGACAACTTTTATGACATGAAAAAGAACCCGGAAAAGGATATGTAGAGAGAGAAAAAAAACATGAATATCTTATGATATTATTATGTTCCAAGAATGTGTCAATGATCTAGGTAGTTGAGAAGACAAGCAAATAGTTCTAACAAATTTGCAATGCGTGTAAATGAATATACTAAAATTTGTATTTTCATCTCTCGAAACGAATTTGTCAACGTTCTACACATTCAGAGACGAAAATGACTATTAACCCTAAATTGCATTTTACCCTTAAATAAGACGAAATTTGGGATCTGACAAATTTATCTAATGGAAACTTACTGAAATTTTGGTCAAATGAAAATTTAATGACATTTTAATCCAATCTATTATGCAGCCAAGTTGACAATCATTTTTGTGATACTTTTGTTCCTATGTGCCACATAGGCTCTTTCATTAACGGTAACAGATGAAAGTTAATGGTGAAAATAATAGGAATACTTCACAAAAATCAAGAGGTGGGTGAATTGGTTGAACCTTGGTATTTTAAAATCAAATTCAAATCAGAGTTTCAGGATCTTTATCACTTACAAAACCAAGAAACCTTTTACTCAATCAAATAGCTCAGCCCAAGAATTCAATAGATCAAAATAAAATCTATTAAACAATGAATATGATTCAATAGTTGCATATCACAGATTTTGATGATTTTCTAAGGAAAATATTTTGATTGATCTTTGAGTTATTATACCTTTTTTGATTCTTCTGTTTTGGAGGCACAAATATAGTTTTTCCAACATATTTTGAGATCTTTTTGTACCCAAAACCAGAAGTATCTGTAGCATACCTTTGCACACTTAACATCTCATCCAAGTTGCATTTTTCTCTATATAACTTTCTCAAAAGATCAACTAACTAGCTGATTTCAGATAAACTTGTCATATATTTTTCTCTTTGACACTTTTTGTAATCATCAAAATCTTTTTGAAGCAAGTTATACTTGTTAACACTTGTAGAGGAAGAGGCACACACATATCCATTCAAATTGTAACTTGAAACAAGTTTTTCATTCTCTTCTTTCAAGTTGCAAATATATGTTTGCAATTCAGTAATCTTTGCAATATGCCATCTAAGATTTCCTTTTAACTTGTTGTTGGATATTGCAAGTTTTTTGGCTTCTTCATGCATTTCATGGAAAGCATCAATAGCTTGATTACATTCAGAACTTACCTCAGTTCCATCACATGAGAGATCATCATCTTCTTCATTGATTGTGGAAGTGAGGCACATGTTAGCTTCTTCATTTTCAGTTGAAGATTCTGAAGTTGTTGACTCATTATCTTCCCAAGCTATGTAGGCTCTTTTAGATTTTCCTTCCTTCCTCATCTTGTTCTCTCCTTGTTGCTTTTTCAAGTAGATTGAACATTCAGATTTGATGTGGCTAGGTTTACCACATTCAAAGCATGTAAAGTTGTTGTCAATCTTCTTCTTCTTCTTCTTCTTGTTGTTGTTGTTGTTGTTGTTGTTCTTGCTGGTCTTAATGAACTTTTTGTTCTTATTTTTCTTCAAGAACTTGCTGAATTTTCTGACAATTAAGTTCATGTTGTCCTCTTCTTCTTCATCACTTGTTTCATCCTCTTTTTCAGCTTTTGAAGTTGCAGTTTTTAATGCAATGCTTCTGCTTTTCTTTTCTGCATCTTCATTACATGTTGGTTGAGATATTTCAAGCTCATATTCAAGTAGCTTATCAAATAGTGCAGCCATGGACATCTTTGATAGATCTTTGGATTCCTTGATTGTTGTCACCTTTGGTTGCCAAGGCCTTGTTAGACACTTTAGGATCTTGATGTTCAATTCTTTAGTACCAAAGATCTTTCCAAGACCCAATAGATGGTTGACAATATGAGTGAATCTTGTCTGCAGCTGAGAAATGCTTTCATTGGTGTTCATCTTGAACATCTCATACTCATGGATCAATGCATGCTTCCTTGATCTCCTAACTTCTTTAGTTCCTTCATGAGTAATTTCCAGCATCTCCCACATCTCTTTTGCACTTGTACATCTTACTGTTCTGAAAAATTCGTCAGAGGAAAGTGCAGAGGTGATCATATTTTTGGCTTTGAAATCATATTGGACAACCTTTTGTTCAACATCTGTCATCTCATCCCATTCTTTGGGAATCAATTCATTGGCAACAGTTTTCTTTGGAATAAAAGGACCATTTTCCATAGCCTTCCAAGCACCTAGGTCATTTGATTGAACAAAGATTTTCATTCTATTTTTCCAAAAACTAAAATGTTCCCCTTCAAACATAGGAGGTCTGTTTAAAGAAGCAACTTCCTTGAAGGTTATTTGTGAGGTATTCATTTTTCTTTTTGAAGAAAAACTAGTGATCTTGAATAACTTTCAAGAACTAGCTCTTGATGCCAATTGAAAATAATAGGAATACTTCACAACAACCAAGAGGGGAGGTGAATTAGTTGAACCATGGTATTTCAAAATCAAATTCAAATCAGAGTTTCAGGATCTTTATCACTTACAAAACCAAGAAACCTTTTACTCAATTAAATAGCTCAGCCCAAGAATTTAATAGATCAAAATAAAATCTGTTGAACAATGAATATGATTCAAAGAATTAAAGATCAATGAATAAGATGAGATTAGAGATATAGAAATAAGAACACAAACAATTTATACTGGTTCACTTCAAAACCTGAAGCTACATCCAGTTTCTTCTAATTCATACTAAATTAGAGTTCCACTATTATAAAATATTCTTACAAGCTTTTACAAGAACATCCCCTTTATCAACCCTAAATAAAGAACAGAAATCTAAAACCCTATTAGACTGCTAAGGAGAAAGATTCAGAGAACACTACTCTAATATTTATGCTAGAGAATCCTTCTCTAGTCCCAAGCTATAAGAATCCTATTACAATAGCCAATTTCAACAAATTATGTAAACGAAATTACAATCAATGAGTTAAGGAAAGAAACAACCTGATGATCCAGTGAATGACATGCATATGAATGAACAATTCAGGTTGGAATACAAAAAACAAACTCAGAACATTCTTCTTCCTTAACCTTTGAAAGAAACTTCTTGCTTTTAGAATCACTCAAAAACCCATGAGTGTTTTAGTTGATGCAAGAACTCATAGAACTCAGAAAATCACTTTGAATGTGTTTAGAAAGCTTGTGTATGCTCAGAATACGAATTGATCAAGTTACAAAACAAGCTGAGCCTTAGTTCTATTTATAACAAACTTTTGTAACTGTCAGTAATCGATTAAACGCGCCTAATAATCAATTAAAACGCTCATGTAATCGATTAAAACAATCTTGTAATCGATTAAGACAGCAAGCTTCAATTTTTCAAAATACACTATGTAATCGATTACGATATTTGGTAATCGATTAAATCAGGAAGCTTTATAAAACAGAATAAGCTATGTAATCGATTACAGTATTTGGTAATTGATTAAGACAGGAAGACAATATTTTCAATTAAGCCTGTGTAATCGATTACTACCTATTGGTAATCGATTCTTCCAGAGAGTCTTAAAACCATGTATAGCAATGTAAAGCTTTGTAATCGATTACTATCTATTTGGTAATCGATTAAAGTGTTTCAACAAAGCAGTGTATGTGAAAACAAAGGTTAAATAATCGATTATTCCGATAGGTAATCGATTACTTTGCTCTTGAAAGCTTTTCCAGAATGAGATAAGAACAATTTAATCGATTATATCTTTAATGTAATCGATTACAACAGTATAAAAATAATTTTTCCAAAAACCTTTGAGTCAAAAAATGAAACCTTAGTAAAGTATTAAAAGCTTTGTTTGATTTTCATAAAAACCACTTTGTTAAATCAATGAATGAATGATTGAATGTATGAATGCACGGATCAATCAGATTGCTTTCCTTTTACATAAAATTCCAAGTCTTCAAGCATGTTGAAAGCACAAAACTCTTCTTGTATCAAAGACTTCCAAACATCATGAAGCTCCCCCTATGTCCAACAAACGGATGAATGAATTTGTCGCACCTTTTCACTTTCGAGAACTAAAATTTGAATTTCTATCTTTTAGGGACGAATTTGTTAGATCTTTATACATTCAGGGACGAAAATAACTATTTACCCTATTGTGTTAATTGTATTGGATATTTGGTTGAATCATGATATAAAATAGTAGTTTTAAGAAGAAAAAAGGTCAAATTTAAGTGGGTAACCTATTGGCCCGAACCGAACCAAGTCACTCATGAATGGGTTGAATTTCAATTTTATTTTTTTTTTGCTGAAAATCAAACCGATCAAATTTAATTGAGTTTGATCCTAAATTTGACCAAAACCTACCCGAACCGATCGGCGAACACCCCTAGAGCTAATACAATAAAAAGTGATATTTAAATTAAAACCATAAATTTAAGACTTTAAAGAGATTTTCTTTGTGATCTTTTAACAAAATATAAATTGTAAATTATCCAAAGCCTTTATTTTATGTAAGATCCTTCTTTTCTTCTTATTCTAGTTGCTTCAGTTTTTGAACTCTCGAATTCAACAAAATCTAATGAAGAAAGCAAGAAAAAATGAGAATAGTTGTGCATTCAAGTCAACACACTCAGATACATTCATTGACAACTTTGTCATCGAGAATATATGCTCGCTCGTGGTGAATGTGTCGACACAATCTGATTCCAATTTTTCGCTGAGCAACCCACCATTTTGTAAAGAATATGAATATCTCACACTTAACCAAGAGGGGGTTGAATTGGTTAAGACTTGGTATTTTAAAAAAAATTCTTTAATCAAAATCAGAGTTCCTAGGATCTTTATCACTTTTCAAAAGCCAAGAACTTTATTCAATCAAGTATTTCAGCCCAAGGAATTCAATGAATCAAAACTGATATAATTGATCAAGAAATTTAAACAAGAACACAATGAATATAAGAGTTAAGGAATAGAGAAACAAGACAATCAGATTTATACTGGTTCACTTCAACACTAAAAGCTACATCCAGTTTTCTTCCAACCAACACTAGGTTAGAGTTCTACTATTATAATTTTTTGTTCTTACAAGCAATTACAAAGTCTCCATTTATCAACCCTAGATAAAGTACAGAAATCTAAAACCCTATTAGATTCTAAGAGACAAGAACCTGAAAACACTACTCAGTTCTTTCACCTAGAGAACCCATTCTCTAGTTACAAGCAAGAATCCAAATACAATAACCAATTCACAAAGAAAATAGAAAACAAAAATTACAACCAGATTAAGGAGAGAGACAACCTGATGATCCAATAATGCAATGCAACATGAAGTTACCAACTTAGGCTGAATGATTACAAATCAAAAAGCACAACTTTCCTTAATCTTGAACAGGTATCAAACTCCAAGCATGACTCAAACACTCATGATTAAGACATAATGGAGCAAGAAAGACTTTATCCCTTGGAAAACACTTAAGAATACTCACAAGAGTGTTTAAGCTCAGAAAATACGAATGGGTAATGTTTCACAGAGTTAGAAAAGCAGCTGAGTCAAGGTTCTATTTATAACAACTTCTTGTAACTGCCTGTAATTGATTAAACGCGCCTAATAATCGATTAAAATGCTCATGTAATCGATTAAATAAACCTTATAATTAATTAAAGTGTTTAACAAAGTTTCTGGGCATAAGCAACGAGCAAAATAATCGGTTATTCCGTCTTTGTAATCGATTAAGACAGGAACTTTCAAAATATAAAATGCACTGTGTAATCGATTACTATCTTTGGTAATCGATTAAGGCAGGAGCTTGTGGCATTCCAAAATATATTGTGTAATCGATTACGAAATGTGGTAATCGATTATCTAATGCAAACTTACAAAGTTCAGACACAAGGTGTAATCGATTACTAGAAATGGTAATCGATTAAAGCAGGAAAATGACTTTTTCAATTTAAGCCTGTGTAATTGATTACTACCTATTGGTAATCGATTCTTCCAGAGAGTCTTAAAACCATGAGTAGCAATGTAAAGCTTTGTAATCGATTACTATTTATTGGTAATCGATTAAAGTGTTTCAACAAAGCAGTGTATGTGAAAACAAAGGTTAAATAATCTATTATTCCGATAGGTAATTGATTACTTTGTTCTTGAAGGTTTTTCCAGAATGAACTAACAACAATTTCATCGATTATATCTTTAATGTAATCGATTACAACAGTATAAAAAAACAATTTTTCCAAAAACCTTTGAGTCAAAAAATGAAACCTTAGTAAAGTATAAAAGGCTTTGTTTGATTTTTATAAAAATCACTTTGTTAAATCAATGAATGAATGATTAAATATGTGAATGCATGGATCAATCAGATTGCTTTCCTTTTACAGAAAATTCCAAGTCTTCAAGCATGTTGAAAGCACAAAACTCTTCTTGTATCAAAGACTTCCAAACTTCATGAAGCTCCCCCTGTGTCCAACACATTTCCGTAACCCTACCATCATGGCTAATATCTAGTGTATAAGCACAAAGGGGGAGAAGAAGGAGATGAGATAGAATAGGAAAGAGAGAAAAATGGTAAACTAAGAAATGAGAAAGAGTAAAAAATTTGAGCCTTTAATTCAAAAGTAGAAAAAAGGCTTAAATATACTTATGGTCCTTGCAATTGAAATACAATAAATCATACTAGAAGGGGGTTGAATAGTGTTAGTCAAAATATAATATTTTTTTTTTCAAATGAAAGATGTTTATTTAATAAACAAATTTGTTAAAAGCCCTTGTCCAGTGAATAAGATAGGTTTTATTAAGTATCGGTGTACTATCGTCCAATAATGTATAAAACTTATTTTTTTAGAGAAAATCTTATATGAAGTATGTATCGATAGTAGACTTTGAAATACTTTGATAAGCTAAAGAAGATCAGTAAAAAATACTTCGTTTTATACTGGTTCATTCAATCTGAGCTACATTCAGTTCTCCTTTACCAACTAGTAAATGGTTCTACTAATCAAACTTGATTATAACAAGTATTCTTTTTTGTCACTTCTAGCTTACAAGTATTCTCAAGGACATTACTAGTACAAACCTTAGACTTCCCTTGAATTTAAGAAAACTCAAATATTATTTTATCACTAATCACACTCTTCGCTTTCACAAACAGAAGTTTGATATAGAATCAGAGATTCTTTACAACACTCAAAGAGTGTATTTACAATGAAGTTCTACTTTCTCACAAGTATTTTGTATATCATAAAGGATGGACTCTCATAAGCTCAATGTATTTCTCAATAAATGTTTTTCTTTTCTTTTGTTTTTTGATTCACGACTCTTGTTTTTCTGTACGTGTTCTTCGTCACTTCAAATCTTGATGCTGTATTTATAGAGAGACTCGTAATTGTGGAGAGTATCTTCAGGATTGAATAACATGATCATTGTGCAGCTTGATCTTGTTTCTTGGAATAAGCAGATACTGGGCGTCTTTGTCTGATAGGATTAGGACTTTCTATATCTTTCATTCATAACTCAATATGACCGTTAGACATATAAAAGGAAATATAAAATAGATTAGCATATATGTTCCTTTTTAAAAAAAATCATATAAACTGGAATAAACGGATAAATTCGAATAATCGTTCATATTCCAATTGGTGTTTGGATGGACTAGACGAATACTTCTTGCTTCCAGTAGACGAGATAGGTAGTCACTAATGGATAAGTCTCTCTTGATGTTGCTGCTAGTCATCAATCTTGTTGACTTACATATAAGAAATTGGTTAACATAAATTTTATATATTTATTTTCATCAAAATCTTAAGAGGTGTATGGGTCGTCCAGTGTCTAACAACAATTTAACACTTTTTTGTTTTTCGTTTTAGCAAAATGTTTTTGCTTTAATCCCAACAAATTATATTTATTTTTCTTTGTCCTTATTGTCATGTTACAAAAATGATGACATAACCATCATGCCACATCATCACTTGATGATGTCATCATGCCACATCAACATGGGGTACCATATCATCATTAATTTATAAGAAAGAAAATCAAAACAAATATAATTTAGAGACTCTAAATCAAAGAAAAATGACATTTGCAAGGACAAAAAATATTTAAGTTTTTAAATGCATGTTAAAATAAAATAATTATATAAGTTATTTTGGAACATATTCTCTTAAGTATAATTTTGTATGCATCAAGAGACAAAACACCAATGAAAGTTCAATGTATGTTTTAACTTCATGTCTGGTTACCATCTTCAACACAAAAGACCATAAGAATGTTCCCTTTTACCAATCAGAGTTCTCTTGTTTTTACAAACACATCTGCCAAAATTGCAACCCATTCTATGGCAGCCTTTTCTTTCTCTTTTATTGATAATTGTTGGATTGAGGATGTTCCCAATCAAGTGAACCAAATCATCTCCAATGATGTAACTTCTGCTTTTGCTTTGCATCAATAAAATCCAGCTCTTACCTAAAAAAAAAGAATATTTGATCCTTTTAGGCAATCTATGGAGTTATTTTGCAAAACACATGGAAAGTGTTTTCTGAATCAAGAATGCATAATTAATCGTTTGTGAACAAGGTAGGAAGGAAAAAAAGAAACTATGCCTTAAAGGACATGTCTGATAGCCATGTCTAACCACAATACAAGTGGAAGAGCTATCATGAAGCCCGCAACATTGCAATTTGTGCAATTGGGATCGCTAGGTACCCAATGATGAGTGCCTAATTCAGAGTGGTAGGTGTTACAGATTCTATAAATGGGCTTAGTAATAAGGCCCATTGAGGAGTAATGGATTGGTGACCCTAACTAAAAGTTAGTTCGTGGACCTTGACAACTTCAAAGATCATGATGCCGAACAGTTAGAGATTTCGGCCATGATTATCGGAAAATCTGCAACTGACCAAGAGATAAGTGCAGTATAAATAACATATAGTTTCAGAGGAAAATGTACACATTCTCGTTCTCTCTTATTTCCATTCACACTGTGCACACACCTCACCCCACTGGTCAAGTATCCCTGCGTGCATAGTGATCACCTTCTGAAGGTATTTCTTCCCTATAAATACCTTAAGAGAGAGCTTGATCCAACATCAAATTACCAGCATTCCTACTGGACATTCCTGTTCACAAATAACGGAACATTGGCGCCGTCTGTGGGAAACTGTAAAGTTCAAATCCCACGATTCATGATGGTTAATACCAGAAGCAACCAGTCTCTACCACCACGTTCTGATATGCTGGGAAGAGAAGATTTACCACCTGGCAATCAAAATGCGGTCCACGATGAAGATGTGCATGTGACTGATGCAATTTCAGATTCAGCCTCGTCTCGTGCTCCGACGGGACGAGTAATTCGTGATGCTCATCAACCGAACCCAGTTCCTTATCCATTGGTTATGGCGACCCACGAATCGGAACTGGTTGAACGATTAATGAGAAATACTTTAAATTCGATCTGTCTCGAATTGAAAATATGGAGAATAGATATGCTCTTTAAAGGCAGAAGGATATTAGAAACATTACACTCAAGATTGAGGAACGAAATGAGGCATGGAAACGTGAGGAAGAACAATTCATACAATGCATGGAACAACGTCTCAGGAATGTGGAGACCCCGGACCATAATGAGAATCATCGACGTCAAAATAGTCATGCAGTTAGGAACGAGACGAGCCTCCAGGCACATTAGGTCCCAGTTGTTCCTACGAATTTTCAGATAATTCGGAAGAAACGGTTAGTCAACTTGAAATCGGGGGATCATCTTGAGCGAACCTTTGGAATGATAACCCGGTGTGTCATAACAGTAAGAACGTGGAGAATGCACAACCGGTAGTTCCGAACCAACCAACCAACCCCGGGATGAAGCAGCCAGCACACCAGCCCCGGATGGACGACTAGAATCTTGCCTTTGAAACTACATCCCAGCTAAGGAGAGAATGAGGAGTATATCGGAGGAAATACAGTAGAGGACAACACAACAACAGTCCTTTCATTGACGAGATATTCAATGCCCGGTTTTTAGATGATTTTGATGGTTCTTTTCTGTCAAAATATGATGTAACCAGGACCCACAGGTTCACATCGATGAATTCGATATGTAGATGTGTGTTCGAGGCATTGACGAGCCGATAATCTCTCAGATTTTTGTCACTACTCTGACTGGAGCTACCCAGACATGGTTCCATACCTTGCCTTTGTGGTCGATTCGTAATTTTGAAGATTTTGGTCAGAGGTTTTGTTGAATTTTGCGACTAGCAAAAAATAGTCGAAGTCTGAGTTCACACTCTGTAAGATAATACAACAACTCAGAGAAACGTTACAAAGTTATCTGGACCGTTTTAAAGAAGCAACATTGCAAGTACAAGGATTAGAGGAGCAAGTGCAAGTTTACCTTATTTCAGCCGGGTTAAATGGATCATCCTGATTTGCGAAATCCATATATAAAGAATCGGTGAAGTCGTTGGTGGAGTTTCGAGCCTGGTTGAAAAAATATTTGGAGTTGGAGCAAATGGAAATCGTGAATGCAACGGGTAGAGAGAAGGAAAGGAGCCCCAGAAGGAGAAGCCTATTGCCAAGGGGCCGACAACACCCGGGAAATCCAAATCAAGGCAGGAATATGGAGTTCAAATTCAGACCGGGGAAGTATGAAAACAAGTATGAAAAATAGACACCACTGAACGTATCCCGGTCACAAGTTTGGAGGAAGGTAGCGTTGACAGACATGAAGAAGGTGGAACGGCCTCATCCATTATACAATAAGGCCGGGGTGGATAAATCTTGGTTCTGTGAATTTCATAATGGACCGGAAACACCACTGATCAGTGTTGGGATCTTCGAGACGCTATTGAAAAATTTGTCAGAGAAGGAAGGTTGAGGCAGAATGTAATAAAGACCCAGGGTCACAGGAACAAGCGCAAGGGAGAAGAAGCCCAATCCGGGAAAGAAAAAGAAGACAAGAAGAAGAAATATAATAATGACGATGAGTTTCAAGAACCGGAATTCAAGAGTAACGTCATATCCGGAGCCCTAGGAGGAGAAGGAGACACTGCTAATCAGAGATGAAAGTACCTGAAAGAAATTCTTTCAGTAAGGGAGCAGCCCAGATTTAAGGGGATAACTGATAAATCAGAACCTCCTATTTTATATTTCATGGAGAAGGACATAGAAGATGTGGTGCCGGGTCACGAGGATGGTCTAGTGATTACTGGAACATTGGCCAATTTCCGGGTTAAAAGAATGTTCATAGATAATGGCAGTTCGACATATATCATCTTATGGAGTGCGTTCAAGAAGATGAATTGGGACGAGGAGGACTTGAAGCCGTATAAGACGATGTTGATAGGCTTCAACGGAGGTAATACCAGTCTTAAAGGCTCCATCGACTTGCGGATGACGTTAGGGGCCAAGGATGCATTCAAATCAGAAAGAGTCAGATTCGTTATGGCCGATTTCCCTTCCCCATACAATATTATCTTGGGAAGACCAACTATCCATAAATGGGATATGTTAATGTCTACCAAACATCAGAAGATAAAATTTGTAAGGAACAAGGATCAGGTGGTGACAATCTGCGGAGACCAAAAAGAATCCCGGCAATGCTACTACAATACTGTTAGGGAAAGTGAAGGCGGTCCATCCTCACCACCCCGGATACGACCAGGGGATTAGGTGGACCGGAAAACAGCGGAGCGGCAACCGAGAAAGCCAATAGACATGGTACAGTTCAACATGAGAGGAGGTTCTGAAGAATGGAGACCAGAACCAGCTGAAGATGTAAAAGAAGTGCAGATAAGGAACCAATCGTGGTAAATCATTAAGGTTGGAAAAAGAATGGATTCAAACATCATAGACAGACTCATGGAATGCCTCAGAAGGAACCAAGACGTGTTCGCTTGGAAAGTGTCTGAAATATTGGGGATAGATCCAACTTTTGTTGCCACAAGCTATCCATATACCCCGGTTCGAACCCAGTCCAACAGAAAAAATGGAAGCTCGACCTTGAAAGAGCCCAAACATTGGCCATACATATTAAAGAATTGTTAGAAGGCGAGTTCATACGAGAAATTCAATACACCACATGGTAATCCAATGTAGTCATGGTCTAGAAATCTAATGGGAAATTGAGAGTATGTACGGATTATACTGATTTAAACAAGGTATGTCTCAAGGATGCCTATCCGATGCCAAATATCGACCAACTCGTGGATAATTCGTCTGGGTTCCAGCTACTGTTGTTTATGGACGCTTACTCAGGATATAATCAGATAGTCATGTACCCAACGGATCAGGAAAAAATGAATTTTATAGGTGACTAGGCAAACTATTGTTATAATGTGATGTCTTCCGGGTTGAAGAATGCAGGGGCTACATACCAAAGGATGATGAATAAGGTCTTCGAGCCCCAACTCGGTCGAAACATCAAAGTTTACATAGATGATATGATCGTGAAGAAAGCCACTATGGAAGACCATATAACAGATTTATAAGAAACATTTGGCAGGTTAAGGGAATATAATATTCGCTTAAATCCACTTAAATGTGCGTTTGGGGTTTCGACCGGGAAATTCCTGGGTTTCATGCTAACCCATGGAAGAATTGAAGCGAACCCGGATAAATGTAAGGCTTTGTTGGATATGCAATTTCCAAAGAGTAAAAAGGAGATTCAGCAACTGACGGGAAGACTGGTCGCTTTAACACGCTTTCTTCTGAAATCAGCAGAGAAGACGCTCCCTTTCTTTAAGCTACTGAAGAAAGAAGTCGTGGTAGGATGGAGCTCAGATTGCGAGGCCGCATTCACCGAGGTAAAGACATGTTTGGCCTCCCCACCTGTATTATCAAAACTGGAGCCCAAGGAGATATTAATTTTATATTTATCGGTGGGAGATGAAGCGGTTAGTGCAGTATTGGTAAGGGAAACCTGCAAAACGCAAAAACCTATTTATTTTGTAAGTCGAGCCCTACAAAACACCGAGTTATAGTACCAGAGGTTGGAGAAGGTGGCTTTCACCCTGTTGGTAGCTGCAAAGAAGCTTCGCCCGTATTTCCAAAGCCATATGATTGTTGTCAGAACCAATCAGCCAATTCGGCAAGTACTACACAAGCCAGACTTGGCTGGAAGGACGATAAATTGGGCAATACAATTGTTCGAGTTTGACTTGAAATATGAAGCCCTACATGCTATTAAATCCCAAGCTTTGGCAGATTTCGTTATGGAACTAACCCTGGTTAGTGGAGATATGGAGAACTATTGGAGGTTGTACGTTGATTGATCGTCTAACATGAAAGGAAGCGGAGCTGGGGTCATACTTGAAAATCCGGAAGGAATGGCTATTGAATAATCCCCTCAATTAAACTTCCCCACATCGAATAACCAGGCCGAGTATGAAGCACTGACAGCCAGGTTATTACAGGCGAAGGAACAGGGAGCAAAGAAAATAAAGGTGTTCAGCGACTCTCAGCTCGTCAAAGCCCAGATCGAGGGACAATACCAAGTGAAGGGGTTGTTGTTGGCCAAATATTTGATTAAGGTGAAGGAGATCATTGTTGATTTCGACGAAGTAATGGTGAGCCATATCCCTAGAGAAGAAAATACAAGGGCCGACATCTTATCGAAATTAGCAAGTACTAAGAGCCCGGGTAACCACCGGACCGTGATTCAGCAGGAAATCTCTAGGCCAACCTGCGTAATGATAATATCGACAGCGGAAGATTGGAGGCGGCCGATGATTAAGTATCTAGAAAAGGGTATATTGCCGGACGACACTATGGAAGCCAAGAAATTGGTACGTGATGCAGCTATGTATACAATAGTAGACGATGAACTATATCGTAGGGGACTGCACACCCCGATGCTGGTTTGTTTGAAACTCGACAGAATTGAGTACGTGTTGACCGAGATACATGAAGGCACCAATGGCCAACACATGGGCGCTAAGGCATTAGCGAAGAAGGCTTTGCAAGCCGGATACTATTGGCCGACAATGGAAGCTGACTCGACAAGTCACGTGAGGAAATGTGGAAGTTATCAGAAACATGCCAGGATATTGTGGTCTCCTCCTACCGAGTTGCAGTTCATTTCAGCACCATGACTCTTTTTTAAGTGGGGAATGGATTTGTTGGGTCCATTCAAAGCAGCAAAAGGGCAGTTAAAATGGTTAATAGTGGCAGTAGATTACTTCACAAAGTAGATTGAAGCTGAACCTTTCGCCACCATTACGTCGGCTAGAGTTCAGAGATTCTTTGAACGAAACATCATTTCCAGGTTCGGGATCCCAGGAGAGATTGTAACCGATAATGGAACATAATTCACTGATAGACGTTTTTAAGAAATGATGGTCGGGTTCCAAATCAAGCATCAGTTCGCTTCAGTAGAGCACTCGCAATCTAACGGACAAGCCGAAGCAGCAAACAAAGTAATCGTTGAAAGATTGCGAAAGCGGATGCATGATGTCGGTTCGAGTTGGGTGGAGCAGCTTTATTGCGTATTGTGGGGACACAGAACCACGATTCAAATGTCTACTAAGGAAACCCCATTTCTAACGACCTATGGTTGCAAAGCCATGATATTAGTGGAAATTGGTCAGTTATCTTGGAGACGCAACCACGTACTGCAGAAGGGTGAAGGAGAGAATAATGAGGCTCTGGCCATCGAGTTGAATCTGACGGATGAGATCCGAGTTGAGGCTCATGCCCGGGATCTGCTAGCAAATCAGCGAGCAGCTATGAAGTATAATAAGAAGGTGAAGCAAAGATGTTTTGAGCAGGGCGACCTAGTGCTTCGTAGGGCGGATATCGGAAATAAAAATGCTCGAGAAGGGAAGCTAGCAGCTAACTGGAAGGGACCATATCGGATTGCACAGAAACTCTGACAAGGAGCCTACATGTTGGAAACCCTTGACGAAAAGGCATCAAACGGACTTGGAATGCGGACAAATTGAAGATATATTACAATTAGTTCCAGGTTGGATGGAAGGAGCAATAAGCCATATGGCAAAAGAAGAATTTGTTTTCTATGTTGGAATTCACAATGTAATGTTGTAATTCGTGTGTCTCTTTTATTGAGAGTATGAGCCGGGGTACAATAAATTGTCAACCACGGGTTCATATGGTTCTCTTTCATTGAGATCATGAATCATTGTGTAATCCAATTGATTAATCATTTATGAAATCCCTGTTTTCCTTTGATGGGACTAACAATTTCATTTATAACATGTTTCATTTATCGAGAGTATGAACGATGGTGCAATAAAGCTTTTAGCCTGGAATTCATATTGTTTTCTTTCATTGAAATCATGAGTTGTCACATAATTCGATTGTTAATCGTTTTATGAAATTTATCAATCAATAAGGCATTTGGATCTTTATGAAAAGATCGCGAACTTATCTGTGCAAAGCTGCATAGAAGTTAATAAAAACCACAAGGTACCGTGATCGATAATATCTCGGTAACAATCGATGTGCTATTTAAACCCTGATCAGGTTGGAATGAAGGGCATCTAGGTAAGTGAAGCCCTACATATAGCATGTTAATCATTGTCAGGATCTAATCCGGGAAACACAACCCGAATAATGTTACAGAGGAGCAATCTGTATTGCAAAATGCTTGGTCGTGGAACCAAATGAATATTTATTTTGCGCGTGAAGGATATTTTAAATGTTGGCCAAATAATTTCATAAGGAATTCGGACTACTACGAATTCATGCACAGTTGGATTAAAGGAGCGAATACGTCAAATAAATATAACATTGTCAGTTAGGTCAGGACTAAACCCAGCAATGTTTGAAAAGGGCTTGAAGATAAAATGATAAAGTTACACAATAAACCGACATCCCAGTCCTTCATTCACCTATGCCCCCGAGGTCTGAACTTGCATATCAGCCTGCTGGGTAGAGGTCACTTCTTCGGCTTGTGCCGGATCCTCGTCCATTGGGACTATGGAATCTTCAGGAGGAAAAGGAAGGACCAGCTTGCCATTATGCACGTAGGCTTGAAAATGCATACCGGCAATATTAAGTTCAACCCTCGGATTCAAACATCGTATTTGCTCCAGGGTGTTTTTGAAGGATTTTTCCACCGCCGTAGCTAACGCCTCCCCTATCAAGATAGCATCCTCCTCGGCCGCTTGCAACTGAGATTCAGTCTTGTACAACTTTGATTCGGCCTCTTTGCACTCCAATTGTGATTTTTCCAGCGCACTCTTCAGTTCATTGAGGTGCAAAGTTAGCATTGAGTTTTTCTTTCGAGCTGTTTCCAAAGCCGAGTGGGCACTCTCAGCAGTTTTCAAGGCAGTTTGGAGGTCCAGACGTAAAGGAGACTAGTATTGGCGAAGCGAGGGGGAGCCTTGGCGATAAGGATCAAGTCATTGGCAACCCCTTTCTCCCAAAGGCACCCCAGTGAGGACCTAGAAGCAGCGGTAGAAGGAGGAGGGTAGAAGAAACTGGCAGCTCGACGACAGCGATCCTCGGTGGAGTAGGTGCTAGGTTATTTTTGTTGGTTGGAGCAACTTCCAACTGCGTCGGTTGGGCAACCTTACGCTTCTTCCTCTTCTCCAAAATGTTGAAGTAAGAGGGAGGTTGTGCCCGCTTTGGGGTTGGAGCATGCTCAGCCGCTCCGGCGGAAGGAGTTTTCTTTCCAGTCGTCTTGTCTGCCTCAACAACAGGGGTGGTGGTAGTGACCTTTGTTGGGGCGGGAGAGCTTGTGGCCGGGATCGCAGCAGAAGCCGCCTGCTTGGACTTAGTGGAGGATGGCGGCTGGGGTCCCATATTGTTAACTACAAAGCAAAAGTAAATAATTAGACCAAATCAGCAAATTGAGCATGTTCATACTGGACTCAGCAGAAAACCCGGATTGGTGATGGCAAATAAAGAAAGCAGCATTTGATGGGCCATAGGCTTCCATTTGTGCTGTGATCCGGATCACGGATGAAGCGTCAGAATCTGACATATCCGTTTCCTTGAAATGGTAGGAAGCAGGGGGAAGGTCATGATGGGTATGAGTCCAGTAGAGTGGGAACTTCCACTCTACGTCCTCTGACTCAGGGCCAGATAGAAAGAAAGATTGTTTATCAGGTTCGGCAATAACCATGAACTATTTATTTTTGAAGTTTTTGAAGGACTCGGTAAAAACCGTGAAGAGTTTACAATTTGAACGACCCCGGAGAAAGACCCATCCCTTCTAATTAGGAGGTTCTTTACTCGTTCTACCGATATGTACAGTGAAATAATAAAAGAAAAGGCGAACAGTACAGGGGGTTTCTAAGTGTTGACAAAAAGTTCAAAAGACTTGATAAAACCCCAACTATTGGGGTGGAGTTGTGAGGGGGCAACATGAAGGTGATTCAAAACTTGCATTTGGAAGTTCGAAAGAGGCAAATGAATTCCTAGACGGGTAAATACGTCTTTGTAGAAGAAGAAAAAATTGGGCTTGGTCCCTTCCCGGACAGAACAGATGGGCTCGTCCGGGTTAGGAGCACGGACACAAAAACCATCCTGATTTCCGACTGGGAGAGCAGCAATAATTCCCGGTTGCAAATCAGATAGGGTATTTAACACTTCATATGTGACCCATGAAAACTTGGAAGCTAGAACAGGAGAACAGTTTGAGTGAGACCCGGCAGAGTGAGATTCATCGACTAGCTTTGATGATGATGGATCCATAATACCTACGTAAATGAGATGAGAATCAGTAAAACATACCTGAAAGGGAAATATGGGTCATATGAGTAGAGGAGTTGGTTAAGGTGTTGTCCGGGGTAGGAACGACCTCTATGGGATCACTTGTGTTAGAAGACATTTTCTATACAAGCGCCTCAGTTCAGAGCGCAGTTCTCGAATTGGGAAGAAGAATCGGGTTGTACCGGCACAATCCAAGTATGGAATCAGCCATCGTATCGAACCCGAAATTTAAATAATAACACCTCTTAGTAACACAATCAAAGCACGAATCAAACCGAGTTTCAAAGGAGTCGTCTAGGGAACTATTCGGTTCTAGACAGGAAGGTTGAGTTTGTGGTTGAAGGTTCAAAGTCGAAAATGAAGGGTTGCTGGAGGAATCCTTAGATTTAGGTTTGGGTTTATTTTGTTTGGGCACTAAAGGAACATTATGTTCAGAAACGTTAGTTTCCTTGATGGTGAAAGAATCCCCAAACCTAGATGTGGGGTTATTTTGTTTTGGTACCAAAGGAACGTTATGCTCAAAAACATTAGCGCCTTTGGTAGCAGAACTAGAAATCTTAGTTTTCTTGGTGGTAGAAGAACCACCAGAATGGGCACGCAAGAGATCGTTTTCCCTTTCTTCCTCTGAAAGGGGCATACCAAAGAACCACCATCTACATTTGGGGGTAACTGTTTTCCGTAGATGTTTTTCTTCTTCGGGAGTGAGTTTCATCGTAGGAAAAGAGTGAAATAAAATTCCACATGTGTGGATATAGAGAAATTGCAAGAAGAAATTGCAAAAATGATGAAGAAGGAAGCGACTCAAGAATATAAACTTAGAAATAGAAAGATATCAAATGAAGGTGGTAGACGATGTACGACCAGAATAATGATGAAAGCAAAATTGTAATGAAACTATAAAAAGAAGTTTACGATAACGAGGGTACCTACAATTGACCAAGAGGTAAGTGCACTATAAATAACGGATAGTTTCAGAGGAAAAGATACACACATTCTTGTTCTCTCTTATTTCCATTCACACTATACACACACCTCACCCACTGGTCGAGTATCACTGCATGCATAGTGATCACCTTTTGAAGGTATTTTTTCCCTATAAATACCTTAAGGGAGAGTTTGATCCAACATCAAATTATTAGAATTCTTGTTGGACATTCCTGTTCACAAATAACTGAACAGTAGCTCACTTGCTTTTCTATTTCTTGTGACTCGTAGGGGATCAACAATCTCGCAATTAAGTGTGGAAGATCACGATCTGAAGTGCAATCTCACTTCTACACGATTTCTAGAACATATTTAAACGAAAGGGGCTCCTAACATGTAACATCATGCACTTAGATGATGTAAATTACAATTTTAACAACCTTGACAATAACCAATTTTTAAAACCTTGACTGAATGGGTCATCATAGAATAATAAATTGGATTGTAAGGGTTGCAATGATAAATCGGAATTCTGCAATTCAAACATAAGATAATAATAGATACACATTACACTTTTTTTATTTATAAACCACATCTATTCTTCACAAAATACCATTTTATTCAAGTCAAACTGGTCCATTATGAATAATATTACATTCCTTAACCTTTAAAAAATTAACAATGTTCTCATAAAGTTTTTACAATTTAAAAGGCATAAAGATTACTATTTAAAAAATAAATTGAGCATCAACATGTTGATCTGAGTAAAAATAAGCTTAATCTTCTTTAATTAGGATTTCAAATTTGAGTTTTTTAGATAAAAAAAATGATTAGAAAAAATCTCTCTAAAGGAAACCAACATAATACTTCAATAAAAATTAATTCTCAGCAAATTAAATTAATAAATATTCTACACCAAATATTATAATAACAAAATAAAGTAAAATAAAATAAATTGAGCCAAACTTCACCCCCAAATACTAAAGCGATAAACGAAAAAACAGTTCCACCAAATTCACACTGAACAAAAACTAGCTCCATAAAACATATATTAATTGTTTTATATCCCTCTCTCGACATATAAACTATAAAACTAACAGTTTTCTCATGCCTTCACGGCTTCACTCTCTCCACTCTTCCTCACATTAACTTCCATTTTAACAATATCCTTTCATGAATTGGTGGATTTCATATATATATATATATATATATATATATATATATATATATATATTATTTTCAACATTTAAATACGCTCCTAACATGCAGGATACCGGGTAGAACTCATCCTCCTCGATTGGGCAGACGGTCACTACCAAAAAAAACTTATTGTTTTTAGTTTTTGTCTCTTAATTAAAATTAAAATTTTGTTCATTTCAATTCCATAAATTTGTGAAATATTATTTTTAATCTCAACTTTATTTTGGAGGACTAAATATCTACTTTTTAATTCCTCAAATTTACTCTCGGGACTAAACATAGCATTTCATTAATTTGAGAAACTAAAAGGAGTAATTTTTATTCGGAGGATCAAAACCATGGTCATGTCTAATAATTTTGGGACCTTAGGCATATTATATAGTTATTTAAGTTTTATTTTAATTTTTTTAGAAGAAGTTTTATTCAAATATAATTTATTAATTTTTATTTTATTCTTTTGTTTTTTAATTTAACTTTATTATTAAAAATTTCATGAATAGTTATAAATGTTATTAAAAATATACACAGGTATCACAATACCATTAATAGATATTAAAAGCATCTCCAATGTAAGGAATCCAATTGAGTTTCTTAAACAACTCTTTATGGTCCCCATAGTATTTTTTGTGGTCCCACAGTACCATGTCACTCCTAAGAAACTCACATAATATTTTGCTCTAATGCAAGATATCACAAGGAACTCAAAAAAAATCCACATATTTATATTTTTTTAATAAAACTTCACATTTTTTCAGTTTTCATAAATATAAATTAAAATAAATAACAGAATGCATAATAATATAAAATAAAATTTTACATAATAATAAATAATTAAACACAATAACATCGAAATAAATAAAAAAACCTAGACCTCGAAAAAAAAAATACATTACTTTATTTATTGTTATTTCCGTTTCCGAAACATAGGGACTAAACTTTAATTAAACAATTTCTTCCTAACATGGTCACGATACTTTTCGTGGTCTTCGTGTTGTTTATCTGATATGTTGGATGTATCATTCATGAGGATTTCATACTCCATACGCCTTTCTTGTGCCTCCTTTAACTGAATAAGTTTTAACGTGTTTGCATTCTTCTCATTCATTACACTTTCTATACCAGATAAATTGATATTGCTAGAAGATTCTTTTCCTTTGCTCTTTCTTTTTGCTGCCTTTTGTCCAAGTGGGTGAGACATTGGTGAAGACGTATCATATTCTTCGGCTTCAATGGGTGTCTCGGTGTTAGAAGACGACGAGTAATTTCCACCTGCAGAAACCTTGGTTCTTTTTGAAGAATTGGACATAAAATCTGCATCGAATTTTAGCTGATCTTTCAACAACAACCAAGCATGTTCAACCTCAAATTTTTTACCTGTATCCTGTGAGTAAATCAAGTCAGCATTAGCCATACAATCCTTCTCTGAACTTCCACTTCTCTTATGCTTATTTGCTTGTTTGTAGCACCCATTAAACTTTTGGACTGTTGGGTGGACCTTGTTCCATCGAGATGTCAACTGAGTCGAGCTTCTTTCATAAAATAACCCGCTTTCACGCACATCGTCATGGTTGTACGCATTTTTAATCCTTGTCCAATATTGCTTTGATGTTTGGTCGACACCAATTATTGAATCCTTTGACACATTGAGCCATGATCGGACGAGAATCACATCTTCTGCCACCGAGAATGTTGTACGTGATTTTTTCCCACTACCATTGTGGTCACCTTCATCTAGTAGAATATTTTCTACACCAATTATGGATTCAACTTCATTCATAGGGGGTGAAATATTAGATAAAGAATGTTTATAACACGTGTTTGGATTAATGGGAGGTGATGATTGACTACAAAATTGTGGATTTTGAGAACTAACACCGATAGGTGACTCTACATTAGATGGAGGATGCATATACCACATGTGTGGGGGTGGTGGATACATCATATACTGAGGTGAATTTTGCAAATTTTCACTGGTCGGGGTGGTTGAGGATACATAAAGTATTGTGGTGGATGTGGGTTACTTTGCGAATTTTCACTAGTATGTGGTACTAGTGGATACATAACATATTGGGATGGATGTGGTGGATTTGTAGAATTTTCACTGGTATGGGGTGGTTGATTTTGCAAAAAATTGTAAACATTTTGATAATTATACTGATTGGGATCCATTTCGAAAATAAAAAAGATTGAGGATGGATAGGAACAAATTTTGTGTGAAGAAGCATAACAAATCACCCAAATTTATAACCAAGCTTTCACCAAATCACCAAACGGTCACTTTTTTTATAACAGTCATATTGTGTAACATTACATTTCTTTTTAGCTTTTTAAAACATTTTAAGAGCATCTCCAATGCAAGGAACCCAAATGGGTTCCTTAAGCAACTTTTTTTGGTCCCCGCAGCATTTTTTGTGGTCCCCACAGTGCCATGTCACACCTAAGGAACTCACCCAATATTTTGCTCTAATGCAAGAAACCACAAGGAACTCAAAAAAATCCACATATTTATATTTTTTTTAATAAAACTTAACATTTTTTCAATTTTCATAGATATTAATTAAAATAAATAAAACGAAATGCGTAACAATATAAAACAAAATTTAACATAATAATAAATAATTAAACACAATAACATCGAAATAAATAAAAAACCTAGACCTCGAAAAAAATTACATAAATTTAGTTATTGTTATTTTCGTTTCCAAAACATTCCCAAACTTTAATTAAACAGCTTCTTCCTAATATGGTCACAATACTTTTCATGGTCTTCGCGTTGTTTATCTGACATGTTGGATATATCTTTCATGAGGATTTCATACTGCATACGCCTTTCTTGTTCCTCCTTTAACTGAATGAGTTTTAATGTGTTTGCATTCTTCTCATTCATTACACTTTCTATACCAGATAAATCGATATTGCTAGAAGCTTCTGTTCCTTTGTTCTTTCTTTTTGCTGCTTTTTGTCCCATTGGGCAAGACATTGGCGATGGCTCATCATACTCTTCGGCTTCTATGGGTGTCTCGGTGTTAGAAGACGACGAGTAATTTCCACTTGCAGAAACCTTTGTTCTTTTTGAAGAATTTGACATAAATTCTGCATCGAATTTTGGTTGATCTTTCAACAACAACCAAGCATGTTCAACTTCAAATTTTTTACCCGTATCCTGCGAGTAAATCAATTGAGCATTAGCCATACAATCCTTCTCTGAACTTCCACTTCTCCGTTGCCTATCTGCTTGTTTGTAGCACCCATTAAACTTTTGTACTGCTGGATGGATCCTATTCCATCGTGATTTCAATTGTGTCAAGCTTCTTTCACAAAATAAGCCGTTTTCACGCACATCGTCATTGTTGTATGCATTTTTAATCCTTGCCTAATATTGCTTCGATGTTTGGTCGACACCGATTATTGAATCCTTTGACATATTCAGCCATGACCGGACGAGAATCACATCTTTTGCCATCGAGAATGTTGTACGTATTTTTTTCCTCTATCATTGTGGTCGCCCTCATCTAGTTGAATATTGTCTACACCGATTGTAGATTCAACTTCGTTGATAGGGGGTGAAATATTAGATAGAGAAGGCCTATAACACGTGTTTGGATTAATGGGGAGTGATGGTTGACTACAAAATTGTGGATTTTGACCAATAGGTGACTCTACATTAGATGGAGGATGCATATACCACATGTGTGGGGGTGGTGGATACATCATATACTGAGGTGGATTTTGCGAATTTGCACTGGTAGGGGGTGGTTGAAGATACATAAAGTATGGCGGTGGATGTGGTGGATTTGTAGAATTTTCGCTAGTAGGGGGTGGTTGATTTTGAAAAAAATTGTAACCACTTTGATAATTATACTGATTGGAATCCATTTCAAAGAAAAGAAAAATGATTGAGGATGGATAGGAACAATAAAAATTGCAAGTATCAATTTTGTGTGAAGAAACACAACATATCACCCAAATTTATACCCAAACTTTCATTAACGGTTACTTTTTTACAACGGCAATAAATTATAACGTTACAACAGCTCTTTTTATTTTTTCACTCATTTGCTTTCAATTTTTTAAAATATTTTTTTTATACCGTTTAGGCTTTTATCGGCTCTTTTATTTTTCCATTCACTATTCTCTGCCACTTTTTTATTTTCATTGTAACGGCTCTTTTATTTTTCCATTTATTATTCTATGCCACTTTTTTATTTTCATTGTGGACTTAATTCCTTTTCACATCTCCAAGTCCAGAAGCTTCCCACGTGCCCCTTTATCTTCCTTTCCCCATCCTTTTTCCTTTTCAACTTTTAATCTTCAATCTCACTCTTTTACTCGAAGTTTCTCCACTCCCACGCTCTGCCCTCTCTTCTTCTTCTCCATTCCCATGCTTCTCTTTTCTCCACCTTCCACGCCCTCTCTTATTTTTCTGCATTTCGTAATTTTTGGTCCCTCAAAGCCCCTTTCCGCGACGTTCACTGGTCTCCCTCTACGGCCTCTCCTTTCCCTCCCTTCCGACTACGCACGCCGTCGCCGACCTCACCCACGACCTCACCGCCAAAACCCTCACCTCGCGCTACTCCCTCGACCCTTACCTCGCCTCTTGCCATAGCCGCCGCTGCCGTTGACGAAATCGCCGTTGCCGTCGCCATTGGTGTCCTTGTCTTCCTCGACCAAGGTAGTTTACTTTCCCTCTTTATTTGCCTGTGGTGGTTGAGATTTTTATGTTATTTTATTGTGTAAGATGCGGTCCTTATATAAGGAACCCCTCCTCTTTCTTCAACTTTCGGTTCCGCCACGTAGGATCGCTCCAACGCTGTTTTTTTTTCAAGATACGGGTTCTTCCCGTTAAGGAGCTCTCCAAGCACCTGCGTTGGAGTTGCTCTAATTTCATACCGTTTACATTGTAATCACTCTTTTTTTTTTTTTCAACGACTCTTTCACCAAATCCGCAAAGGGTCACTTTTTTAAAACACGTTTATTTATTACAGTACAACGACTCTTTCACCAAATCACCAAAGGGTCACTTTTTTCAGCTTTTTAAAACATTTTAATTTCACCAAATCCCCAAAAGCTCAAGAAACTTTCCCCACAATGAAATACTCCCCACGCGTCCCTCTTTCTTCCATTCTCACAAAATAACCTCAGCCCTCTCTTCTCCACTCTCGCATGGCTCCCTCTTCTCCACGTGTCTCTCATCTCCTGTCACGCCCATTGAGTCCACCGTCGTCGTCGTCGCTGCTCCAGAAACTTCCTCCTCTTTCGTGGATCTTCCCTCGTCGTTGCTGCTCTTGTCGTCGCCGCTGTCTGTCTTCACTTCCTCTCGTCGTGGTCGTTGTCGTTCCTGTCATGCACCAACGGCGTCACCATCCTCGTCGCCGCTGTCTGTCTTCACTTCCTCTCGTCGTGGTCGTTGTCGTTCCTGTCATGCACCAACGGCGTCACCATCCTCGTCGCCGTCGCCGTCTTCCTCGACCAACCGGGTATGTTGTAGGTGGTTATTTTCCTTCTTTATTTTTCTGTGGTGGTTGAGTCTATTAATGTTATTTTATTGTGTAAAAATGTTATTTTATTGTGTACGAAGCGATTTCTTATATAAGCACCGCTTCTCTTTGTTGGAAGTTCGGTTCCGCCACGTAATCTTGCTCCAACACAATTTTTTTTTTCAACATATACTGGCCTATAATATAAAATAATAGATCTCAACTATGTTTTTAATATATATAAAAGGGTTAAATATTGTTCATATTTTTTAAATTTTGGTTTCTATAAACTGTAAATTTATGTTTTTTCAATTTTAATTTCTATAAACAGGAATTATAAAAATTATAAAACAAATAAATTAAAATATTAAAGAAATTAAAATTGAAAAAACACAAATTTATCACAATTAAAGGAAAAAAAAAATACATATAGGAATAAAATTAAAAAATACTAAATTATAACAAATAAAAACATATTTAAATCTAAAAAAACAAAAGAATGTAAAAAAAAAAAAAAAACAATATAAAATAAGAGAAATTATATGCTGATTCGGACCACCATCACTATGTCACTCCCTTATGCTATACGTAAAGGAGAGATACAACATTAGGCAGATAGAAGTTAACTCTTGTTATCTTTCAACCAAATTATATCAAAATTAAAATCCTTCGTAATCAATTAAAACCGCAAATCTTGTGCAAATCCAGTAGTTTAAGAGATTGATAAATTTCCATTAAAAAAAGAGATTGATATCAAATTTAAAACAAAACAAAAAACCGCTCCATCATCACGTATATTCTCTTCCACGTCGCCGGAAACATAATCAGAAACTGTGAACTGCTGCAACTCCTATTGAGACACAAACTACTGCAATTCCTGGTTTTTATTCTCATAATCAGAAAGACGTTCAAGGTGGATTCTAACAAAAGTTCAAGGTGGTTTTTATTCTCCAAACCCTTCAATTCATTCCTTCAGCATCAAATTTTGAAGATAAAAAAGTTTGAACCTCCGAACATCATTTACCAAACATTGTTGCTTCTTGCTTGTCACCGAGGGATATTGACCATCATCAATAATCCATTTTTTTCGGTACAACACGGGCAGGAGCTGTCATCTTTCAGCGTTGTGGAACAATGATGATGGAACAGTTATTTTTGGTAGTTTTAAATTGGATTTCAATCTTAAGCATGATTTGATTAAGATTTGTTGTTAATTATTGGTAAGGGGGGATTTTAAATTTGATTTAATTTCGTTAAAAGATAACAATCTTAACTTTCTAAGTGTTTGTATGTCTCATATCTCTCATCCACCCAGGTGTCTCACATAATTATTAGTTGAAACTATAGGTGACATATGGTGATTTCGTGCATGATGAAAGACTTATGTTGGGCTTTAAAAAAAAATTATTCTTAAAATAATTGAGCCTAAAATGACTTAGAATAATAAAACTTATGTAATGTTTGATCTTACTATCATATAACATATTCATATCCGATTTATACCAACAAGTCATTTGTTTGAGTATAACTAACTTAATTTGGACTTCTTAAAAAAGGTCTTGGGTCGAACATTGTGGACGAAAAAAACGTGACCAGTAAAAGAGTTCCCACTAGTTAGTTAGGTTCATCACGTGTATGCCTTTAATTTGCGTCCTATTAATTGCACATCTTCAGATTGCAACAGAGTGGCACCATATGTGGTCTCCGCCAAATCCAATATGCAAGAATTCTTCAAGAAGACGCCTGTTCATAAATTCCAATATAAATATTCACACACATATATGTTATTAGCTTATTTTGCTGTAACAGAGAAAAGAACAGAAACAAAGTATGCATTGTAAACTAAATTAAGTACACTATTCAGTATAATGATTGTTAGGAAGATTACCTCAAGTCTTCTATTTCATCTTCTTCCAGGTTTGAAGTTCCAAAGACACCTTGCTTCAATTTTTTTGTTGGAGGAAATGTTTTTTCCTGCTCATTAGATTCAGAGTCCTCGACTTTATTTAGGACAACATTGGCTTCTACTTCATGAATTTCCCTGCTTCTCTTGGATTTACATTCTCCTTCTTCTAAGGAATAAATCCAACGAAACCCACACTCTTTTATGACAACAGCTTCATTGTTATGTTTGGTTTGAGCGAAGAATTTAAATGTAAGCTTCGGATGAAGAGTGTTGCTCTTGTCATTAATGGCTTTCCTCTTTTTAATTACTTCCATTATCTGCTTGCTACATTCTGCTTCATACAATAAACATACGTGATCTGTCATAAATTCAGATGGAAAATACTGGTAGTTTTCTCCTAAAAAGAAACTTGATATATTGATCCATTCATCCCGGCTAGTTTCCAAGTAGCACTCACATCCAATACTTTCAATGTTGCATGATTGGACTTGAGAAACAACCAAGTAGAAAATGAAACCTAACAAGTTATGGGGGAGATCAATAGTGACCAAAGGTTGTGTAAAGTGGCAATGGAACCAGTCTCCAACTTTGCCTCTTCTAGTTGGTAAACAGTAGCAAACCTTTTCACTTCTTCTAATTGAAACAGAAAATTAACGTACTCATTTTCTGATGATGCATCTTCTTCATTTTCTAGTGCTACGGCTGTCAATGGTTTTGTTCTAAGTTCGATCCTATTAATGGCATCTTTCAAAATTGCATCATATGAATGTTCATCCAATTTTATAAGCATTTTGCATTCACCAACTGTAAGAAGTTTGAGTCTTGGAAGATACTTTATGCTTTCAGGCAGACTTTTGATGGTGCTACGATATAAGGGCAAGCATTTCAATGGAAGACAGCACTAGGCATTAACTTATGTAAGGTGGAAAAATCTTCACATTCATGTTTCCTTGAATCAGAAAGATTAATTTCGCTAGCAAAGTTTTCAGAAAGATCCGCAAGACCATAATTAATTGGAAAAAAAAATGAATTGAGATTTCTGATATGCAAAATTGATGGGGACAGTGCATCCAAACCTGAATTGTCCAAAAGCAATGCTCGGAGAGATTGTGGCCAAGTGTTACTGCTAAGGCTCTTAAGTGACGTACATCCTTGCAAGTTTAAATGTTCAAGCTTCAGGAGGTTGAAAATTGATGGATCAACTTGGGCCAAGCTTTCACTTCCAAACATAGATACAAACTTAAGATTTGATGCATGAGACAACTTTGGAGACTCCACAAGGTGTTTGGAGCCGGTAAGGTTTATTTTCTCTAAATTTGGCAAATTCTGCAGCAACAAATAATGGATCAAAGAAGTTAGTATGTTTTCCTGGAAATTTCTTTTTTTTAATTTATTTTATATTGAAACAAACTTCAATTTCTAGCAAAAGCAAAAAGGAAAGTCCAAAATATAAATATATATTCCCTCTAGTCCTTATTATAAGGTCCAATTAACTAATTCACCAAGGAAATTAATTAATTTAGTTAAGAGCATTATATTTATCCTACATTAATATTTTTTTATCCAAAATTATCTTTGTTAACAAACTAATTAACATTCACGTTATTCTAGAATTGACTTTAGTTATTCACTTTACCAAAACACACTTTTAATTTGGACCTAATAATAAGTAAGTAATCTCAAAGTCTTCATAGTTGGATTGGAAAGTAAGTTATCTCAGGTTTGGCATCTTTCTGAATGCATTAGAGCTTAAATTCATATGTGTAGTTTGAGTCATATCTAACCACATTCCTTCAACTGCACCAGTTCCCTGACAAATAAAAAAAAGATCTTTACTTCTTTTGTAATAATTTGCATTATTTTAAACAAAGACAAGTGTTTGGGAATGCAAATCAAGGTATCATTAACTTACTCTATTATTTGTCAATACATCATAAACTTCCTCAGGATCCCACAATCTACTGTGTTGCTCAGGATTTTTGATTGATTCTTCACGAACAACTTGTCTACCCATTTCTTGTATCAGATTGTGCATATCTAAGCAACTACCATATGAAGAAATAGTGATAAGAGCTTTGTCTAAAAGACTTCTTATCCCAATATCAGCAGAAAAATTGCAGCCATTTAATATTTTTGTTACACAATCTCTGCTTTGTCCTCTAAAAAAGCACGCTATGTCTAGAAAAATGTTTTTTTCATCATCATCTATTCCTTCATAACTTAGTCTCAACACTGCTTGAATTTCTGCTTATGGAATTTTCTTTAATTTACTTAGTGCACTATCCCATTCATTTTCGCTTCTGGAACGAAGAAATGATCCCAAAACTTTCAAAGCTAAAGGAATCCCTTAGGCATACTCCACTGCTCTTTTTGATAACTCCTCATAAGCCTTTTCAGGATAGGTTTTGCCAAAGGCATTTATGCTGAAAAGTTCAAGGGAGTTTTGAAAGTTCATTTTCTTAACTTCATGAATTTTGTCAACTTCACCCATATGTACATGCTTGCTTATCTCTGGTTGTCACAATGACTCTGCTACCAGCTCCTAGCCAGTTACGACCAACTCCCACAAAATTTTCAAGAAGTTCTGAATTATTCACATTATCTAGTACGATAAAAACTTTCTTACGCCTATGTCTTCTTGTAACAGTAGAGGGTATCACCTTAGGAGTGTCAATATGCAGATCTTCCCTTAGTAATTTGGAAAGAAGTTTGTTGCATACATAATTTAGGCCATGCCTTTTTGATTCCTCTGCCACATTTTCTAAGAAGCAAGTGCCTTCATACTGAGAAGAAAAAACTAAAAAAAAAAAAACTACGTACCCCATTGTCTGGAGGCTCTACGCTATGCGCAGGTAAGGGGGAGGGATATTGTACGCAGCCTTACCCTTGTATATGCAAAGAGGCTGTTTCCGAATTCAAATCCATGACCAATAAGTCACCAAGACACAATTTTACCGCTGAGAAGAAACCTTATGAAAAATAGCAGCAGCAAGGGTTGTTTTACCAATGCCTCTGAGTCCGATGCCCCAAATTCCAATGACTCGAACTTCTGAATCAATTTTCAATAAAGATTCAATGTTTGTATAGTTTTCATCTGATATGAAAACACCTCTAAATCATTTGGATACTTGTGATTTAGTTTTTGCAAAACAACTCTGATAATGTCTTCAATCAAGTCAGTTTCAGTCCTATACAAGGTTAAACAAAAGAAGAAAATTACATATAATAAATCAGTAAATAAATCTAAACTTTAAATTAAAATAAATCAATATTGAGAAGATAAACTTTATACACCAATAGATTATAGACACCAGTTATGTTTTAGGCATGTGCTTACGAGTCATACTCAATATTTCTAGTATGTGGACATAATATTTGAATTTATAAAATAAGTTCTGGTATGTGGAAATAATACCTACCTAAACATTTCAATTTATAAACATAAAAGTAGAAGCAGTATGATATATACAACACCATATGCACCTGTATGCGTTAGAATGGAAGCCAGATAAATTGGCTGCTTCATCGAGAGCATTCTTCCACTTTTGCATCTTCTCTTTACTCACCTTCCTATCCTTCTCGTGTTTTGTGAATGCCACGTGATAACTGCCACTATGTTTGCGTACCTGGGATGGGTCTATTTTGTAGAACACAGGAATAACATGAATGTCTTCTCCTTGTTTCTTGCATTCCATTAGTTGGATGAGTTCATTCAAGCACCAACTGGAAGATGCATAGTTCTCTGAGAAGATAACCAAAAAGAGAATGGAATCTTTGATGGCTTTCACAAGTTCTGGCCAAACCTCATCTCCTTTCTGGATTCCTTAGTCTATGTAGGTTTCAATGCTGTTTCTGCATAGAGCAGCATGAAGATGGCTAATGAAGTCATCGCGAGTATCCTCTCCCCTAAAGCTGATGAAAACATCATATTTTTTGGTAACAGCAAGAGTGGAGGAAGAAGCAGAACCAACAATAGCAGAACAAGTAGAAGGCATGGATGTGCTATTGCTAGGGGTTTGCAGATGAAAATGCTCTTCTCTGGTGTAAATGTAAACGCAGGGCATTCTGTTCATATCTTTGTTTTTATATGCATGAAAATAAATGTCACTTTAATGTGAATTTAATAGTGATTAGTTGTATAATTGACTTTAGAAAAAGATATAGTTTGTGTTAGAGGCATGGGATGCCCATACTGTGATGCTTTTGAAATTCTAACCAGGAATGTCTTTTATTTAAAATAAGAGAAAAAAGAGAGAGGTGTAAGGGCTTGCTTTTCAAGAAAACACTCACCCCAGCTGATCAATGAATTTCGTTTAGAAAAAGAAATTGTTTTACAGATAATTTGCTTCAAATTGTTTGAAAGAAACTGGCCAGCTACTTATCTTCCTGATACATAAATTAAGGTTTATGTTTTGTCACGTGACTTCGTCATTTTGTCAAGAAGAATATCACGTAAATAAGGAGAATTGAGAATGCTGATTAATCAACGAAGGATAATTGGATAAACAAAATTCTCCCCCTCAATCGTTCACAAGCAACGGAGAGCTTTCATATTCAGCTTTCCCCAGTTATTGATTGGTAAGTCCCTGAATATCTCAGCATCTCTTAATTCCTCTTGTTATGTTTTTTTTTTTTTTTTTTCATCCGTTTTAGATTGGAAAGAATCACAGAAATGCAGAAACTCAAATAGCAGCGCTAACCAAAACGAGGGAAATATACAAGGCATTGCAAGTAAAAGAAACAACTAAACAAGAAGGGATAGGTAAACTAAACATTAGTTTTTGGTGTCTCTTCCTTGCAGACCATTTGCCTGTTAATCTTCATTCCTTGATATCAGCAGTACTTGACTTCCTAAACATGTATTTCCCTTTTCTTCAACAGCAATCTGATCAGGCTAGCTTGAGTGTTCAAACTTTGGAGCCATAGTTGAATCCTCTTTTAGCATAAAACAAGTGATGATGTGCCCCAAGACGGGACATTGATTTAAGAACAAAGCCAAAATAGAAACACCAGTCAAACTCAACTTACCATTATATACAGAGCAATGTACTCACTCACTTGACAATTTAACCGCTAGGTTGTTGAAGAGGGCAGATTGGCATTATCTACATCATAATATAACATGGTACTATATATAAAGTAAAAAAAAAAACATGATTACACAAAAGGATTCATCATTTGCAAGATACAAGGGTGCTAAGAGTTTCATGGCAACCTATTTTGAAATTGTAAGCACTTCCTGAAACATCTCCAGCATTAGCTCCCTATCTGCATGTCGGAAAAAGGTATCCATTTCATCTCTAACATCATAAATCTTACCATAATAAAATAAGTATGAGAAACATCCTTTCTTTAACGTGTGCAACTGGTAAAGCCAAGCATCATTTAACCTATCCAGAACATTTCCCGAGTTAAGATCTTCTAGTAGGCTTTCTTCACAGGCATCTTTAAGATCACCAATCTCGTATTTATTGGCTGCTCCAAGCAATGCAAGCCTGTGTTTCCAGAAATCTTCTTGTTTTATAGTGCCGTACAAGTAACTCAGAAGGGCCATGCAGGATTCTTGAGTCATATCTTCCATGTGGATAGTAGATGTCTCTTTTTCATCACCATTGTCAAGATACAAGCTATGCAACACACTAGAACTCGCAGATAAAACTGCCTTATGAGCCCTCAGTGTACCATCTGCAGTGATAATGGTGAGGTCAGCATGTATAGCCTCATCAAGCATGTGAGCCAGGCATCGAAGAGTGCTTTGAGCTGCAACAGTTTGCAGTTTTCCATCAGATGGCCATACAGATCTGGTTTCACCCTTATTTTCAAAAGAAATGATCAAAGGTCAAGACACAAGAAGCAACAATCTAATATTAGTTCAAAGGTTCCCTGGAGCCGGAGACAATAAAATTGATCAGATAAATAACATGATGTGCTGCTTAGTGCTTAGTAAGTAACTTATACCAATATTTTATAAACAGATGGATATTTAGAGGGGAAAAAGAAACACCATTATATTTACATAAATTATAAATTTACTTATTTAAATCAATATCATATAAATACAGTAATGATTATAAAAATTAGGGACTCACATTCACAGGGCAGGTCCTCAAGTCAAGAAACTCAATATCAATAACTAAGCGACCAAGGAATGCAGTATCAACAGGCCAGACAAAGTCCTCACTTGTCCTAAGCACCCTTTCATGAACTGAACATTACAAGCACATACAAGTGAAGGCATAACCTCTGTCAGCATTTCATTGTACAATCTTGAAGTTGGTACAGGTAAATGCAATTTCAATCTTCATGGTTGCATTTTGTGGTGGTCATGCAAATTGAGCCCTATGTCTTGTAGGTAAGAAAAAGTGAAGAGTGTATGTGTACAACAGCAGATGCCAAAATCATAACACTAGAACTTGTACTATAAGGCTAAACCCTGATGATACCAAAATTGGAAAGCAACATCAAGTTTATATTGGTAACTTGAATTTAGGGGTCGTCAGGATAAAAAAAATCTTAAATGCATTTTGAGAATGAATTTCTAGATTCTAATGAATTGATCAAGTGTTTTTCACTCAGCATACTGATGTTTATATACACAGGAAAAGTTAATAAAACCCAAGATTAAATATATTTTTAGTCAAGAATGATAAATTACTTTATTTGAGTTTGGTCCTTCAAAAAAATTATATTGGTTTTGATCCTCACAAAATTTTAATTTTTTTTTTCAAATGGTTGCTGTTAGCCTGTTACCACTTTGTGGAAATGTGACATGCATCTTTTCATGTCATGTTAGCAAACATTTCAAGGTGACATGTGACATGACACAATTAGATGCATGAAATGTCATTACTAACTTTTGTTATTGGTGAATATGTCATTACTACTAAGTTGCGACAACTAACAAAGACCATTTAAAATTAAATAAACTTAAATGGACCAAAACCAAAAAAAAAAATAGAAGACTAAAACTATAATAATAATAATAACAATAAAATAATAATAACAATAACAACAATAAAATAATAATAATAATAATAATAAGCCATATTTACAAGGACTAAAATCACATTTTACTCAATAGTATTAAATAAGTAGACTGTTGTCTGTGATCCTAATGATCCATGTGCTTGATAAATTTCTTTTATTGCCAAAGGCATAAATACTAATATCATTTCCCACGAAGGCCAAAGGCCAGATCATTCTAGAAGAAAAATAACAAAAGGTGTGAAAAATAAATAACTAGGATACAAACTTTCATAAACAAATTAATAATTTTTCAGCAGGACTTTTTATCATAATTATAGGATATGTTTCTGGTCATGTAAGCCCTATTAAAAAAGGTTTGTACTAAGAAACTACTGATGATATGATCACAATACAACATGAAAATTCTGTAACTTGTACGGGTAATTAAATGTGTAAATTGACAATTTTTCAAGGCTTGACATAACTCTGTAGCATTTTAAAGTCACAAGTTTCTTATTGTTAACCATAAATATTTAAAATATACATTGTTCAACATCACCACGGTTAAATGTCTTAACAATGTTATTTATTATGAATTCTGAACAAGCAATTTTTTTTTACATGCTTACTCTAGAACAATCCTTTTGGTGATATGGAAACTACTACTGCTGCAGAATAATTCTAGCTGGAATATGAAATTGATAAGCACCCAAGCACATGGGGAACCCTCCCTTATAAGCTAGCTGTCAAGGGGGATACGCAACATAAGTACTTCACCAAGCATCCCATACTATTCAATGTGAGACTTGGGCACCCAAAATATCAAAGACTCTATCAAGCACCGCCTTTTAGAGCCAACGTCTCGGAAAATGCACTCTACGACGCTTCACTCAACATTTCTGGTCAATCCTTTGTAGGTAGTCCATTCCAAGACCCTAATAACTAGCTCCAATACCAATTGATAAGCTCTCAAACACTTGAAGAACCCTTCCTTAAAAACTAATTGTCAAGGGGAGAGAATTAAGCCATTTAAGTACTCCACCGAGTATCCCGTAGTAATCCATGTGAGACTTAGGCACCAATAACCAAGTCCCTATAAGAAATGTATAATGATCATATGTGCTTATTAATTTGTGTGTTGTAAAAGTTTCTGCATACTTTGTGACCCAGAAACTTGAATATTGCATAGACCTAAACCATACTACAGCTAACATCCTTCTTTTTTTCCAACTCCCCTTCTTTTATAATAACCACATAATTTTCAAGCCATTGATCTCATTTGTCGGAACAGTTTGTCATTATTTTGTCCACCACAGCCCATTCTCCATTACCAAATAACCCACGCTCTGGAAAAGAAATATAGCAACTTATCTAAAGCAAAAATAACCAAACCACCTTTCAAGCATGCCCCTCCCAGTGTCCCCATCTTTCTATGGTATCAAACTGATAGACCCAGCAGAACGATCCCAACAAAACAACACAATACAAGGCTTAAGCACACACAGAGAAGGCCAAAAGATTTGGATGGTTATGCTTAACCCAGACTTGATTAACCAGATACCAACATAGCCCAAAATTTGAATGCAGGGAGGAAGCATAGCTGTGTTGTGTGTAGCAGGATGTAGTACATGAGCAGTGAGATGATGCATCAGTTTGTTAAAAGCTAGTCACTATTCCTTAATACCAGCATCCATCAGCCACATTATTCCACAATTTCCTACACATGAAGAAACACGACAAAACCACAACAACCGCAACCCCAATTGAAATTCCTGCCCACACAGCATAAAAATCACATTACCCAAAATTTTCACCTCTTTTCTCTTGGTGACTCGAGGGCGAACTCTGGTACAGCAGTAAAGTTGTGTCTTGGTGACTTGTTGGTCATGAATTCAAATCCGGAAACAGACTCTTTGCATATGCAAGGGTAAGGTTGCGTACAATATCCCTCCCCCTTACCTGCGCATTGCGTGGAGTCTCTGGACAATGAGATACGTAGTTTTTTTTTTTTTTTTCTTTTTTCTCTTGGTGGCTCCCCTTACTTAAAACCAAGGTCTCCATTCCTTGATAATAGCCACATAGTAATAACTACTGACAAATAAAAATCAGAATCTAAAATCTTAGCCTACAAGTATAAATGTATAATCTCCATCAAATGTTCCATCATATCTCCTTGCAATCAACAACCCAAAATTCCATCTTTTTCACTCACAAACCACACAAACATGCATGGATCAACTCAAACAACTTGAGATCATATCTTTTCACATGATCAATTAAGGTCTCACTATCTCAACTCAAGTCTCAACATTTAGATTTTACTTTTTATGTGCCCCTAGTATCTTCCGCTGAAAGCCAAATACTAATCTTTCATATCATAAACTAATTCCTCAAAACACAAAAATCCATTTTAAGAGTCTGACTCTCCCAACAGATGTTATTCCATATACGCATAAATGGAAATCCACTGAACCAATAATCACATACTCTAAAGACATAGCTATCTGACAACCATATAACACACCATGTTGATCTCAAATCTCAATATTAAGATTTATAGCATGTTTGGAAACACGTTGAGATCAGAGGAATCACATTTACGATGTGAAAGCTATAACTATTAAAAATCACATCCGAAACGTGAAACCAAACACGCTATTACTAACAGAAAACCAAAACCTGAATTGAAAACCTTGGCTACAAAAGGGGAAGGAGAACAAGGCAGTGAGTAATGTGGTACAGACCAGGGGAAATGTAAAATTTGCGGGTAGGGCCAGAGCTGTTGGAGACTCGCAAGATGAAGCGCGCCACGGGTGGCTGTTCCTTAGAAAGCCGAGAAGGCTCTGGAAAGATGTGTATGTAGAGGTACCTGTTCCTCTCTATGGACATGAACCTAAAAAAACACATAACACATACATAACATAATAATTCAGGCACAATCACTCACAACACAACACAAGGGCATTAAATTAACAAAATTTGGTGTACCTACCAGTTCCAAATTCCGAGCTTGAAAGGGTCTGATTTCTTGTAGGAGCAGGGTCCGAAGTTGTCGATTTTCCATTGGGCTAATCTGGCGATGGTTTCGACCTTTGAATCGGACATGATGTCGGTGGTGACTGGTGAGTGTGTGAGTGTGGCTATTGTGAAAGTGCGGGGTGCAAAGAAGAAGAAGGGAGAAGCACAGGCAGAAAGACCAGGATTGGACTGTGTCTAAAAGCATCTTTGTAGAAAGAAAAAAAAAAAAAAAAAGGCAAGTTTCTAAATTTGATTGTGTGTCGTTGATTGTTAAGTCCCGTTATTTGGGTTAGTTTATTGTTTTTCTAAAGGAATATTATTGTTTTTTTAAAAAGAAATCTATAATCTATAAGAATATCCACGTTTAAAATCAACATTTTTCAAATTTTCAAAGTTTTTTATTTTTTTTCTAATTTACACTAACTTTTCACTACTTTTATATTATTAATTTTTTATTAAATCATTTTTATTAATTATATTTATTTTTTGTTTTTTATTATTTAAAAAATTCAGAGAAATACCTAGTTATTAATAATAAAAATTATCTCATTTAGTGTCTACTCTTTATTGAATAATTTTATCTTTAAATAATTTTTTATATTTTAAATTTTCATTCTAACTTATATGAACTTTTTACTATTCTTTTTTTTTTTTTTTTAAATTCTGTTATTTTTTGATTAATTGTATTTAACTTCTATTTTTTATTATTTAAAAAATTTACAGAGACTGTCTTGGTCCTAGAGTAATAAAATAAATAAGTATATCACTATGGGGATGGGTAGTGCTGGATGTGAACTTGTGCATTTATAGTTACAAGCTCACTAAAATAAAGTTAATTACTCCTATTATAATAATTTCTATGATTTTTATTATTATTTTAATTTTTGAAAGTTTATTTCTGCGGCAAAAGCACTTAAATGGCGTTTTCCAATTCATTATTTACGAATATGGCACAGTTTGCAAATTATTTACCTAAATGGGGTAGCCAAATACGCCTGGCTTGGGCGTGTTAGTGCTGCCCCCTCCCCTATATATACCTCCCAAAAAGTTACTATTTACCATTCTACATATTTCACCCTCTCTCTAAAATTTGCTCTGCCTTCTCTCTAGAAGTTGGGCGCAGATATTTCTGAAGCGAAGTCCTGCCAACAAGTAAGCGAAGTTAATTATTTTACATGTTATTTTATTTAATGTGTTATATTTTTTAATTAGAAAATTGTTAGGGTGATATTAAACTGTTAGTGATGTAATTATATTTTAATAAAATAAATGTTAGGTTAGTTTAAAATTGTTTTAGTTTAGGGTTTATGGATTACATTTTAGGATGCAGGGTTTAGAAAATTATCAACTATTTAATATGTTATATTGTTTATAATGTTGAAAAATGTTATGACCATATGAATTTTTTAGCGACATAGATTTAGGTTCATAGAAAATTGTTAGGGTCATATTAAACTGTTAGTGATGTAATTATATTTTAATAAAATAAATGTTAGGTTAGTTTAAAATTGTTTTAGTTTAGGGTTTATGGATTACATTTTAGGATGTAGGGTTTAGAAAATTGTCAATTATTTAATATGTTATATTGTTTAATTAGAAAAATGTTATGACCATATGAATTTCTTAGCGACATAGATTGAGGTTCATAGAAAATTGTTTATGTGTATGTTGGTTTAATATGTAGTGTTTGTGCTTTAGTGTTTGGGTTAAATGGTTAGGATTTAGGGTTTAGGATTGACGGTCTAGGGTTTTAGGGGGTAGGGTTTAGGGTTTAATGTTTATTACTTCAGACAATTATTTTCGCAGTAATTGTGAATCAGACATATTTAGGTTTAATGTGTAGTGTTTCTGCTTTGGTGTTTGGGTTAAATGGTGAGGATTTGGGGAGTTGGGGTTTGGGGAATAGGGGTGCTTGGTTTAACGTTTATGATAGACAAGAAAAATTTGTTTGAATGATACTGATTCGTACATATTTTGTTTATTAAGATACTGATTAGATGGCTGGTTCATGTTCCATTGATTCGTCGCGATCTGGATCCGATCACGAGGGTGAGCCCATGGATCCGACAGCCTATGTTGTCCCTAGTCCATCAAGTGGGGTGCTTTGCGTAGGCGTATTCAGCACACCCACGTTTTACAAGCTGTGTGGAACGAGGGCACAGTTCGAGTATTGAAGACTCAACGTGGTAAGGTGACGGCGGGACCACATCACGACGATATACCTGATGTCGTTTGTGATATGTTGCATGATGCTGGCTTTCTTCATGTCGCACGCATGCGACATATTCAGGTATGCAAGTATGAAATGAGTAAAGAATTATTAATTTCATAACTATACTTGTTAATTCATTAATAATTTTTTTAGATGGATGCTGAGCTTATTAGTGCTCTGGTTGAGCGATGGAGGCCAGAGACTCATACCTTCCACATGCCACAGGGAGAGATGACCATCACGTTGGAAGACGTGGCTGGTATTTTGGGATTGCCCACTGAGGGCAATGTCGTTACTGGAGTGACGGTAGCCGATTGGGCGACCGTCATTGAGGACGTTTTTGGTCACGAAGTTGAGGAGGACACCGAGTTGAGAGGTGGATATTTGCGACTGTCTTTCTTTGATAGACATTTTGCACATTCGGGTGAGGTGGTTCCCGAATTGGTTAACGTGACGCGGTTTACGAAGTCCCACATTGCACGACTTATTGGAGCATGGCTGCTGTGCGACCGATCTGGAGGTAGCATGATCGCAGCACGTTATATCCCGTTGCTTGCTGGGGAATTCATCGACATCGATGGATACAGCTGGGGCTCCGCGGTCCTTACACATTTGTTCAGACAAATGTGCGAGTGTACAGATCTAGGCAGAAGTGACATTGGTGGATGTCATATTCTGCTTCAGGTGTGGGCGTGGCTTAGATTCCCACCCATTGCTCCAGCTATTCCGCTGCCTACTCAGGCGGAGTGGCATTTCGGACACCGGTATGTGTGACTTATTTCGTTTTTGTTAACAATTGTTACAATTAAGTCCTATAGTATACTAATGTTAGTTATTTTGAAATTAGGTTTAACGCTTTAGGCCGGTTTAAATCGCATGAGCTGGTCTTGTATAGGATGGCATTGGATTCCCTCACTCGACACGAGGTACGTATAGTAATTTTTCAGTAATTGTACGTTTGCATTTGTGGTACATGTTAGAAAATGCCGTGTTTTTTGGTCTGCGCAGGTAGTCTGGCAACCATATGGAGACTACAACTTTCTTGGTGCATCTGAGCATCAGCGACTGTTGTGGATGGCAACAACTCCTATTATATGCTTCCACACAGTTGAATATTCCCAACTAGATAGATGCATGCGCCAGTTCGGGAGGGATCAGCCAATCCCACGTGCTCCCAGGAAGCTTAAGGGTGTGCATGACCTTTCAGTGCGTGGTAAACGAGAAGACAATTGGGTTCGTAAGTTCAGACCGTTTATTATGCGCTGGGAGGTTAGGGACCAGCACATTGACCTTCCCCTCTTGCTTCAGAGGTTGTTGTCACCACACCATGAGTACATGGTTTGGTAAGGGAAAATGGGAAGCGGTTTATCACGAAGAAGGGTGCCAAGACGGGTCGTGGTGTAAGTTTTGTTGACATCATTATTTGTGTATTTAAATTAATTATGGTATATCATATAGTTGACACTAATGTTTATAAATTTTAATTTGCAGGTTGATGGGCTAGAGGCGTTGTACTTCGTGACAATTTCGCCCAATAGGGCGACCTTCGACTTCGATTGGGCGAATGAGGAGGTCGATCGCTTAATGTCTGTCTTCGCCGAGAGTTGTCGCGTAGAGGAGGCAGGACCACATGCTCCTGCATCGCAGCTTCAGCAGGACCCACAGTTGTCTGATGCAGTTGGCCGTCGAAGTAAAGAGGGACGTGGGCTAGAGCGTCGATGAAGACCGATTCAATAGGTTCCTAAGCCCATTGTTGGTCCCAGGCCTCGCACTGAGGGTTACTATAGGCCTCCAGTTATGGCATCGACATATGGGTCCCAGCCCTTCTATTACGAGGCTACTGAAGCCCATATGCCTTCACCGGTCGACTCCCAAACCCATGCCGAACCAGTTACTACTGCTATGACATCTGTAGATGTTGGGTTCGGTACTGGTCCTATTGGATCCGACTGGACTAGTTCCAACATCGATGACATGCTCTCTGAGTTGGATTGCAGTACATCAGGTTTAGGGGTTTTGCCATCACATGGACCATTTGGCACCGCAGCAGTTGAGCATCCTATGCCGGTATATGCAGACCAAGGCACTCCATGTCCATCTCCTTATGTGCAGACGTATGAGGCAGGCCCGTCTCAGCCAGGCCCTTCTCAACCTTGCCCGTCTGAGCCAGACAGTTCTCATCGTCCCAGAACACGAAGGCTACCTGATCGTCAGGCGCGTCATATGCCGTGGCCCCCATCGTCTTAGTTTTAGTGGCTGTTTGTTGTTTTTATTTGTTATCTTGTTTTGTAATCGATTGTATTTGGTAACTTACATTTGTTTGCAACATTTATTTTAAGCATGCTCGGTCTAAGTACTATCTAAACACGTTAATCCCGCAAACACTAACAATTACGAGACACGTATTATTTCAAATGACAGTAAACACAACTTAAATAAAAAATGAAACGGAATACACATTTTTAATTAGAAAGATAACTAAAAACAACATCTTCGCGTACATGTCTTATTCCATCTGGATATCTGGTTTGTTAAAAATAGCTAAAATCTCAATTGGACAAAGATGTTTCCAGTAGTTGGATTCCGCTAGCATCTTGAACACGTCTTCATTGCTTATCAACTCTTTTATGTCATACTCGATTGTGGTGTCTGAATATTGTGCATGTGCTGGATGACGAAAAAATAATTTTCTTACCACCTGTGACATGTGAACTCCATTAGGGGGAACCCCAATAGGCGCAACTTGCTTGATGACGACCTTTAGTGTTTCAATGGTGCATCCAGAAGGAATTTCAAACCGTATTGGGTTGGTTCCAGTAAAGGAATAACCCACAAAATTGGCTCTTCGTGGTATGTTCCACCTTCCATTGTAATATAACATTGCATCATGTGTGGGGACGATGGTGGATTGAAGTAGGTTGATTATACCATCGGGTGTTCTGTTTATGGTCCATAATATTTCTATAGGGCCAGCACTCGACTTATGGTCATTGCAGCTTAACATTCTACGGACATCATCATCATTTGTGAGTGCGATAGAATGAAAAAAAATAGTGCTGACCTGCATGTAGGGATGGTTGTTGATAGTAAATGTTGTCAACAAAATGGTCATCGGTTAGTAGAAAGGTGTGGTGCATCCGACTCTCCAGTGTCTGAAACAAACAGTCATTAGAAATTCGCATTGGTATTGGAGTAGCACATTGAAAACAAACACCTGTTTCGTCGTGCTTCATTGATCCATTAGGAAAAATGAATGCTAATTTGGAGTTACAAATGTTCTGACTGCTGGTTTCTCCTATGAATGCCATCGTATCCAAATTCAATTTTGCGGGGCGAGGTATGTTGTGTCCGAGCGTCTACCTTATATTGGGACTAATCGCACCCAAGTTGGGCGTGTTCAGTCACGCCTAAGGAATTTTTAGGCGTGTTTAGTCACGCCCAAGTTGGGCGTGTTCAGTCACGCCCAAGTTAGTGTGCTCAATGATGCCCAAGTTGTGCGTATTATATGATACCCTATATGAAATTGTGCATTGAACATATGTATACATCAAATACATTAACATACAAGTCATAAACCAAACACGATTAGTATTACAAGCTGTTGAAATAAAACAAAATACAAAGGTACTTGAACATATCCGCTTATGTTGTTCATTAAACAAAAATACAACCAATTACAACATCATGAAGTACCTCCATGAGTAGGACAGGCCCTCCGATTGTGGCCAACTTGCTTACAAATACCACACCTCTTACGTCTTTGAGATGTTTCGACTTCGTTCATCTCGTTACGTATTCTAGTTGACCTTGGACGACCTTGGTCACGCAGCATTGACCTGTCAGGTATGATGACTGGACCTTCACTCGGTGGAATAGCCCGTTCATTACCTATTGGCTGCCAAGGCACTGAATAGGCTTGAACCAAGTTACTGACAAGGAACACGTCATCCACATACTGAAAAGGATTTTGATGCACATGTAAAGCAGCAGCTGCGGCATGACTACATGGGTATTTGAATGCCTTAAACTTCCCACACTGACAAACACGATCGGGAATGGACACTGAATATGACATTTCGCATCCATCCTCCACCTAAAATATCGTTCGATCAACGTTATATGTGCGTACATGGTGGCGTGTAGCAAAGGACTGATTACGCCTCATAACATCAACCACATTTTTGCAATATCGTTGTGAATGCTGAAGCTGTTGGACAGCTGCCTGACCCCTGCTTACAAAATACTGTACCAGTCGGGTGTACGTGTGTTTCACAATAGCAGTGATAAGCATGTTCCTCGCTCCCTTCAAGACCCTGTTAACTGATTCAGCCAAGTTTGTTGTCATATGGCCGTATCTTCTCCCCTCTACATCATATGCATGTGCCCATTTCTCCTTGGGAATGAAATCAATCCATTCTGCAATCTCTGCACTGGTATCACGAAACCGTGCTAATTCGATGTCAAAATCGATCATAGAGGGAGTATGACTTGCATTATAGTAAAATACATTAACATAATTTGCTTTACAGATTTATGTTAACTTAATATATCATAAATATTTGTTGACTCACCTAAATTCATGAGGGTCTTCTTCAATCTTGCATCCTTGAATCTTTGATTAAAATTACTAACAATATGACGCAGGCAAAACACGTGATGCGTATAAGGTGGTTGCCAACCAGTAGACTCTGAACAGCAGATATAATGCTCCGGTGGCGATTTGAAATGAAGCATATATTTTGCATACGGGTAACGTGGAACCGAATGTTAGAAAGGAAGTAATTCCAAGCTTCCAACGTCTGCCCTTCAACAATGGCAAATGCCAAAGGCACACATTCATTATTCCCATCCTGACTTGTGGCAATCAACAATTTTCCTTTATATTTGCCATATAAATGAGTCCCATCAACTTGAATGATGGATTTGCAATAGTTAAATGCCTCACAACACTGTCTAAAAGTCTAAAAAATGCGATGAAACACACGCTTTGCCCGTATCAATCGATTTGCAACAAAATAATCATTTGTTTGAATATCAAAATAAGAACCTGGTGAAAAATGAAGCATGTAGTTGCACCACCTACGCAAGAATGCATAAGATTCTACCTAATCCCCATAAACCATTGCCATTGCTTTTTGCTTCGTATACCAGGCCTTTCAATATGAAACTTTAAATTCATACGTATTGGTTATCCTCTCATGAAGCAATGCGACTGACACCGGAATGTGATCTGGGACACGATGGGGGTTTGCGTGCCTCGGTAGGAAAGAGATCACCGGAGTATAGCACAAGATCGCCTTTTTTTTCTTGCTGCCATGGGGTCGACCTGTAAACAAGGTAAACCCAATGGGAAGGTTCTTCCTTAATCATTCCTAACCAAGACAAAACGGTAACATTCACGTCAACAACATACTTTTCAAACAACTATATTATCCAAATAAAGCACATTTAATAAAAACATACCTACTACTAGTGAAGCAATTACGTCAGAATCAAGCTGTCTGTGACCCTGTGAAATATGATCATTCAAGCAATTGTGTTTGCCACCCTATCTTGAAACAACCCACTTCTCACGGTATGTTGGTTTAATAACCCTAACCCTCCAAGGGCAACCATCATTATACGCAACACACCTCATAGAAAACCTATCAGGCTTGCTCTCAACCATAGTTGCTTCTTGATGGTCCTTCATCAAGTTATGCTTAACTACGAGTTGCGCTTCCTTTTTCGAGTCAAATTCTTGTTTAACAAACAAATCATCCCCTATTTGCCATGGACCTTTCATTGATCCTAAACCCGAACCAGAACCGCTAAAAGAGTCTTCTTCGATTGGGTAATTCCAATCAATATGTGTATAATGAGGAATTCCTTCCCAGAAAGGAATCATTTAAGCACCTGCACATTGAAAGTCAGTTTAATAAACATTATCAGCCAAATTTAATAACAAAACAAATTCCTTACGAAAATTAATCCCCTCAGTTCATAAACATTCAATTTAACCCTAATAAACAATGACAACGAAATTACATAACAAAACAAATTCATTCCAAATAATTAATCACCTCATTACATGCACATTCAAATTAAGTTTACAAAACATATAACCTCACCTAATGCATATTCAAAAACATTTTAATAAACAATATAAAAAAAATTAAATAACAACACATACATACATACATATATGCCTACATTATCATTGGTTTAGTCAGGTAACATACCTTCAACACCTTGTTCTGGTTGACTGGATCCAGTCCCATGCACACCAGCATCTTCATTATCATCCGACGCACTAGCATCCTCCTCAAGAAGCCGATCTTTCATTGCGATATTTTCATCATCGTCCTTCTCTTCATCGTCATCCATGACCCAAGTTGGGTCATGTGAATTCTCCTCAGACACGTTTACCCCTCCGACAGCATATGATGCCCCTCCGGCAACATATGATGCTGTATTATGTGCAACTGCCTGGATGGGTAAAACAACATTCTCTGCTTCTGTAAAATCCACGTACAACTCCAGGAAATTTTTCCTTCCCTGGTTGATAAATTCTTCCATTACCAATTTTATGTCTTCATCATCCACCATCTGAAACCCCAAGTAATGTTCGTCTTGCCATAATCTTGTCGTGACTACAGTGATACATTGGTTGACATGTAGACCTAATTTTTGTCGTATCTTCTCATGCATTTCACAAACTGTTGAGGTTCACTTCATACGGGTTGCTCGTGTATCCCCTTCAAAAACGACACCTCGTTGCTCGTTAACCTTTTTTCCATTAAAATATAAGATAACACAAACAGAATCACTGCTTGAACTCATTTCTTACCGTGAACAAAACAACTTCAAATATCCCTAAACAGTACAATGCTAGCAAATTTATAAAAGAGGCAAAAAATATGTTAACAAAAATATATCTCATTCACAACTAATATGAAATTAATTGTCTTATGTAATAAACCCTAAACCGTAAACCCTAAACCCTAATCCATTCTAACCAGTAAACCCTAAACCCTGCCCACCAACACTTTAACCCTACACCCTAAACCCCAAACCCTGACACCCTAAACCTTTGCCCACCGCAACTTAAACCCTAGATCCCAATCCCCAACACCCTAACCCCTAACCCAAACACCCTTTACCCTTGCCCACCGAAACTTAAACCCAAAACCCCAACACCCTATAACCCCTAAAACCTAAACCCAAACCCAAACACCATGTAACCATGCACACCGAAACCTAGACCCTAAAACCTAAACCCCAAACCCCAACCCCTAAACCCTATACTCGTTGCAAAACACCATGTAACCATACACACTGAACCTAAACCCTAAACCCCAACCCCCAACGCCCAACCCCCAACCCCCAACCCCTAAACCATATACTCGTTGCAAAATACCATGTAACCATACACATCGACCCTAAACCTTAAACCCTAAACCCAACACCCAACCCCTTAAACCCTAACACCATGTACCCATGCCCACCGAAACCATAAACCCTAAACCCTACCCCCTACAACCCTGCATCGCCAATACTCAACCCTAAACCCTAAATCCAAACCATTTAACCCAAACCCTAACCATTTAAACCAACATCCAATTAAACAATTTTCTATGAACCTAAAACTATGTCGCTAACAAATTCATATAGCCCTAACATTTTTCTAATTAAACAACATAACATAATAAATAAAACTAATATGAAAAATCGTAAAATCGCTTACTTGTTGACAGGGCTTCGCCTCAGAAATATCCACGCACAAGCTCTAGAGAGATGCAAAGTAACTTTTAGAGAGAAGGTGAAAACCATGAGTATGGTACATAGTAGATTTGGCGCTTATTTATAGGGATAGGGGCAGCACAAACACGCCCAAGCCAGCGTGTTTGGCTGCCCCATTTACGTAAATAATTTTTGAACTGTACCATATTCGTAAATAATTGATTGAAAAACGCCATTTAGGTGTTTTTGCCTTATTTCTGCTTATTTGTTTATTGATACATATTGAATATTAATATTTTTTATGAATGGAAAAGAAAATAACAACAAACAAAAATTAAATTATGATATGTTTTATTCCCATAACATCAGTTAGCAGGAAGTAGACACAACACGAGGACAAGCGTGTCTAGCTTTAAACCCATAATCCATTGTTGCTCCCAATTTGACTAGGTAGTCAATGCAAGAATTCCCTTCATGAATATAGTGAGCAAACACCAAATCCCAAGAATTCAGATAGAGAGAGAGATTGAATATAGGAGACAATAGGAGCATAAGGATGAGTATCATGCACTCCTTCATCAATCAACATAAGAGTAGTCTTAGAATCAGATTCACATACAACCACCCTATACCCTTCATTTCAAGCTAATTGTAAGTCCTTAGCAATGGCTAGAAGCTCAGCCTTTAGATTAGTAGTAGTGCCACAACTACTAGAAAATCCAATAAGCCAAGCACCTTCGTGATTTTAGATCATACCACCATAGCCACAACGCCTACCAAAAGAGTTGTCATCCACATTGATCTTGACCAAATTATCAAGAGGAGGAGACCAATTAACTAATCTAGGATCACGACTAGAAGGAGTCACACCCAATAACTTAACAGAATCAATGGTAAGCCTTTTGAAATTATTCAAGATTCTCCAAGTTTCCCATTCTGTGTCATTAAACACCTAATCATTCCTAACCTTCCATAGGAACCAACAACAACAAATAAAGAGAGTACCATGATCACCAAGCGCATGATATTTAAACCAAAGTAAGGGATCATTACTTGCAGAGGAGGAAGCAAATTAAACTTTATAAGCACCCATATATTGCGAGCCTGAGAACAATCATGCAGAACATGACGAATAGTCTCTTTAGTAACACCACATAAATGACAAGATGCATCCTGAACGATATGCCTACGGAACTTGAAACAATTAGTGGGGAGGCTATTATGCATGAGAAGCCACACAAAGTGTTTAAGATTCCCGGGTACCCTCAACTTCCAAATCCAAGATCAACTATCAAAATTATCATTAGCCAGGTTCAAACTGAAGGGCCATCAAGATGAGTTAGCCATGCATAGGCACACTTAGTAGAGTAAGATCTGAAAGCAGATGGATCCCAAATGTGAACATCTAAAACATCCAGATTAAGAAAAACACTTTATATTTCAAGTTTCACATCCAAAGGAAGTTGATTATATAAGATATCAAAATTCCAACGACCATTTACATATATATCATTAACCTAGAGTTGAGTGTCATGGATTTGAACAAAAGGAACTGTATCACATAATCGCCCCTTATGTAACCACTTCTCATATGAAAGAGATATGTTACCTTTACCAACTCTCTATATATAACCATGCTTTAAATAATCAACAGCTTTAATCGGTGATTGTTAGGTATAAGATGCACCCCTATAATTTGATTCACCAAGAATATGAGAGTAAGGGAGATAAATAGTAGACAACAGCTTTACCCACAACTTATTTGGATTATGAATTAACTCCCATATATGTTTCCCAAGCATTGTGATGTTAGCTGGCCTAGAACAACGCAAACCCAAGCCACCTCTACTCCTTGGAGTGCTGGTTGTAGCCTACTTAACCCAATGACTAGTCTTCCCACCCCAAATAAACTGCTTCATAGCTGAGTCCAGGCTATCACAAATATCTTCCAGGATCCAAAGGTTATGCATAGTGTATATTAGCATAAAACTAAGAATAGACTTTGCCAAAGTGACTCTGCCTGCTCTACTAAGCATTTCCCTTTCCAACCACCTAATGTACAATTAACTTTATCAATAATGAACGAAAAACAAGAGTTAGTTACTCTACCTGACAAAAGAGGAAAACTCAAGTATCGCCTAATATTGTAAGTATGTTGAAACTCTAACATCCCTCCAAACTTAAGAACCTTGGCTCTAGGAACATTCTTGGAAGGAAGAAACCTGGATTTGTGTTCATTGATCTTCTTCCCTAAAGCTAAGCAAAAAGAATGAAGAACCTCTTTGACAAAATTCACCTGGGAAGACTTTGCACTGGTGAAAAGTAAGCAATCATATGCAAAGAAAAGATGAGAGATACCCAGATCATTCTCACAGAATTTAATATGCAACCATTGTTGATTTTCAACTTTAGATTGAATAAGAAGGGCAAGCTTCTCCAGATAGAGCAAGAACAAATAAGGAGACAAAGGGTTCCCTTGACAAAAAGACCTCTAGTAGGAGAGAAGCTATCAAGTTTTTCATTGTTCCATTTCAAGGCCAAATTAGAAGAAGTGACACCACTCATAATCAAATTAATAGTGTGAGGAGGAAAACCAAAGTCAGAGAGGGTGAGCTATAGAAAATTCCAATCCACGCTATCATATGCTTTTTCAAAATCAATTTTGAACATCTTAAACCTAACCTTCCTTTTCTTTTTGTGCATAAAGTGGACAAGCTCTTGAGTAATCATAACATTATCAGTGGTGCCTCTATTAGGAATGAAACTATCTTGCAGAGAGCCAATGAAATCATCCAAAAATGACTTCATTCTCCTAACAAGAATCTTCGAGATGAGCTTTAGTAAGAAATTACAATAACTAATGGGTCTGAAGTCTCTCAAAGTTTTGGGATCATCCACCTTAGGAATAGGAACAATAAGAGTCTCAACGAGGTAATCATCAATAACTCTAGAATGAAAAGCCTTAGCCACTAGCTCCCAAATGTCCTTAAAGATGATATGCCAATAGCTTCTAAAGAAAATTGGTTGAAATCCATCTGGACCAGGGGCCTTATAAGGGTCCATAGAGAAGAGGGCATCTTTAACATCTTTCATAGAGACTGGCTTCAAAAGCAAATCATATAACTCCTATGTGATCTTAGGAATGCAATCCAGATGGAGACTATGAGGGTCACAATGAGAATTTTGTTGAAAGAGTTGTTTGAAAAACTTGTTAGCTTCTCTGCTCATGCCTCGTCACTATCACACACGACACCATCAATGTTCAAACGAGTAACTTTATTGCGACGTCTATGGATCACACTTTGAGTATGGCAAAATTTAGTATTCTTGTTATCAAACTTTACCCATTTTTCTCTCGATTTTTGGAACCACAAAGCTCCTCCTCCTCTAGAACCTTTGAAAATTTAGTCTGAAGATCCCTTTCTAATCGAATTAAATCATTAGAAGGAGAAAAATCAAGCTGTAGATAAACTCCCTTTATAGAAGCCTCCAACTGTTTCTTTTTCCTGAAATTATTGCCAAAAACATCATTGTTAAAAATAATAGATTACTCTCTAATTTTTCCCAATTTGAACACTGCATCTCCCCCTGAATTATTCTAAATACTTGTAACTAAAGACTCATAATCAAGATGAAACATTTAGGCCGCTTGGAATAGAAAAATGTTGGATCTTTTAATTTGAAATTTGCTACAGCTAATAAACAAGGGATTATGAACTGAACTGTGCTGAGAAAGGACCTCCCCATTAGCTGTAGGAAAGGCACATTGCCAATCTACATCAGCCACAACTGTATCCAACTTCTTGCGCACATGACCAACCAGCTGAACATTTTTCCTGAAGTATATAAGCCTTTTGTGACATGTAAGTCTAGCAAGTTGCAATTTGCCAACATATCTGCAAGAAGACATGCTCTAGAGGCATGAAATTGACCATCAGAAACTTCATGAGAGAAAATGATCTCATTAAAGTCTCCAAAAACCAACCAGGGACCAATAATACTATTACGGAAATGAGCTAGATAGTCCCGAAGCATGCGACGATTAGCAAAAGTAGGAGAGACATACAACTAAGTACAAAACCATATGACATTACCTCATTGCAGAGAGAAAGTAATAGCCTGATTCGTTTGATCAATTCTAGATAGAGTGATATCATTAAGGCAAGTTAGCACCCAAATACCACCTGAGTGACCTCTAGCCTCATGGATAAACACTGCAATATAACCAACTGATGTCCAAAAAAATATTAATATTATCATGTAGATAAATATGAGTAACATAATTTTTTTTTACAAAACCATTCTTCTCAAAGTTATTGTTTCACTTAAAGTTCAATCTCATCTAATTTCTTACTCACATTATATCCCAAATTCTCAATTTCTTTTTTATTTATTTATTTTCATCGAATGGATCCAAAGCAATTAAATATCAAATATTGGTTAAATTTGATGCAACATTTATCAATCTCCCATCTGTTCAAATTTTCAACATCCTTCTATTTCATGAAATCGACAAAATAATCCAAATATGGATAGTTTTCAATTTTCTATGCTCCCATTTTCCTATCAATTTTACATATTTTCATCACCACGAAATAACTTCACCATGGATCATGGCACTTATATGGGTACAAGTAAAGAGAAATTTCGTGAGAGAAAAATAATCAAGAATCTGAATCTCAAGCTCCATTGTTTTAATTAGGTTGTTTTTATTATTTTAATGTTGATTTTTTATGTTGTGATAATTGTGTATTTTAGCTATTTTATAATTTTAAATTAAAAATTATTTTAGCTATCAATTTTAATTATTCTGATCACGACAAAATAACTTGACTATGGACCACGACACTTCAAGGGTACAAGTAAAGGGCAATCTTGTGAAAAAAAAAATCAAGAAACAACATTTGAATCTCAAGCTCCATCGTTTTAATTAGGTTATTTTTATTATTTTAATGTCGATTTTTTATGCCCTGATAATTGTATGATTTTAGTTATTTTCATAATTTTAAATTAAAACTATTTTTATTTTTATTTTGTATTATAAAAAAATATTTTGCAAAATAATAGTCTAGATAAATGTCATTATTTTTAAATTCTGATTATTTTACAAATAAGATAATTATAACTTAATAAATAAATTATTGTAAGGATGTGAGCTTTTTGGTGTGGTCCATTTACGAACCAAAACAAAAAATGTTGGATGCAGAAAATGTGTGCTCCCGAAGTACTTGTATTGAGAAGACTAAAAATGAGTGATGTATATAAGATGGACTCGTTTAATTATCCAAAGAGAAATTCTACATTAAAAATTTCAAAGACATAGAGGAACATTTACCTAAATTAACAATATCTAACATAGTTGGTAGATGCCTTAGTTTCTTAAGCATTCTTAGAGATTTGATTCTCTGATTTTGTGTATGAGCAAATTAATCTATATTTATATCTATATATTATAAATTTCCCACTCACTTTTAAAAAACTTGTCACATGTTACGTGTTATCACTTGACAAATCCTAATTGATGATAAAAACTAAAATAAAAAATTCTATACGGTAAAAAGAAATTGAAATTTAGCTAATAAAATCAAGATGGGTTATACTGCATGTATGAAAAACATATTTAAGTTATCAATTAATGTTAATTTTTTAATTGATTAGGCTAATAGAAAAGTGTTTGGAAATGCATTGAACAGAAGATAACATGTGACAAAATACACTAGGAATTGATGTGTGACTTGTTAATGAATGTACAATCATAGTCCGTAGATGACTTGTTCCTTAAGCATATTGACAACAAAAGAACCTAAATAATACAATTTAAATAAAAAATTACGAATTTAGGACTGTTTCGAAACTATTTACAAATCTAAGGAAGTTGTCACACCCAGAATTGGGCATAACTGGTCATGCCCAGAGCCAGGCGTGCCTATTTCACTCGCCTGAGCGAGTAACAAGTTCCAAGAATTCACTTTAGCTCGCCCAGGCGCCCATTTTATGAAGGAATTGGTGGCCTGGGCGACCAAAGCAGCCAGGTCCACAAAACCTATATATATGGACGAATTTTGGAGGCAGAGGCATTCCATTCCACTTCTTTTCTCTCCCATTCACCTGCTTATTCATATTTAGCTTGTTCTTAGTTCCTAGGTGAGTGTAGAAACATAGGGAAGTGAGGAAGAGTGAATTGTATAAGAAGATTCTGCCGAAAAGAGGATCGATGACGAGCTTAGTCAGTGGTTCTCTCGAGGAGGTTCTGCCGATGTTTGCTTAAACTTTCCTAAGGATTGGACATACTCTTCTTATCCCTATGCTCTTTTAATTATTTATGCATTGTTCTATTCCTTATTGGTGATTTTATTCTACGCTTAACGCTTGATTGTAACTAATCGCTAGTTTCATGAATTTAACCCTAAAGGCGACTGGAAAGTAAATTTAGGGTTAGAACTGAATTAAATCACTCACTACGTTACGTTGCTAGGAATAGGGCTTAATGTTTTGATCGCACAAAACACGTGGTTAGAAGTTTAATGCTAGGGTATTTAATTAAATATGCGAGGGATCGATATTTAGTAAAATATCCTTAGGACTTAATTGCGAGGAATCGAATTAAGGTTACCTAAACGTGTGCGGCAATAAGAATAGAAAATGCATAGGTAAAAATCAATTAAAGGGATAAGAAAGACGAAATCCAATCCTACACTTCCTTGAATTTGAACTTGTTTATTTACTTCCGTAATTTTTATCTTTTACGTTACATCATCAATCAAATGAACCTTCACTTTAATCATCTGTACATAAACTATTAAACTGGTAACGATTTAAACGAACTGAAGTACACTCAAATCCCTGTGGAGACGAACTTTACAAATTTGTAACTTGCAACGATACAACAGTATGCTTGACGTAAAAATCCTAACAACGATCAGGACAAGCTCTCTGATTATGTCCAACAACCTTGCAAATTCCGCATCTGCTACGTCTCTGACTGGTTTCGACTTCGTCCATTTCGTTATGAATTCTGGTCGCCTTTGGACGACCCTTTCCACGCAACATTTCCCTGTCGGGTATGATAACTGGACCGTCACTCGGTGGAATAGCACCTTCATTACCAAATGGCTGCCACGGGAATGAGTAGGTGTGCACCAAATTACTTATGAGGAAGACATCATCCACATACTGAAAAGGATTCTGACGAACATGTAAAGTAGCAGCTGCGGCGTGACTACATGGGTATTTGAAGGCCTTAAACTTGCCACATTGGCAAAAACGCTCTCCAAGGTTAACTGAATATATGGTCTCGCAGCCCTCTAGCACCTCAAATTGTGTTCGATCAAGATTATATGTGCGGACGTGGTGGCCTATAGCAACGGTCTGGTTATGCCTCATAGCATCCATCACATTTTTGCAATATGGCGTTGAAGGATCAACTTGTGAAATAGACGCCTGACCCCTAGTTACAAAATATTCAACCAATCTGCTGTACGTGTGCTTCACCAGAGCAGTGATAGGCATATTTCTTGCTCCTTTCAACAACCTGTTGACTGATTCGGACAAGTTTGTTGTCATATGGCCAAATCTCCTCCCCTCTACATCACATGCACGTGTCCACTTCTCCTTGGGGATGCTATCAATCCATTCTGCAACCTCAGGACTGCTATCATGAAATCGTGCTAACGCCACCTCAAAATGAATCATACAGGGAGTATAACCTGCAAAACAATCATCCCATTAACACTAATCTACTTATGCATATATCCATTTAATATATTCACAGAATTGTTAATCATACCTAAATTCATCAGCGTCTTCTTCAAGTGTTGATTTCTGAACTTTTGATTAAAATTACTGGCAATATAACGGAGGCAAAACACGTGATGAGCATGTGGTGGTTGCCAACCAGGATGATTCGCCACAGCAGACAGTATGCTTCGGTGCCTATCTGAAATCAGACAAATGTTTTGCCTTTGAGTAACATGCAAATGAATGTTAGCCAGAAAGTATGACCAGGCTTCCAATGTCTCCCCGTCAACTATGGCAAATGCCAGTGGCAGACATTCGTTGTTGCCATCCTGAGTCGTGGCAATCAACAATTTCCCTCTATACTTCTCATACAAATGAGTGTCATCAATCTGAATCATTGGTTTGCAAAAATTAAATGCCTCACAACACTGTCCGAAAGTCCAGAACATGCGACGAAACACACGTTTTCCTCGTACTAGTCGATTTGCCACAAAATAATCTTTGGTTTGAATATCATAAAAAGAACCTGGTGAAAAATGAAGCATGTAGCCACACCACCGGGGCAAATATGCATATGATTCTTCCCAATTCCCGTAAATCATTGCCACTGCTTTCTGCTTCGCAAACCAGGCCTTACGATATGAAACTCTAAATCCAAATGAATGGGTGATCCTTTCCCGAACCAATGCAATCGACACAGACGGTTCCTCCCTGATCATTCCTAACAATGCAAATGTAACATTAACATTAAAATTAACAACCTTAAAGAACCATTATTGAACACATATAGAGGAAATTTAAAAAATATGTACCTACTACAATTGAAGCAATAACATCAGCATCAAGCTGTCTATGACCCTGCGAAATATGGTCATTAAGGCAATTGTGGTTGCCACCCCATCTTGAAACAATCCACTTCTCACCGAACGCTGGTTTAATTATCCTAACCCTCTATGGGCAACCCTCGTTATGAGCAATACACCTCATGCTAAACTTGTTAGGCTTGCTCTCAACCACATATGCTTCTTGATGCTCCTTCATCAGGTTCCGCATACATGCGATTTGTGCGTCCTTTTTGGAGGCAAATTCTTGTTTAACAAACAACGCATCCCCTAATTGCCATGGACCCTGAACTGAACCGAAACCGGAACCGGTAAAAGATTCTTCTTCGCTTGGATGACTCCAATCAATATATGTGTAGTGAGGAATTCCATCCCAAAAAGGAGTCACCTTAGTACCTTCAAATACCAAATCAGTTGAATAAACATAACATGCACACTAACATACTATAACATACAGATATACAAATTATATATGAATTCATCAATCATTTTAGTCATGTTACATACCTTCAACAGGTTGTTGTGATTGTCTACCTCCTACGTCCGAATGGTGATGGATTTCAGACGACCCCGCATCAGTGCTTGCTTGGAATTCAGTCGCATCCACACCAACATCGTCATCATTATCTGACGCACTAGCATCCTCTTCAAGAAGACGATCTTCCATGGCAATGTTCTCATCATCGTCATCCTCTTCTCGTCATCCATAACCCAAGTTGGGTCATGTGAATCTTCCTCGGACACATTTACAGATGGAACAGTACATGACGCATACACGTTTACAACTGGGGCAGCATATGACGATCTAGGCTTACCAGGATTTAAAGGAACTGATCTAATGGGTAAAACATCATCTACCACAGTAAAGTCCACGTACAACTCTAAAAAATGTTTCGTTGGCAACTTGAAAAATTCTTCCGTTAGCAATTCTATGTATTCGTCATCCACAACTTCAAAACCCATGTACTGTTCACGTTGCCATAATCTTCCCGTAACACGTGTGATACATTGGTTGTCTTGCAGACCTAATTTTTGGCGTATCTTCACATGTACATCACCCATTGTCGAGCTTCGCTTCATACGTGTCTGCCTTTTTTCCCCTTCAAAAACAACACCTTATCTCCCTTCAAATTTCTTTCCATTATAAAATAACACAACACGGACAAACTCCTCACCACCTGAACTCATTTGTTCCACTAAACAAAAACTACATAAGTTGAAAAAAATTTGTTAGAATATGTTGTTACCATTACTCATAAACCATAGACCCTAACCCTTACACTAACAATTTGATAATATAAACACTAACAATTTCATACTATAAACATTAACTAAACCCTAAACACTAACTAAACCCTGCACATTAAGTAAATTCAATTGAACAATTTGAATTCAATAATTTTAAGCCTAAACCCTAAACCTAAACCCTTAAACTAAACCTTACTTAGTAAACCCTAATTCGTAACCCTCAACCCTAAACTGAAGTAACTAAATTGATTAAAATTATTGTAATTCACAACTAAACTAAATCCTATAAACTAACAAAATTATCGTAATTGACAACTAAACTAAATCCTATAACCTAACATTTTTCTACAACATGAAATAACTAATATGGCTCTAACAAATTTAAAAATCAACAAAATAATATATTAAATAATACTCATAAGTTAAATAAATTAACTTACCTGTTGGCAAAGTTTTGGTGCAGAGCTAAATAACTCAAAACCTAACAGTGTTATGCTTCGAAA
>PYAF01000017.1:71695-128333 GCA_007407185.1 Glycine tomentella
TTGACAACTAAACTAAATCCTATAACCTAACATTTTTCTACAACATGAAATAACTAATATGGCTCTAACAAATTTAAAAATCAACAAAATAATATATTAAATAATACTCATAAGTTAAATAAATTAACTTACCTGTTGGCAAAGTTTTGGTGCAGAGCTAAATAACTCAAAACCTAACAGTGTTATGCTTCGAAAACCTCTAGAGAGAGGTCAGAGAAAAGGCATAAGACAGAAGGCGCAATAGGCAATGTGGCGAAAAACAGAAAATGGGGGGATTAAAAGCAGTTGGTCACGCCCAGAACTGGGCATGACTGGTCACGCCCAGAGCCAGGCGTGACTGCCCCCTAGTCACGCCTGGCTCTGGGCGTGACCAACTACCCCAGATTTGTAAATAGTTTCAAAACAACCCCAAATTCGTAATTTTTTATTTAAATTGTATTATTTGGGTTCTTTTGCCCTAAGTTATGTATGAACTTCATTATCATCCCCATTGACCAAAGTGGAAAATAAAATAAAAAATATATATTTTTCTCTTGTTTTACAGATATTGAAGATAAAACTAAAATATTTTTTGTTAAAGGACAAATATGTTTTATATTTGAATTTTTTTAATATGAATGAATTTTTTTAATAACAGTATTCTGTTATTTGTGTTCTTTTAACATTGTTACTAACTAGTTTTAAATTTTTACTATTCAGTTTTGAGATTTATAGGATGAAACGAAAAATTATAATTGAGTTACAGTCTAAAAAAAAAATTAACCATGTATTATAATTAGATTTTTACATAAGAAAAGAATATAACTTTGAATTAAAAGTAAGATGATTTAAATGTATCTTACTCTTAGTAGAGAGCGATATAAGTTATTAAAAAAATCTTGCCATCACCCTCCCTTACAGCAAACAATATGTTGCATATCATTTTGCTAAAATTGGACAGACCTAGTGAGACCCATCTGTTAGAGGTTAAATCCAGACTTAAATTATTGGGGGCCCAGGCATGATGCTGCTAAGAAATTCAAAAAAAGCTTATTATTATTTTTTTTGAAAATTTAACTATCTTTTGATTAAAAGTTAAGGACTAAATTTTTAATATATTAAATTTTATTTAAGGGATTGTGACATATGCTTGGACTAGGGATCCAACCACTAGTTATATACTTAACAAATAAGATTATTTACTAATCATGTCACATTATTTTGATCAAAAAGACTTATTTGATTTGCAATAAACAATTATCAATATCAGAAATAAAAATAATTAAATTTAATGAATAATAGAGATGAATAAGAATAATTAAATTTGTGACATTCATTAGCAAGACTTATAAAAAAAGTAGAAAACTAAATTTGTTTTAGCTTTGAACTTTATTATAATTAATTGTTTCATACACGCTATCAAGAAATCAAACATTAGTCAATATGCGACAAAAGAACCTAAATAATACAATTTAAATAAAAAATTACGAATTTGGGGCTGTTTTGAAACTATTTACAAATCTGGGGCAGTTGGTCACGCCCAGAGCCAGGCGTGACTAGGGGGCAGTCAAGCCTAGCTCTGGGCGTGACCAGTCATGTAATATCCCCAAAATTATAAAAATGTGATGATAAATTGGATAGAAATATGTTTAGAGAAAAATAATTATATCACTCTTTCCAAGAAGTAGAAATTACTAGAAAACCCTTAAGATGAAAATGTCAAAAATGCCCTTGGACATTTTTAAAAATGACCAAAATGTCCCTAGGTTGAATGACATAATTACCAACATGCCCCTAGGCCAAAAATGCTCAAATAACTTTAGAAATGTTGTAGGAACTTGATGAAATTACAGAATACACTTAACTAACTAAGTATCAACATATTTTGTGACAGAAAATTTTAGAATAAAATTTCTAGGAATTTTATAAGATGACAACTTTGAGGCTTTATTTAAGAAAACTCAAGCATCAGAAGAATATGAAAAAATGATACAGATAATCTAAGGGATTTTCTCTCAATTATAAAAGGAATAAACTCATTTGATGAACCAATTTAGTAATTTTAATAATCAAAAGTAAATGAACTAAGGTAAATGTAAATTGTAGGTAAATAATACCCTAAATGTATTACTTGTAACAAATTTTAATAGGATTATGGTTAACCTAGAATTATATTACTCTTAGGTGGGAAAATGTAAATTAGATCCTTCTAAAAGCTAGAAACAATTTAATTTCAAGGATACTATAATAAGTAAAAGAATGAAGAAAAGCATAACTACAGCCTAGCCATCCTACGTATGAAAGGAAAACAAATGAGAATTTCACTACAAGCTTGGTACTCCACGTGCAAATTAAGAAGGAAAGAGGATGATGTAGAATTCTCAAGAACATGGACACTTGTAGGGTGAAGAACTAATAGCCAATAGGATTAAACCAAATAGAAAGCTAAGTCATTATAACCCTAGAGATATTTGTAGCCAAGCTTTCTCTATACTCTTCCATCTTGCACGTGAATAGCTCTAGACATTATTTCAACAATCTCAATGGTCAAAAGTTACATATGTGGGATAGTAGTGTACCTTTAAAATTTTAAGAAGATCCAACAGTTAATGAATTCAGAATCACTATTTTACTAAAATGGGTTTTGGGGTAAAATCAAGAAAAGCACAAAATCTTCCAATCCACGAAAATTGGTGAAGATTGCTCTACAAGCCAAGCTACTCCACGAAAATGCAAGAGAAATGGAGAAACTTCAAGAGCTTGGACACTTGGAAGCAAAAGAAAAGAAGCTCTATGATCATGCCAAGTGGTAGGACACTTGGAAGGAAGAAAGGAAGAAAGCCTTAAGATTATAACAAGTGTAAGGACACTTGCAAAGGAATAATGATGGCTTATAAGATTTTTCTCTAAGTAATCATTTCTTCACCACTATATAAAGGAAGGAGGAGGAACCTAAGTAGAAGCCAATTTCAAGACCACTCCTTTCTTCAAACCTCACGTGAACTCTTTCCCTCACACCACTTTCATTTCATTTCATTTCATCTTTTCCTTTAAAGCTTCAATCAATTAAACCCCATCACCTTGAAGAAATTACGTGTAGAGGCAAACAACCTTAGGAAGGATTTAACAAGCCTAGAAGGATATCAAGATTCAAACTCACTTGAGGTAGGTTAAGCTTAAATCTCTAGTTAATCAATGGTTTGGATTAATTTACATGCTTTAGTAGGCTGATTTATGGTTGATATTTAGGCTTGAATTTCGTGATGTTTAAAGGTTATTCTTTGATGAGAATATGTTGATTTAAGTTATAAGTTAGGCTATGATTTATACCCATTAATATTAGTGAAGTATGAAATTCCAATTGATAATCTTTTGAGGTGATTTCAATGATACTTTGGACTGTCTGTTTATATTTTTATGGACATGTTTTGATTTAATTTTTGAAGTAGAGGATGAATGGTGTAGAGTTGAATGATTTAAATACTTGATGATTTGATTTTGAGGATTAATTATTTGATTTTGAGAATTAATTAGTGAGGTGGTAGGTGAAAGGAGAATTAAGATGTATATTAGGTGAGAATCTTTGTTTATAAAGGTTTAAAGGAATTATATATTATTTATATTGAGGATTATTAGTTAGATTACTAACATAATTTTTCTGTAGTTAATGTTATTCTCTGGTTATGCATAAGTAAGTGCTAATCTTACTTGATTAAGGTATGGTGGTGTAACCATACTCATAAGCTTAATGGATAAGATATGGTGGTGTAACCATACTTATGATATAAATGATGATATGATATATATATTTTGCTTATGAATTTGATTTTTATGGATGTTGATATGTTGATGTGCTTAAGATAGGTGGATTCATGTTTCCATGTTCCAAGTCCAATACGAGGCTTTGGGGAAACAGAATCTGATGCTACATACAGTACGATATGTAGTACCCAGGTGCAAGGATATATGGCAAAATTCATGCATGTTTGCGTAAGACTATAGCAGCGTCCACACTCAGTGTGGCGACATACAGTACGATATGTGGAGGCCATTTGCCCTGGGATAGTTCATCTCATGCATTCATATAGTTGCATATTGCTTGTGGATGTGTTTGATTTTTTTTGATTTTACTAACCTAATAATAGGGTGGGATTTAGCTTTGCCTACTGAGAAATTTATTTCTCACCCGATCTGTTTCATGTTTTTTTTAGATGACAATGATAGACAGGTTCCATGAGGCATTGGAGTAGTGAAGATATATAAAAGAAGTTATGAACTAAGCTGGATTTTTTAGAAAAGTAGTGTACTTATATTATATAAACTTTTGTATCAGAGACATTGGCTATGTATATGAGTAACAAATCTTTTGCAAATTTTACGTTTTAAAATTTTTACTATTATACGTTTCTTAGAAATTTACCCTTAAGTAAAAATAAAAATAAGTAAATATTTAGTCTGTTACAAGTCATGCCCAGTTCTGGGGCGTGACCAACTGCTTTAAATCCCCCCATTTTTGGTTTTTCACCACATTGCCTATTGCGCCTTTTGTCTTATGCCTTTTCTCTGACCTCTCTCTAAAGGTTTTCGAAGCATAACACTGTTAGGTTTTGAGTTATTTAGCTTTGCATTAAAACTTTGCCAACATGTAAGTTAATTTATTTATCTTATGAGTATTATTTAATATAATATTTTGTTGATTTTTAAATTTGTTAGAGCCATATTCCCCGCCCACATTGCCTCAGTGCGCATAATTCCTATCAAAATAGGACAGGTGCAGGAATCCTCCTCTGACCTCAGTCTCCTGAGCAGGATGACCAAATACCTGTTCAATGATGGTGGGCCAGTCGTCAGACGTGACTCCGGTGATGACATCGTCGTCACTATCTAAACCTAATATACCAGCCACGTCTTCCAACGTGATGGTCATCTCGCCCTGCGGCATGTGAAACATATGTGCCTTGATAAATTCATATGTCACTTTAATATAACTATTGCTAATTTCCAAGTACAAATTTGTATCCATTACTGACTGACTATAACTTATCCAAGGATTCTCATTGTAATGGGCTAGCATAAACGATTCTAATTCATCATCCAAATTCAGATTATCGCATACCCACACATCATTTCCACCTCCAACAGATTCCTATAAATCTAAACATTATTCCCTAGGGTTGTCGATTCCTAGGGTTGCGGATTTTCTACAATCCTATAAACCTAAAATTATTTAAGTTTAACGGATTTCTACTTAAGCCTTATATTATTGTACTTTACCACTAAACCCTAAACTAAAGTAAATTCTATAACCTATAAACTAACATTTTTCTACAACATGAAATAAATAACATGGCTCTAACAAATTTAAAAATCAACAAAATAAAAAATTAAATTAAACGCATTATTAAAAATTAAATAAAATGCATAATAAAAAAATTAAATAAAACACATAATTAATAAATTAAATAAAATGAATAAATAATAAATTAACTTACTTGTTGGCAGAGATTCGATGCTGAGATAAATCGCTCAAAATCCAACAGAAAACCTTTAGAGAGAAGGCAGAGCTTTTAGAGAGAAGGCAGAACTTTTAGAGAGAAGTCGGAATAGTAAAAATGTGAGGGAACAGTAAAATTTTAGGGTTTATAAAGAGCTGGTCACGCTCAGAGCTGGGCGTGACTGCTCCCTAGTCACGCCCAGAGCCAGGCGTGACTGCTCCCTAGTCACGCCCAGAGCCAAACGTGACTGCTCCTTAGTCACGCCTGACTCTAGAGTGACTAGTCATGCCTGATTCTGAATATGACCAATCGTGTTCAATTTTAAACGTGACTAACTACCCCAAATTTATAAATAGTTTCAAAATAATTTCAAATTCATAATTTTTTATTTAAATTATATTATTTAGGTTGTTTTACCTATATCTGAGCCCAGAGAAAAAGAAAAGGGCCAAGCCCACCCTGGCAACAACTACATTATTTTGAAAGTGGACCCACACGCATTACGATAAGGGAAAAAAGACCACAGTAGAGGAAAAGGGTATTATAGTAAAATCAAAGAACACGATCCTTCACTCTAACACTGCAATCTGTCTCTATCTGTGACCAATCCAAATAATAATAATTTCCCGAAATCGAAATTCATTCCCACATTTCACTTTGATCTGATTTCATTTCCATTCATTCATTCGTTGTTCTTCTTTCCACCAACAACAAAGAAAACAGAGAGAAACTTTCATTTTATAGGTTTTCATCATCTCAGCAAAGGAATCAATCGATCAATCAAGCCATGGCAGGCTTCAGTGGCGACGAGACCGCTCCTTTCTTCGGCTTCCTCGGTGCCGCTGCGGCTCTCGTCTTCTCCTGTTCGTCACTCTCTCTTTTTATTTATAAATTTTTATTAAATATAACGATAACAATAATAATATCAGGGTCTAGATCTACCGTAGTTGGTTGAACATCTATTGTAAAAACTTTGTTGCATCTGTCTTCGATTGCTACGGATAAAAAAAATATGATTTATTCTGTGGTTGTTTTATTTTATGATTGGTAGGTATGGGAGCGGCGTACGGAACGGCGAAGAGTGGGGTGGGGGTGGCGTCGATGGGAGTGATGAGGCCGGAGCTGGTGATGAAGTCGATCGTGCCGGTGGTTATGGCGGGAGTGTTGGGGATTTACGGGTTGATTATTGCGGTTATTATCAGCACTGGGATAAACCCAAAGGCCAAGTCTTACTATCTCTTTGATGGATATGCTCACTTGTCCTCTGGCCTTGCCTGTGGCCTTGCTGGCCTCTCTGCTGGAATGGCCATTGGGATTGTTGGTGATGCTGGTGTCAGGTAATTGTAATTCATTTTCATCATTATCATGTCATGTCATGCCTATGGACACTTCTAGAATGTTAGGTGTAGTAAGTGTTGGAGATCCTTATATTGATTAGTGATATGACAATGCGAGGGGGGAGACAACTCTCACTCTCATGATAGGTTGAGTTAAGTTTAAATCCAAATTGTAAGATGGTACTAGAATCTGTTATTGTGATTCTTATCGTTGTTGGGCCTATTGGGTCACTTTATATTGTGTTGTTGTTGGACTACTTACAAATGTCTAGACTGCATGTGAGAGATATGTGTTAGAGATCCAATATTGACTAGTGATATAACCAAAGTGGTGTGTAAAAATTGGGGGTAACCCATTTCATAAGTTAACTTTTGACGTTGAATTGAGCCTAAATAAGACCTTAGAAATAGCAAGGAAAATGTAAGTAATTACTCAATATAATATAACAGGGATTAGGTCTAGCAGAAGGAGGTAGTCCTGCACAACGTTTTGGACAACGGAGCTAGTGCCCAACCATGCTCCAGACTGGATTTTCTTTGAAGGAGGATACATGTGGGAAACCAAAAAAAAAAAAAAAAATAGTTCAAAACTTTGAAGTATTTTTATGTTGTTGTCCAATTACCTCACTAGTTTATGTAATAAAAATTTGGATTAGAAAGCTAGCATTTGTTATGGAGTTCCCTGATTTTAATAATACAACTGGTAACTAAGTTTTGGACATTGGTTTCTGGCATGACTGGTAGTAATGACATTGATTAGATTATTGTCTTGTAAAAGTCACATCACATGTTTCTTTTTGTTATCCATTGCTATCTTTATGGTAACTGGTAAGAGACCTTTCGTATCGGTACAGGGTGTTGAAATGTATTGCGCTTGCAGTTTTGTTTAATTTATGGCTTATGCTATTATATGATTTAGTCCTTTTCTTATTCAAACTCATTTTCTGTTGATCCTTAAAAATGTTAGCTAAAGGAGTATGAAATATGAACCGTGTTTGCATAATTTAGGTATTGAATTGTAAACTTAATTAAAATCATGGACTAAATTGTGAGTGAGAAATGTTTTCGACTTCAAGAACCAGTGTGCTATTTTACTTGTGGGAAAAATATGCAGTGTTCCTCACCACTAAGGTTAGATGCATTGCACATGTTCTGTTATTTATTATGGATTTTGTACAATCATTTGTGTACACGTTTGCACTGAAACATTATTTTGGTGACTTGGAAATTAGTGACTACTAATGCTGGCTAAATAGGCATATTTGACTTTTTCAAAATATTTGATTGTGGAAATTGCTGCTCAGTTTAATTCCCGCTGCCAATGTTGTGTATTTATGTGTTCGTTATATGTTGTTGGAATGTAATATGCCTTAATGTATGTTGGTTTTTTTTTTTTTTTTTTTTTTTTTTTTTTTTTTTTTTTTTTTTTTTTTTTTTTTTTTTTTTTTTTTTTTTTTTTTTTTTTTTTTTTTTTTTTTTTTTTTTTTTTTTTTTTTTTTTTTTTTTTTTTTTTTTTTTTTTTTTTTTTTTTTTTTTTTTTTTTTTTTAAAATTTATGGACTTACTAAAGTTTTATGCTTGTTGCCTGTATGGTTAATAAGGTTTGAGCTAATGAAATTTGTTTGTAAGATGCTTTCTTTTAATTTTGTTAAGAGTTTTTTGTTTTTAGAAATAGTGCCTCTTTCTAGTCAGCAATTTTTTAACTGGAAAGGGTAAAATACTATAAATCTATTCGGGAGGGGATAGTTAGATTGACTTTTGTTATATCACTTGTTTGTGTGAATGAAGACCTTCTTTCGCTTTTTCCAGTGGTTATTATTAGAAGGGAAAATTCATAACTTAATGTGTTACTTGTGGAGATACTTATCTATTTTAGAATCTCATTTGGAGTTTGCACTTTTTTTTTTTTTTTTTTTACAATAGTGACAATGAGGTTTGAACTTACAATCTCATGCAAATTATGCAAACTCTCAAGTCTCAATCACTAGGCCAACACTAGTGGGTTGGAATTCACACTTTATTTCATGTTGTTTTTTGATTAAAAGAAATATCGCTTGCAAACATTTTCAGCCTCTGCTACACTCTTTCTCCCTCTTTATATAAATTTTGACAATGGAATGTTGATGTAAATAACTCTGCAACTGTTTTCAGGATTCAGATGCTTAATTCTTATTTGGTTCTTGGGATCTGTCCATTTGATGCTTAATTTATTCCCTTTTGGCTTTTCATCATGTTGTTTTGTACTTTTATGCCTTGCCATCTTGATTTTCCACCTTCAAATTGTGTGCCTGTGTGTGGGTGCTTGCTTGCTTTTCTCAGCTAAAACTATAGTTTATTTCATAGATCTATGTAATATGTATGTTTTATTAACTGAATACTTGAACACTGAGTAAGGTGATTCCTTTTTGTCAGAGCTAATGCCCAGCAACCGAAGCTGTTTGTTGGCATGATTCTTATCTTGATTTTCGCTGAAGCTCTTGCTCTGTATGGCCTCATTGTGGGTATCATCCTTTCATCTCGGGCAGGCCAATCTCGTGCCGATTAAAAGCAGTCAACTCAATGATACTTGGTAGTCCAGTAAATTCCAATATCAGGCTTGTATTTGAAATGGGATATACTTGTCTTTAGTATATTATTACTATTATTTCATTTGTTTTCGTACACAAACCCTGTATCCAAACTCCATCTGTTTTATGAAGTATTTTCCTATGGACTACATATTTGGATGGCTTGTTTGAATGTTTGTTGTGCAAAAACTCTTGAAATTCTTGATAAAACTTATACAAGCTAAAAGTTAACACTATTGTGACTTGCATATCTTTTTGGCAATATGAACTTTTAACCTACTGACATAAACACATTCATGAAATTAGGATTATTGTCACAGTTCATAACTGCTGCATGTGAGAAGGCATCTATTAGAACAAAAGGAAATGCTTGCTTTCCATCTTTTGATGAAGATACAAATTGTTTAGGGAAAGGAAAGCTATCACATTCCAAGACCAAGGATTTTCAGGTGCCTCAAGAAGTCATATACTTATTTATATGTTGCCTAATGGCAGTGGGAATCAAATCTTGAAGACTTCAAACATAGTGCTGAGTACATGTATTCACATACATATCACGTATGTACTCTAGATGGATAATGTGACTTATAGAGATGTGCAACTTGCAGTTTTCTAAGTGTATGTTTGGCAGAGTGAAAAAAATGAAGATGAAAGTGAAAAATAAATGAAAGTAGAGAGTAAAACTGTGGGTCTTGTGAAATTTTATCATTCATTTCACTTCTTTTTCATCATTTTTGTCTCTACCAAACGGGTTCTAAAGCCGAAGTGATGCATATAGAGTAAACAACTCAAGTATTGGCACATTTGTGAGCTGTAACTAACATCAATTAGAAATAAAATGGCATGCATCAATTATGCTTCAGAGATGGAAAGGGTGAAAAAAGCGGCGACACACAATAAGTCGTGGAGCCACTTCACCTGTTAGTTTTCATTCTGTTCGCATCAATTAACATCCGAATGACATAGCTTGATCATATTAAATATTTATTGACTAAAATTATAAAACTTCGCAACAAGATTATATATATATATATATATATATATATATATATATATATATAAACATTGTATTCATTATTAAATTATTTAAAACTGATGTAGAAAATGCATATACCACTTTTTTTTTTTGTATGCTTAAAAACCTCCACATTTCTTTTTTTACTTCTATTTTTTAATGAAATATTTTTCTTTTCTTTTTGAAATTACTATTATCAAACAAATTACTTGTTCATGGAATAATATCCCTAGGCCTAATAATCCTAAAAAAGGCATTTTAATCTGTATTTTCTTTTTGGATCAAAATTTACCCATATCGATAATTAATTGAAAAAATTGTACCACTTTTGTAAAAAAGCCCAAAGTTGCTTCAGCATGAGAATTTATAGGAATACTGTGACATAGGTCATGTAGTCTCAGAACTAATATACAGTTGAAAGGATTGTGAGCAGCGTATGAGATTCATTGGTCATGGGTTCTAGGCAGATTGAATTTCATTAGTCGTAGATGAGTGGAAATCTAAGGTGGGATGATTAATTCCAAACTGAATTAGCCCCACATGCGTGACAAATTGATTTGGTTCTAAAATATCGTACGTGTGCTTGCTTTATAGTAGTAATAATTTGACCTTGTTTAAGCTAAGGATGTTCAACGGTCAAATAAAGGTGTGATCCCATATTGAAGTAGTTTGTTTTACATACTTTTTCTTTTTGATAATTTGTCATTCTACTATATTATATTGATGAAATCTACTTTGATTTCCATACATTGCTGCAAACTTTTAGGGAATAATTGTATTTGTGTTCCTTTTAGTTTAGATTAAGCGGGTCCCTCGAGTGTGTTTCAACTTTCAATTTAATTAAGTTTCAAACTAATTAATTTTAATTTTGATATTAATATTCTTTTATTTAAAACTCTTAAACTATTGTTTATCTACTCCAATATTTTTCCATATAAAATATCCCAATATTTGGGGGATTTATATTAGAATTGGAACATGAAATAATTTTGAAGTTTAGAAATAACATAGTTAAAACTTGATGATTTTTTGAGTATCCAACAATTATAGTGCGGTTTAAACCTAGAATTTCATGAAAACTTGGTAGAATTTGAGTAGAAAATGAGAAACTGTTGATTTTAAGTAAAAAAATAATAGTGAAGGGCCAATGTTTTTAAATTTTAAAAACAAAAAAATTAATTGATTCAAAAAAGCGTAAAGAACTAATAAAATAACATACAATCCAAATTAACTTATAGTAATGCTTAAAGAGATTAAAGATGCATCTAAGGCAACTTTTAGTAATGGATCAATTATTATAGGAGGCCACTTTGTTCCTGATCTGCGCGATATTTGGAGAATATCTCCATCTTTGGAGTCATTTTATTTCATTTTCATAGTGTTTCGCTATTTTAATCATTTTGATGATGGAAAAATACACTTACTTGGATTTTGCTTTATAATACGGTGTTGATGATTTTTTTTTCTATGTTAAAGATTATGAGTGTCTTCCGATTTATTGAGTTAATTAGAAACTAATTATGTTCGTGACGTGTGACTCTCGTTAGTCTAAGGATATTTTACAAACGGTAAAAATCGAACATGAGTCTCGTTAGATAAGTCATTCCCATTTATGTGAATAAAATAGGATTTTATATCATTGCACCAATCCTTTGGGTTGATAAAGTGTTGAGGATGGAAAAAAGACAAGAGGAATCTTGACCCTATCCGATAATTAATTATAAAAGCCATAGGTGAATGTGATTAGCATTTGAGCATCCATGACTTGAATGTGAGAAAGATTATAGTTGCTTGTATGTCAATAGTGCAAGTTGTGGCATTGCTTCTTATGATGTGTATGTTTGGCTAAGTAGCTAGTCATAAGAGCAAATTTAGTGGAGGATCTTGGGGAGGAATTTTCAGTTGAAGATCTCTCTTTTTCCAGATCCACCATTAAAGAGAAAAAGCAAATCCCACGTGGAGATCCAGATCTTCTCCAAGAACCCTGAAGATCTGCATGAAGTTCAAAAAATAATTTTTTATGTGACAAGACGAAAAAAATGAAAAAAAATTAAATTAAATTAAAAGTTAAAATTAATTACTTAAAATTAATTATATGCTTTATTAATATTCATATATTTTTTTATGCTTTATTAATTAAAATTAATTACTTAATTAATTTAATTAAATATTAAATATTTAAAAGTGGGATCCATGTGAGACCCATTAAAATTATCTAATATCTCAATTTGAGATCTGCCAATAAAAGAAAAAATGTCACAGTTCTTAATAGATTTTCAATCTTACATAGCGCTATGGGATCCACCAAAAAGTGGTCTAAGATTTCAATTTGGGATCTACCACTAAAGATGCTCTAATAATCTGAACTACTTGTTGGGTTTGACAAGTATTTATCAATGATTAATGCTTGATCACTTTAAAATTAGAAAACAAACTTAATTGTACTTATGATTACTTTAGTTTATAATTAAAAGAATATTATGTAAACAAACTTTTTTATGTAAAAATTAATATGAAATTGAGGGTTTTGTTTTATGTTGAAAATAATTGAAAGTAGATTTAGTGATTAAATTCAAACAAAAAAGGATCAAAATTTCTATTGCCATTTTAGTCATGATAGAAGGACCAAAATACAATTTAGCCAATCATGAATAGAAATCTTATGAAAGTTCATAATTTGATTGTTTATTTTTTATTTTCTTATAAAAACGAGGGGAAAAGCATAAAAAATAAGCTTATGTTGTTGGATCAGAAATACTTTAAGAGTTTATCTATTAAAAATATAATTTTTTAATAAAAAGATTCAAAACATTTTAATTTTGTAACCAAAAGAGGCCAATATCATCCTAATTATGTTCACAATTTTTCTGCCGAAACTATCCTAAATTTATTGATAACATAACAGGAACAAGACAAAACAACCTGGGGGCACTAGGCCGAAACCCCATGCCAATGAAAGGAGAACCTATATTGAGGTTGCCTTCTAGAATTTCAGGCATAGTCATGAGAACAAAAGGCAGAAAAATATTACCACACACAAAAAAAAAAAAAAAAAATCCTCATTTCAATTAATATATATATATATATATATATATATATGTATATATATTATATCGCGAATAAGCTCTTTAAAAGAAAAGTCGATCATCAAGGAGTAATAGCTCAATGGTACGTGAATGTTATAAATTTTCTGTGATTTCTACATATGAAATAAAAAGAAAAAGAAAAATTGGCCAATCACATAAAAAATAACCTATAATAAAGGAAGCAATAATATCCAGATATTATTAGACTCCAACATATGAAACTAATATGACTTAGCATCGTCAGCTTCTTGACCATTTTCAAGGTAGAAAGGCATGCAAGCACACTTGCTTACGAATGAGGTATCCGTCACGATTTGATTACTGAAAATTGGACCAATAGTTCTTCGTCTAAAATTTTGTTTGGATAAATTTTTTATAATTTTTAAAAATAAAAATAAATAAATAAAATATATTAAACTTTTTTACAAATTAAAAAATCAACTTATGTATTTTTAAAAGTTAAAAAGGTCGAGCTTTAATTTTTATAAAACTTTAGTCCCTAAATTGACATTTTACATTTTCATTTTTTTTTCTCTTATATACATATTTATGCCGAAGTCTATCTTGACCTAATATTAACATTTCAATAGTTCATTTTTATTGGATTACGAATAGATAAGGACAATTGCTGCATATTGGCCAAACTAATTCAGCAAAACATATAAAAAGGAATTCCACCCACTATATATATTTGTTTGCAGCACATTATGTTACATATACTGTGCATGCTAGATTTCCCTTTCCCCTTTCCTGTATATAACTACAATCCCCGTGTTTAGTGAATCAATCTTACGTGATACATCTTTGTTCAACCTTTTAATAACGTGTGACCAGTATTTTCGTGTGTGCACATCCTTCATAATGGATGACATGAAACTGATTGACAAACATAGATATTTTTTTTTAAATTATTATCTATCTATAGTTAAAAGAAATTGTCCAAAAATTAAAGATATCTTAACATTTTGTGTCAAATTTTCTCGCCTTAATTAATTGTTTTGCAATTTATTTTCATTATAATTGGGTTACTTTTTTCTGCTTGTCCACTAACTTCTAGTTGGTAGTAAATGCTGTTACAAAATTAATTCCTAAATTTTTATGGTGAAAATCATCACATAATAAAACACTATAAAACATCATGTTGAATCATAAAAAAATATTAAATAAATAGTGAATTTGAATAACTCTCAAGAATCAACTCTTGATGCTAATTGAAAATAAAGGAAATACTCACAATGAACAAGAAGGGAATGAATTGGTTAAACTTTGGTATTTTAAAATTTAATTCAAATCAGAGCTTAAGGATCTTTATCACTTTCAAAACCAAGAAATCTTTTTACTCAATCAAATAGCTCAACCCCTTGGAATCAATTTGCTTAAAACAGAACTTGTTTAACAATGAATATGAATCAAAGAATCAATGAACAATAAGAGTAATAGAGATTAAGAAACAACAGTAATAGAGATTAAGAAACAACATACAAGCAAATTATACTGATTCACTTCACTACTGAAGCTACATCCAGTTTCTTCTAATCAACACTAGATTAGAGTTCCACTCTTATAAATCTTGTTCTTACAAGCTTATTACAAGACATCTGTTTTATCAATCCTAGATAAAGAATAGAAAACTAAAATCCTATTAGAATTCTAAGGAGCAAGAACCAGAGAACACTACTTTGTTCTTTAACTAGAGAACCCTTCTCTAGACCCAAGCAAGAAGAACTCACTTACAATAACAATTTACAACAGAAATTCAAATACGAATTTACACAAAAAGATTAAGGAGAGAGACAATCTGATGATCCAGTGAATGTAATGCACATGAGTTACCAAATCAGATTGTATAACAAAAACGAAATCAGCACATGTTTTTCCTTAACCTTGAAAAGTTTCTTGCTCAAGAATCATTCAAAGACCCATGAATGTTTTGAAAGAAGCAAGAAGTAATAGAACACAAAATCATTTTGAGAAAGTTTAGAAAGCTTGTGTATATTCAGAAATACGAATGATCAAGTTCTTAAACAAGTCAAGCCTTCAAAACTATTTATAACAGGTTTTTATAACTAACTGTAATCGATTAAACGCGCCAGATAATCAATTATAATACTTTTGTAATCGATTAAATTATCACTTAATCGATTAATCTGTTTAAGAAGGTTTCTGGGTTTCAGCAACGAGCAAAATAATCAATTATCCTGAGTTGTAATTGATTAAACCAGGAAGTTCACTTTCACAAAATGAATTGTGTAATCGATTACGAATAATGGTAATCAATTAAGTCAGGAGAATAAGATTTTCAAAATGAACTATGTAATTGATTACGAATAATGGTAATCGATTAAACCAGCAAACCTTAAAAGATGTTTTCAACTATATAATCGATTACAAATGATGGTAATCGATTAAACCAGGAAGCCTTAAAACTGATTTCAGCTATGTAATCGATTACGAATGATGGTAATCGATTAAAACATTTAACAAAGCAATTTCAGTTTCAATCAAAGGCCAAATAATCGATTAATCCGATAGGTAACTGATTAAATTGTTTATGAAGATTTTTCCAGATTGAATAAGAACAAAATAATCGATTATAGTATTTAGGTAATCGATTAAAACAGTAAGAAATTCATTTTTCCAAAAACCTTTTAATCAGATTAAAAACCTTAACCAAAAGCTTTGATGTTTTAATAAAAATCATTTAAGCTTATTAATGTATGAATGAATGAATGCATGGATCAATGAAATTGCCTTTCTCTTACACTTGAATCATATACTAAACTTCAAGGCACTTCAAACATGTTGAAAGCTCAAAACAAATTCTTGAATCAAGGTCTTTCACTCTTCATGATTCTCCCCCTATATCCAACACATAAAACACCAACATAAAGAACTCCCACTAAACCATAGTGTCATCAAACAAAAAAACATCCATATGAGCAGTATGCTCGTGAAATACCTTAGGCACTAAGCTTTTAGTGAGTAGAATTATTAATATGGCTAGAGACATGCATATGATATGTGACTTAAGTGGTTAGCAATTTGGACTCTTGAACATACAACAGAGATTCGATTTCTGACTATGTGAATAGAGTTGTATTTGTAGAGAAATGAGCTGTCCGTTAATTATATAGTATGTACTCTACTTTCTTGAAAATTAATTTTATAACTTTGTATGTAGAAATATCTTATTTTTCAATAGAAGAAAAAAATATTGCCTACTAGAAACTTTATATTGATGTGCTTTGATTTTGAAGAGCTTCTGTTATTGTTGGAGTACAACAATACTGACTTATTATCACAATAAATCTTTAGTGGCCTTTCAACACCACTTAGCCCTATGACAAAATTTCACAGTCATACCCCATGGTTGGATGCCTCAAAACAAGCTACAAATTCAGCGGCCATAATAGAGGAAGCTACGAGTGTCTGCTTAAAACTTTTTCAAGAAATAACTCCTCCAACCAACATGTAGACATAACCTGATGTGAATCTTTTACTATCTTGGCATCCGACAAAATTAAAGTCAGTATACCCGATGATCTCTAATTTATTTGACCTCCGATATGTGCTATTAAGAAAATCCACTATTATTTTTTTGTCACTAAAGCCTTTCTTCCTCTTGCACATAGTGAGCAATGAGCTCATTAAGAGTCCATTTATCATTTTGTGTATTGTAACTCATTACAAATTGATCGTATTGTGCAGGAAGAAAAATGAGAACCAAGTGCACAAGCAAATCATCACCAGATAGCTCTAACTTTAGTGCCTTGAGTTTTCCAGCAAGATTATACATCTCAATAACGTACTCCCTTATGTTCCCCTTTCCTTTATACTTCATGGTTACGAGTTTTGCTAATGTGTTACTCGTTTTCGCTTTTTTATTTTTAGCAATATTGCTCAATTTCTTTGAGGAACTTCCTAGCATCAGTGCTCTCAGTAATAGAGCCTCGAAACACCTCCGAAATGGAGCGTTTCATGATCATCATACTCATGCGGTTAGAGCGCTCCCACTTCTCTATGTAATCCAAACTTGGATTTTCTGGAGCGGAAGTGGGTTACTCCATTCTTAGCGCAAGGTCTAGATCCATGCAACCAAAAACAATTTCGACATTTCCTTTAACATAATGTCATACCAAATGCATAATTAAAACAGAATACATATCCATGACATTAACAAACAATCCAAACTAACGTGAGCCCATTTACAAGACATCTAGCACAACATTAACATCTGATCTTTAAACCAAAAATATCAATTTGTAAGTGGTACTCTTGACACAGTAATCAATTATTGACAATAAATTCTGTCAAGCTATTGTTATGAACCAATACGAGGTTCATTATTTTTACGGATCATCCTTGAAAAGGGTTCTTGTTAAAACATAAGAAAAAGGTGCACACCAAGTGTTTGACGAAAAGAAATAAAGATAAAGACAATATGAAGAAAAGTGCAGAGCAAAAATAACGAATTTAACATGAACAAGATGTTAAAGAAAATAGAATAAAAATAAAAAGGCGGAAAAAACAAGAAATGAAAGAAGACGTCACACCTTATGAAAAGTGATAAGTCCCGTGGGAATTCGCCACAAAGATTATAGAAACCTTTGATAAGAACCAATGTTTGATCCAATCAAGAACCCAAGAGGAACTTCCTTTCACACACTTTTAAAAGTGTAAAGTTTTTATTTAATTCAAAGGTGAGTACATAAGACAAATGAATGGTTATTTATAGCCAACAAGTGGTGTCTCTCTCCTTTTTCTCTCCAATGTGAGACTTTAGATACATATTTCTTATACTAAAGAAAATGTAATTCGTGATGAACTTCATGGCCCATTTTCATAATCAAAGATGCAGAATTAGGACTTGAGACTAGAAATACGACTTGTAGGAAATCTTTAGAGCTTTTAAACACATCAAAGAATGCCTAAAACGGACATCGAGAACTCAAGTTATGTTCAAAACATTGGAAGCATCTAGGCTCATTACTCATTAGTATTTTGGCTCTTCACTCATTTGAATCAATTGGAGTAATTTGAACTTTTCTTTCAGGTTCGTGTTTGGACTCAAGGCAAGGTTGATATGTTGACCCAATGCCTGAGAAAGGAAGTAGTTCACTTCATGATCCAATGCTTCTTGTGCTTCCTTTGATTTTGCCCTTGTCATGGGGCCTCACGATTCTTGGTCCTCATCATGCTCCCCTCCTTTAAAAGAATTCGTCCTCGAATTTGGCTCTTCATCACCTACATCAAAAGGACTTAGGTCAGCAACATTAAATGTGGTGCTTACCCCATACTCACCGGAGAGGTTAACTTTGTATGCATTATCATTGATTCTCTCCAAGATTTGGAAGGGTCCATCTCCTCTAGGCAAAAGTTTTGATTTCCTTTGGGTAGGAAACCTTTCTTTTCTCAAATGTAGTCAAACCTAATCTCCAGGTTCATAAACAACTCTTCTTCTCCCTTTGTTTGCTTGTTTAGCATATTACTCCATTTTTTTTTCTCAATTTATGCTTTAACTTTTTCATGTAGCTTCCTTACATACTCAGCTTTAGCCTTACCATCCCTATGATTCAAAGAAGAAATGTTAAGTAAGGGCAACAAATCAAGAGGGGTGAGAGGATTGAATCCATACACAATCTCAAAGGGAGAACTTAGTTGTAGAATGGACAGTCCTATTATAAGCAAATTCACAAGAGGTAAACATTCCTCCCATATCTTAATATTTTTCTTAATGATTGACCTCAACAAGGCCGAAAGGGTCCGATTCACAACTTTAGTTTGTTCATCTGTTTGTGGGTGGCAAGTGGTGGAGAAAAGGAGCTTAGTATCCAATTTATTCCAAAGGGTCCTCCAAAAATGGCTAAGAAACTTAGAATCCCTATCGGAAACAATACTTTGGGGCATCCCATGAAGCCTCACTATGTCTTTGAAGAACAAATCTGCCACATGGGTGGCGTCATCTACCTTATGGCAAGGTATGAAGTGAGCCATCTTTGAAAACCTATCCACAAACATAAAAATGAAATCTTTTCCTCTTTTAGTTCGAGGTAAACCAAGCACAAAGTCCATAGACAAATCGGTCCAAGGGGAATTGGGAATAGGAAGAGGGGTGTATAGACTATGAGGCAAAACTGTTGATTTAGCCCTTTTACAAATTATGCATCTAGCACACAACTTATGCACATCACGCCGCATGTCAGGCCAATAGAAATGCTCATGCAACATATCCCAAGTCTTTTGTATCCCAAAATGACCCATTAGTCCCCCTCATGTGCTTCTCTCAAAAGGAGTTCACTTAAAGAACATTTAGGCACACACAAATATTTTTCTTTGAAAAGAAACCCATCATGCCTAAAATACCCATCATGCGCCCCGTTTTCACATGCAACATATATCTTGGCAAAATCATCATCATGAACATACAACTCCTTAATGTGTTCAAAATCAAGCAACTTTGTTTCAAGCATGGCAAGCAAAGTATATCTCCTAGAAATAGCATCGATCACAACATTCACTTTTCCTTGCTTGTGTTTAATGACATAAAGAAATTGTTCAAGAAATTCAATCCATTTAGCATGCCTTTTATTGAGCTTACCTTGCCCCTTCAAATATTTGAGTGATTCATGATCACTATGGATAACAAACTGTTCGGGCAAAAGGTAATGTTGCCAAGTATGAAGAGCCCTTATGAGTGCATACAATTCCTTATCATAAGTGGAGTAATTCAAAACAACATCATGCAACTTTTCACTAAAATATGCAATAGGATGCCCCCCTTGTAACAAAACAGCCCCAACACCCACATTTGATGCATCACATTCAAGCTCAAAAGATTTGGAAAAATCGGGCAATGCAAGTATGGGAGCATGAGTTAATTTTTATTTTAGGGCATTAAAACTTTTTTCTTAGGCCTCCCCCCACTTAAAAGTCACATTTTTTTAACCATTCAAAGGCGCAGCTAGGGTGCTAAAATCTTTCACAAACTGCCTATAGAAACTAGCCAACCCATAAAACTTCTTTCTTCACTAACAGATTTTGGGGTGGGCCACTCTCTAATAGCTTTTATCTTTTCTTCATCCACTTGGACTCCTTTGGAACTTACCACAAAGCCTAGGAAAACTACATGATCAGTACAAAAGACACATTTTTCTAGATTAGCATACAACTTTTCATTTCTAAGCACATGCATATTAGCCTTAAGGTGTTCAATATGGTCTTCTAATGTTATGCTATAGATCAATATGTCATCAAAGTACACAACCACAAACTTTCCCAAAAACTCCCTTAAAACATGATTCATGAGTCTCATAAAAGTACTAGGAGCATTTGTAAGTCCAAAAGGCATCACCAACCATTCATACAAACCATACTTTGTTTTGAAAGCTGTTTTTCACTTATCCCCTTCCCTTATGCGAATTTGATGGTACCTGCTTTTTAAATCAACTTTAGAAAAATAGCATGCACCATACAATTCATCAAGCAAATCATCCAAACTGGGAATGAGGTGTCTATATTTAACAGTTATATTATTAACAACTCTATAATCAGTACACATTCGCCAAGTGCCATCCTTTTTAGGAACAAGGATTATTGGGACAACACAAGGACTCAAACTTTCTCTTACCCAACCTTTTGCCAACAACTCCTCAACTTGTTTTTATATCTCTTGTGTCTCTTAAGGGTTAGACTGATAGGCGGGTCTATTGGGCAAAGAGGCCCCCGACATAAAATCCATTTGGTGTTCAATCCCCCTTAAGGGAGGTAAACCGGGTGGAACATTCTTTGGAAATATATCTCCCAATTCATGCAAGAGAGAATCAACAACACTAGGAAGAGGGTTAGATTTAGAATTCAAATATAAGTCCTTATACATGCAAATGTATATTTCTTGTTTTGCCAAACATGCCCTCTTGATATCACTTTCCCTAGCAAATAAGTTTTGTATCCTTCTCTTAAGCACAAGAGTTTGGTTTTTATCATGCTCTTCATGTTTAGCTTTAGAAATCTTTTTTTCTTGTTCTCTTTTTATTTTCAAAGCAACTTGATCTTGGCACACCTCTTTAGGAGAAAGTGGGACAAGTGTTATTTTTCAAGAATCATGAGAAAAAGAAAACTTGTTAGTGAAACCATCATCAATAGCATGCTTATCAAATTGCCAAGGCCTTCCAAGTAAAATATGGTCGGCCTCTATAGGCATAACATCACACAAAACATCATCCTTGTACTTACCAATGCAAAAACTTACCATCACTTGTTGATTAACAACCAACTCACCATTCTCACTTTGCCATTGGAGTTTGTATGGACGCAAATGAGGTTCGGTACTAAGATTGAGTTTGTTCACCAAGCGAGTGCTTGCCACGTTGGTGCAACTTCCCCCATCTATGATCAAGGAACACACTTTTCCTTGAATGATACATCTTGTGTGGAAGATGTTTTCTCTTTGGCTTTGGTCATCAACCACAATTTGGTTTCCCAAGAGCCTCCTTATCATTAATAAGTCACCTTCCGGAGCATAAGCTTCACAATCATCTTCCTCTTCACTTGTAATTGCTTTTTCGGGGCATGAGTCACTAGAAATGTGCCCATTGTCCCTTAACACCATTACACGCTTGTTGGGGCATTGTGAGGCGATGCGCCTATTGCCCAAACACTTAAAGCATTTGATGTTCTGGCTTTTTGAGTGACAGAAGAAGAAGCATTATTAGTAGAAATCAAAGGACTAGAGTTTTTAGAGAATTTATCTTGTTTGGCCCATGCGGGTGGATCTTCTTTGGGTTGTCTATCTATCCAAGAGGAATGCTTGAAGTTTGAAGAAGGATTTTGGTTAGAATACCTTCTTTTGAGTTGTTGCTCAACTTTGATCGATTGATGGACTAAGTTCCCAAGCTCGACATAATGTTGTAGCTCCACAACATCTTGTATCTCTCTATTGAGACCATGTAAGAATCGCGTCATGACGGCTTTTGATTCTTCAACAACATTTGCCTGTACCATAGCAACCTCCATCCCCTTATGATACTCATCTACACTTAGACTCCCTTGAGTGAGTCTTTGGAGCTTATTGTGAAGTTCCCTATGGTAATGGGAGGAACATATCTTTTTTTCATCATTGCTTTCATCTCCCTCCAAGTATTCACCGGTTCATCTCCTATTCTCCTTCTCTCCTTTTGTAATTGGTCCCACCAAATTAGAGCATAGTCTGTAAATTCTATGGTTGCCACTTTCACCTTTTTGTCTTCTCTATAGTTATTGGAGTCAAAGATCTGCTCTATTTTCATCTCTCACTCCAAATAAGTCTCGGGGTCATTCCTCCCTTGAAATTTAGGTATTTTAACTTTAACCTCATCAAGTCCTTTATCCCTCTCATTTCTCCTCCTAGGTCTTTCTTCTCTATTATTTTCCTTGTGTCTTATTTCATTCCTTCACCTATCCTCATGCCTCCTAGGACTCTCTCTCTCTCTTCATCTCCACTATCACTCCTTTGAGTGGAGGTTCTAGACCTACGCCTTTCTCTTCTATCCATCCTCTCCTCCATCCTTCAATTGTGCTCTAACATTTGAACAAATTGATTGGTCAATTCGTCTAGACGAGCTTGTATTGCATCAGCTCTAGGGGTGGGAGGGGTATTAGAACCACTAACCATCATATAGTAGTATGAGGAAAATATGAACAGGAACTCACCACTCTACTCCCGTGTTTCACTCAAGAAATGACAACTCATGTTTTCACTCAGAAAATGGCTTTTGATTTTAATGTAAACGCTCTTGCCTTTTACCGCTCAAAGTTCTCTTTAGGTTCTTAACAAGATCAGTCACGTTTCAAAATCAAAAGTTTTTTTATATAAAAATTGTAGCTATCCTCACAAGAGTTGCTCACTGGATTTGCTAAACGAAAGGAAAACCACAAAGACAACAACTGAAAGAAATTTAAAAAGACAAATTAGAAAAGGTAACAAAAGAAAGACACGCTCAAAATAAGAAGGCCAAACAAAGACAATACGAAACTAGGAAGAAAAAAATTTCAATTGCGCAAAAAAAAAGAAGGAATAACGTTATAGCACCACAAATAAACTTCCACAATTATCAAATAAATTAGTGCAAATGGGTTCTTTTTTTAAAGCTTTTTTTTTTCTTTTTTCTAACAAGCAGCTTAAAAGAAACACTGCTAGATTTCTCTTCTTGTTTTTTTTTAAAAAAAAATTTGCTATCCTTTTTTTTCACACTAACAAATGACTTTTTTTTATGCCCAATTGTGAACAGTAATGGTTTAGTTTACAATAAGGTGCACAAAATCACGTTGTTACAACAATAATATGAGCAAAATATCATGAAGCTGTAAATTGCGCAAAAAATAAAGAACGAGAAATAAAAGAATGAAATGATAAAGAACGAGAAATTAAAGAACGGAATGATAAAGAATGAGAATTTAAAGAACGGAATGATAAAGAACAAGAAATAAAGAACGGAATGATAAAGAACGAGAACAAAAGACATAAAAAAATGACAGGAATTAAAAGACAGTACGCAAACACCAGAAATTGGTCAATTCTAGGATTCGGGCTCAAGATACCACATGATATGAACCAATACAGGGTTCATTATTTTTACAGATCGTCCTTGAAAATGGTTCTTGTTAAAACATAAGAAAAAAGGTGCATGCCAAGTGTTTGACGAAGAGAAATAAAGATAAAGACAAAATGAAGAAAAGTGCAGAGCAAAAATAACGAATTTAACATGAACAAGATGTTAAAGAAAATAAAATAAAAATAAAAAGACGGGAAAGACAATAAATGGAAGAAGACGCCATATCTTATGAAAAGTGATAAGTCCTGTGGGGATTCACCACAAAGATTATAGAAACCTTTGATAAGAACCAATGTTTGGTCCAATCAAGAACCCAAGAGGAACTTCCTCTCACACACTTTTAAAAGTGTAAAGTTTTTATTTAATTCAAAGGTGAGTACATTAGACAATGAATGACGATTTATAGCCAACAAGTGGTGTCTCTCTCCTTTTTCTCTCCAATGTGGGACTTCAGTTACATATTTCTTATACTAAAAAAAAAGTAATTCGTGCTGAACTTCATGGCCCATTTTCATCATCATAGATGCAAAATTAGGACTTGAGACTAAATATATAACTTGTAGGAAATCTTTAGAGCTTTCAAACGCATCAAAGAATGCATAAAACGGACATCGAGAACTCAAGTCATGTTCAAAATATTGGAGACATCTAGGCTCGTCACTCATTAGTCTTTTGGCTCTTCATTTGAACTCTTCTTCCGGGTTGGTGTTTGGACTCAAGGCAAGGTTGATATGTTGACCCAATGACTGAGAAAGGAAGTAGTTCACTTCATGATCCAATGCTTCTTGTACTTCCTTTGATCTTGCCCTTGTCATAGGCCTCGCAATTCTTGATCCTCATAAGCTATAGTCTTCCTTTGGGCCGACTACTGCTTACATGAAAATCTTTATAATCGTCACATATTTATCACCACATGTATATATATTATTTGGCCAAATAATAATTTTCCTTTGGACCGATGATTATTCGCATAAATAACAAATATACTCATATTTATACTTCACAATAAGGGATTATCCACTACAGAGGTTACTTTGACAACAATATTGTTTCAACCAATTTATCATGAAATACAAGACAATTAAAAAAATAATAATTAAATAAAATAAATATAAATCAAAGATTTATTTTATTTAATTAAATGTCCAAGTTCCTTAATTATCATGAAATACAAGACAATTAAAAGAAATAATATTTAAATAAAACAAACATAATCCAAAGGTTTATTTTATTTAATTAAGTGCTTAAGTTTCTTAATTTTATTGCTCTTAATTTTCTGAATAGGATTATAATAAAATTACCCAAACTTTATTATAATGGATTGAATGTCATTCCTGATAACAAATTATTATTTAATTGTTGACAACAATATTTTTGGAAAAAAACAACAAATTATTTGCTAACATATTTAACCAACCAATATATAATAATGTTTCCCCTTTAATAGCAAAACAATAATTTGTTTTTTTATATTAAAAAAATTGAAACAGAAAATAACAAATTGTTTCCATGATAGGATGACGCTCAAAAACCATAACAGCAAAACAACAATTTTTTTTATATATTAAAAAAATTTAAACAGAAAAATAACAAACTGTTTCCATGATAAGATGATGCTCATAAACCATAACAGCAAAGCAATAGTTTTTTTTATCCAAAAAAAAGAAACAGAAAATAACAAACTATTTCCACTTACACTGCATCATGATTTCCATGGATTCACAAATAGTACATAACAGCTTTATGCAAAAGGTATAAACCACGTGGCTTTGTATTCAACGTGATTAAAAAAAACTTCTGAAGAAAAAAAAACTTTATATCAAAAACTTTATGCTAATTGCTAAGTCCTGAATTCTCGAAGAAAAACGTTAAAAAAAATAACACCATGAACCAGGTAAATATAATTCTTGAGAATCAAAAAAATGTTCACAATAATTTTCCGATAATTCAATATGATAATGACTCTGATACCAATTATTGAAAAATTAATTCCTAAATACTTATGGTGAAAACCATCACTCAATAAAATTCCAGAAACATCATATTGAATCATCAATAAATATTAAACAAATAATGCGTACCTGTTTTCATTGCGACAATAATTTATCTTTAATCATCTAATCTTTAGTATTTTCTTATGAACTTTAGTCTTTCTCAGTCAAATCACTCCTCATAGGATATTCTCTCTGGATGAAAAAGAAAGAAAATAAGCTTAATTTGACATAACCATAACCCTATATGTATTATTTATTGTTGGGTCAGTAAGCGCTCATTAAACCTAATTGGCTCAACACTGGTATTCACCCATATATCCCATATTTATTTAGGAATTTATTTGGACATATTTAATTGATCACTTTAATTTATCTAATATATATTAAGTAGCATATAATAAGTCAGAAAATTTAATTTCCTAATAGAAATCCCGAAGATTTGTTATAGGGCTTTCTTTTTTGTGTTATTAAAAAGGAACAAGACTGATTAATAGATATTAAAATGAAAGAACTTTTAAGAAATTGAAAAGAACGAATAAATGTATTTTCTTTGACCAAATGTTTGGACCACAATAATGCAACACGTTAGTGATATTGTTTTATTCATTTTTCCAAGGAGATAGAATATTATCATTGTTATGTTTGTATGGTAATCAGGCTCCTATTTGCATTATTGTTTGTATGGAATCTGGCGTCTATTAGCACTCTTCGCATTCTTCACGATCTTCTTCCCATTATTTTTGAATTGTCCTTTTTAGGGATTTTTTTTTTCTTTTCTCTTTTCTCTGATTTGATCTTTATTCATCATTATGGTTTTCTCTCTGTTTTGCTGTCTGATCTTAATTGTTGAGCTATGTAATGGGCAACCATATATGTACATACCTTTACATATACACGTGGAAACTTGCACCCCCAGCTTTAATCTGGTACCGTGTTATTACCACCACGAGTAAAAATTTCTAAGTGTTCTAAGAATGTTATTTTTTAAAAAAGACTCACATTCGATGAAATTCTGTTATAAGAAGAGAGGTTATCGAAAATAAGTAGAGGTCATGAAATTGTCTTAAGTATCGAATTCAATAAATTACAGTTTTGATGAAGTGAATGTTTATCGAAAAAAAGGGAGTTAAAAAAATCTCTGCAAGTGTCATTTTAGAGTGAGACCTTTTTGACAAAAAATTAGTTATGACGATCGTTATACATTTGTCTAAAAGACACTGCAAAACAAGTCACACTTTTAGAAATATGAAGTTTATAAACTATTTGTACGCTTGTAAAAAATATAGAATTAGACAGTTAGATTAAAAAATCTATAATAAATAAGGATTTGATGGTCATTTCTCTTTTCATTATTGAATTACTACCACTCAAATATTTTAAACACGACTCACGCACACATTTATGGCTATTGATTGTAAGTCATAGTGTGTGTTTATTCATCCTGCTTTTAATAAAATTATTTTTTTAAGTTTATTTTATTGCACTTTTTTCTAAATTTGCAATCTCTTTTCAATTTCTATTTTTCTCATAATTTTATTTTTTTCAATCTCAATTTCTAATTATCTACTTTTAAATCTTTTTAAATTGTGATAATTAATGTATAGTGAAGTTATTATCGAATTAATAATAACCAATGTTTTTGTTATTATATAAATAAATTTTTTATGTTGAAAACTTATAATTATTTGTTTGATTAAAAAAAAATTATAATCAAAACATATGGATTCTAGGTTTCATATTATAAAATTTTATTTATTGATAGAATCTTATGTGAAAGGTGTAGACATATAAAGGATATATGAAAATAGTTTTACCATTTACACAGTTAACACACCTATACTATCATCTGGCACCTATTGGCACTCTTCGTATTCTTCACGATCTTCTCCCCATTATATTTTAAGTACGTGGCTACAAAGGAGGATTCCACTCAAAATAATGGTTCTATTAGATTGTTTAACAATTGGATACTGCCAGAGAAAACATGCACCCACAGCTTTAATTTTGAGTTTTGAGAGTTTGTGCAAAACATGACAAGTACGTACTAAATTAAGATTTTACCAGTAACTAGTAACTGGAGGGTTAATCATTGTTTACTCCAATTGAGGGACATACAGTGTTAGGTACTTTCAGTAAAAGTAACTTTTACCCTGATATTCTTTTGTTGACTTTATTTTGCATAATTTGTACATTAATTAACTAACGTGACGTATTCAACTATTCATCACTTGCTATGTATATTAATATTAGTGCAAGTGCAAAAACTTGAAAACGTTAATATGTTTGATCAAATAGTGGTTAATTGGTACTATATATATAACACAAGCAGTAAATAAAACGGTGGGTAATGTAAAATTATGATGTTGCTGAAGTGTGTTCTGACTCATTATTAATTTGATCAAGTTGGTGATCAAGCAAGCGAGTCTAAGGGTATACTAGTCCACTAAATAATACAGCTTTTCCTTTTAGTTGGTGGGGTGGAACTTTACATGGATGAGAAATTGGATGGGGTGATATAAATTAAAGGAAACACTTTAAACAATGGTCTACGACACTTATCTACATGCTATGCATAGTGGGTTTTGTTTTGTCTTAATCATTGCTCATGGTGTTATATAAGGAAGACCATTTCATGCATTTTAATAGCATAACCACCTTTGCAAACCCTTTCAAACAATTAGCAAAAAATTTGTTAAACGATGGAAGTAATGTGTGGTGCCAAAGTTGGCAATATGGTCCATAAGGCCAAGCCTTATGTGTTAACTGTGGGGTTGCAATTTGGGATGGCTGGGACATACCTCTTCACCATGGCCAGTTTGAACCATGGAATGAGCCGTTTTGTGTTCATTGTGTATCGCAATGCCATTGCTGCATTGGCCCTTGCTCCCTTTGCCTTGATCTTTGAAAGGTGCTATAATTAATCATTGTGGTACTTTTTGATTAATTTATTGATATTATATATGGTATATTCATATCAATGTGGAGTTACTTTGTTTAATTAACTATCTTTGTTACAATTTTTACAGGAAAGTTAGACCAAAGATGACATGGACTGTCTTCATACAAATATTAGTACTTGGATTTCTTGAGTAATTACCTTAAACTTATCAATTATAGTGTACACATGACATTAACATTTTTTTATAGGAAAAATATTAGTTGTTAGTTTTTATTAGTGAAAAGATTTAAATCTTGTGATAATTTGTCAATCTTATATCCTCTTCATACAAGATGTAACATCATAAAATGGAGAATCACGGTTAATTTATGACCTATTTACTTAAGAGAAAAAAACTTATGCACCGATAGTATAAAGTTTTATACAGTTATTCAATCATAATCTATCATGTATGATAAATTTATTGACTTTTAAAATAATTATCTTAAAGTATTTTAAATGATGATTTATTAGAAAGTCTATAAAACTATATGTTATACTATTATTGTATAGATATTAAACTCTTTACTTTTACTTAATAGACATCATCACCTCACTTTATTATGACAACCACTCATCCATTTAGTAATTATTTACTGCTTATACCGGTATATCATGTTTGAATCTAACTGAGATTTGCTGTTGTGGAAAAACTAGATAGGAAAAAAGAGAAGTTCTAGTCATAAAATACCCAATGAATCTGTCATTAAAATTGATAACTTGGTCAAAGAAAAAGTTCTCTCACATATTTAGAGTTCTTTTTTCTTTGTGGATATTATATGAATACGAATAATCTCGTAGGACAGTAACACAATTTTTTTTGAAATATGGAAAAGAACATCTTAGTGTAAAACTAGCCTATAGGTTATATTTGATTTGTTTTAAGAATGACCTTATTATTCCAGTCTCTTCTTCCCTGTTTGAAATATTCTTTCCTTTATACTATATTTCCAATAGTCTTCTAGAAAATTTTCATTAGAATAATCGTTAAAGTTGACATAAATAATCACGTGATTCATTGCTAGACAAAAGGATTGATCGATGGAACGGGTTTATTAAACTTAATAACTTCTAAATCATTATTTTTTGAAGAAATTAATTTATAAATTAATATAGATTGTGATTATAACAATTTTAAAAAAATAAAAAGTTGAAGAGGAATTTTGATAGAGAAACAAATGGATAAAAAGTTAAAAGCACATTAATAAATTAAGACAAGGATCAGTTTTATGCTCTCTAGATAAACACACAACAACTTTGTGCATGTTGATAATTCGTTCTATATATGTTTTATGTTGTAGGCCAGTGGTTGACCAAGGATTCACTTTCTTGGGGATGCAATACACTTCAGCTTCCTTTGCATCCGCTGTTATGAATGCCGTGCCCTCTGTAACCTTTGTGCTTGCAGTAATTTTCAGGTGAAGTTCTATTTATTGAAGATAAATTTACTTTTATCTTATTTGTAGTAAAACTTTAGATAAAAATGGATATGATAAATTTGTTAAATTTTATAATAGATATTTTGTTCAGACTGAAATATATATATATATATATATATATATATATACACATATATATATATAAATCACATTCATCAAGAAAATTAGTTAACATTTAATTTTGACAATTTCAATAAAAATTAATTTATTTCCTATATCATCTACAATTAATTGCATAGGAAAATAAAAGAGAATTAATGTTGTTAGAAATATAAATTTAATTAAATAAATAATATTTTAGAAATGATATCATTAAATAAGGGAAAATTATTTAAAAATTATTTATATTTTGATCCATCACACATAAACTTTTTGTTGATTATATTTCAGTTCGGAAAAAATCCTTTAAAGGTCATATAAATTATGATTTTTTATTGAATGATTAATGCATCTCTATTAAACTTAACTTTAATGCTTTTACTTCCAAACTACTTTCCTTAAATTATGGTTACACTTTTGCTTATTCCAACAGTATCAAGTACTAGTTATGACTAGTGTTTATAATATGTACAAGTACAAAACAAATGAAAATAGTATTGCACCTGTTGGTAACAATCTCCAATTGAAATTCTATATACTACTTTGTGTTCTATCAGGTTAGAGCATATAAAAATAGGGGAATTTCGCAGTCAAGCGAAAGTAATTGGAACCTTAGTAACCTTTGCTGGGGCTTTGTTAATGACACTATACAAAGGCCCTCAATTTGACCTATTTCATCATTCAAACACAACCCACCAACAAGGTGGAAGCCACTCCACTCAGAATCACTCACACTGGGTCGCTGGAACTCTCTTCATTTGCCTAGGTTGTCTGGCTTGGTCTTCCTTCTACATATTGCAGGTATCTAATGCATTAAGAGTATTTTTTTAGTATACAATGATTAATTACATTAAGGTTAGAACGTATAACTTCATTCAGTAAAAAAAAGAAACCTATAACTTCATGTTATTACCCAAATTAACCTTCTCACCACTGATTCGACTCTAGTGAATTTGCATTAAAAGTAAATATTATATGCACAAAAGTGTATATCATCCAATCATAAATTATAAATCTGATGATTGATATTGTAGATTTTTTACCAACAAATTTATAAAAATTAATCTCATGCATTAATATAAGTTTAATTTATATGTATTGTTAGTGTAATATTTTTAAGTTAGGAATGATATATAAGATTGTTATGTTAAAAATTAATAAATTTATTATATATATGATCATTTTAAATTGGTTGATAGTGTAATTTTTTTTTTTTACTCAAGTAAATGTATAGACTATAATTACTCTTAATATGATTTCATCAAATTAATTAGGCATGTGAGACTGGATATTTTTTCTGCTCTAACAATGTACAAAATGTAATTATGCAGTCCATAACGGTGAAAAGGTACCCTGCGGAATTATCACTCTCATCGTTGATATGCTTGGCGGGTGCTTTGCAAAGTGCCGTGGTTGCTCTGATTGCAGATCATAACCCTCGAGCATGGGCTATCGGTTTTGACTACAGCCTCTATGGTCCTCTATACACTGTTAGTGCCACAATTTCCATTTTTGTTTGAGTAAATTTAGAGTAAATTATATGAACTCTTCTTGAGATTTTTTCTTATTACATCTGATATTCCTGTAGAGAGGTTTGGATGTAATAAGAGGAACCTTTATGAGTATGTATAAATTATTCTTTTTGTCAAGACTCTTGGATTTAAGTTTATTGTTGAAATGGTGCCATATCTAATTGAACAACTTTTTTTTTTCTTCGAAAAAAAAAACTTTACTTTTTTTTGGATATCAATTCAACAATTTTTTTTAGTAAAAGAGAATAAATAATACAATTAAGTGGGATACTTTTCTTTCCTTTTTTATTTGCAGGGTTGCATCTACAAGTAACCACATCTCTTCACGTAAAGTACTTAAAAAGAAACAACTAGAGAGACAATCCTGATAAACACGTTTTCAAAATTAATAAATGCGTGTATAGCTACATTCGTGCATGCAATAGCAATTGAATATAAAAGTTAAGAAGATTTTAGAAATGCTTTTAATTTGAGAAAATATTTTTTTATTTTAATATTTCATAAATTGCAAAAATATTTTATTTCTTATTTTTAAATATGTATATTAAAATTTAAATATATATTTTTATTATTTTATTACTTTCTATAGGAATATTTAAAAACAAAAAATATATGACATTTTCATACTTATTTATAAAAATGGAGAGTAGATAATGAAAATGTAAAATGTTGTTTTAAACCAAACAAGTCCTCAAGTTTTGTTGTTTGAAATTGGATTCAAGTGTTCATGTTATTTGTTGAGTTTTATGTTATGGTCTTACCCCAAGGCCAATGTTTAACAAATATCAATAGGGAATAATGAGTTTCCCCCCATTTTTTTTTATCATAGGGAATAATGAGTTCAGGAATAGCATATTATATACAAGGGTTGGTAATGCAAAGCAGAGGTCCAGTGTTTGTAACATCTTTCAATCCTCTTTGCATGATCATTGTTACAGCTTTGGGCTCCTTCCTTCTAGGAGAACACCTCTACTTGGGAAGGTATGTTACTATTTCAAGTTTTTTTTTTTTTTCTGTACTTCCAAAATTGCTTCATACACTTCTCATATTGCTTTTGAAATGGTCATTTTAGAAGCAATTGTTGTCACTATTTTATTGCTTTTTTTTTTTGTTTGTAACATCTTTTAATCCTTTTTTTTTTTGTTTTTTTAGTCCAAATTTAAATTGTTTTGTTTGGTATATTTATTAGATAGTGCATTTTAACAAAGCACTGCCAATATTTATTTACAAGAAAAATAAATTGCATAAAAAGCATAGACATTTTTTTACAACATGCTGCAAAAGCTTAATTATATAGCCACATTAATTTGTGTTATATCCTTTTTTTGAAATGAAATTTGTGATTTATCCTTTTACTCAACGTGTGTCTCCTTTTTCAGTTTGCATGCCATTTTTATAAGTAATTGTTCAGTTGTCCCCTTCAAAAAAAAAAAAAAAAAACAGGTTAAGTAATTGTCAACAATACTTTTTAATACAACTCTATCTTACACCCTTTTATGTGATTTGGTTCTCACTTCAACCCCTGAAGCTTATCAACAATAATATACTTGTACACTAATAGTTGTTTAATTTTGCTTGAAAATATATTAAATTATATATGCTTGTATAATTTATGATAGTGATCTTCATATATCTCCCAATCATTAATTTTCTGAATTATGATATCATTGATCTCAGCATCATTGGAGGCATCATAATCGCAGTGGGTCTATACTCTGTGGTGTGGGGAAAAGGCAAAGACTATAAAGATGACACGTCATCACCAGCAACAACAAAAGAAACAGAAACAATGCAGCTTCCAATTACCTTACCAAATAATAAATAACAGAGACTTTGTGTTAACTTATAGAAAAGAAAAATTACATAGTAATTCGATCGACTTATGTTGGCAGAAGTGACCGATGATAACGTACGTAATATGCAAATCATATAGTGATTTGTTGTGCTGGTGTGGGCACTATATTTAGCCATGTTAAGTTGAAACACGACTTTGTTTAAGTTAATACTAATTTGTTGGAAAGTGTTTTGCTATCGTTAATTATACCAAGAGTTTAAATTGTTAATCAATGTGTAATTTTATTTTCTTCCTGCTTTTAGTGTTTTTTTCCATCATAGATATATTAGTGCAGAGTTTTATCATGATAAAATCTGATAGCTTGTTTAATAAAACCAAACTCAATTCCACTCAACTCAATAACCTTTTTGATTTTACTTTTGTGCTTGTAGCATGTCAAGGAGAAAGTTAAATTGTGTGTTTGCTTTTTCGTATTTTGGTATACGTAAAACATTACGTAACTTGAATCTCATATTCCTTTTACACCAACTAGTTCTGATCCGATCACTTACAAAAGATTATGGAATGCTAGATCTGATTTCCATTTGCAAGACACAGAACAAGGAAAACGCAATAATGCATCGACATTTGTTTTCATTCCAACTTTCCGAAAGACAAAAAGGAACCATTGTGGTTGAATTGTCACATCCACATTCTCCTTGCAGATTACTTAAAGTAAATATAGAATAAATTTTAAACAGTAAAAGGGTAATCATTATGTATAGACTAAGAATAATGCCATGTAGTACGTAATATATACTGCACGGAAAGTAGGAAAGACTAATTCCATATTTTTGATTGGCTAAATATTAAATACAAAAAATAATAAAATAAAAGATAGATCAGAAGAAATCATGGAAAACCATTTGATTGAAGAGTAGTTTTCTTGCATTCGTGTATTGATATCTTTTGAATCATCAAAGAATTTCCATATGCTCAAGCAAACAGTAACTTAGTTGGATAAACTGAATTAGGGAGTATGCGCATTAACTTCCATACAAATTTAGTTTTTAAATTGGCCAACCAGCCAAGTATGTAACAGAAACTTGTCTTCACCAGACATGGATCATCTTAATTTGAGCTTGATCTGAAGAAGACACATTGCTTGCTGATCCATTGTCAATGTTGGAGGAGATACTCCCCACACACTTGCCTTAAGACTCAAGGGGTTCAAACACATGAATTCCACCATCAGACAGTCCTACAGCAAACTGGTTTAGTTCATGTGGACGACGAGGGATTTGAACCCGCAATCTCTCCCCCCTTCTTTTCTCCCTTTATTACTAGATTAACCTTATATCTCTGTAATTACAAGTAATTGTATGTTGGAACTGTTGCATGAAGAAGCAATGTTATATTCAACAAAAAGTACAAGAAATATTATATATAAGCAAATTCTACATTTAGAATAATCCAGGGTGCTCATGCCAGAATAGCATCACCTGAATTTGTATATATCAACCTTGATGTCTGTCAAAAAAGATCACAACAATTTTATTCGTGGAATGGAGTGAACCAGAGAAACCTTGCAAGGATGAAGGTCACAATTGTCCAATCATTTTTTTGATTTATTTTTCGAGCCATATAAAAATAATTAAGGATTCATTCATTTTTTTTTTTTAATGTTTAAACACTACCATGATGTGACGTCAGTATAGATAAGACGAAAATTACATAAAAAACAATATGCTGATCGAATACTCAACTACTTCAGCTCCCACATTTATGCATCAAGACACACAAAACAGGTTCTACCTAAATGGTGACACAAAGTAGAATCATGAGTTTGGCCAATAACAAATTTTGCATGGGACAGGACAATTTTTCCTGCAAAAGTAAATAGAAGCAAGAAATCCCAGCTCTCCTTCATTGCATAAAGCTAAGTACATAAGATACTATGTTACCAGTTAGGTTAGTTTATTTAAATTTATTTATTAAAATAAATGTTTATTTTAATAAAGTAAACAAGTTTTTGTTTTTTAATGTGTTTATCTAAACTGTTTTTACTTAAAAAATAATAATTTTCTACTTATTTTGAAAAAAAAATCCTATCTACTTCTTTAAAAAATACTTATATAAAAATAATTATTTTAAAGTTATTTTTTGTTTAAAACAAACACACCCAATTGGAAAAATGCTCCTTATAAAGTATGTGTATCCAATCACCTAGTGATTAAGATCGTGTTCGTCACTTTAAATTAAATTAAGGGTGGATAGACTAGACTCAATTCAAAGGAATCTTTTCCTTGGTAAGTATAGTGAAAAACATCACTGTGGACTACACGGGTTTGAGATAACACTACATTTAAACATGAGAACTTTTGTAAAGTTTTGCGAGCGGATCCAATAGACCAAAGAGGGTCGTCTAATGTTGCATTACAAGGTAAGAAAGCGAAAACAATCGTTAAGACTTAAGAGTATAATATAGAGAGCGATAGACTAAGAAACGAACATATTTGAAGCATATCTCACATTCATTAGAAGACACCTCCACAGGACACAGGCTCGAATTGGCTCTAGATAATGAAATTAGGTTTCTCGCTGCAAGTAAAATAGTTATAACTTATAACATGGAGTTTAGCAAAAAAATTAGGCATATGTATTTTCATGTTAATTGGCTCAACAACCATATGCATACCAAAAGCAAAGACCTTAATTATGTTGACATGTGTTAATTTACATAGACAGGAGGAGAACATATTTTTAGCACGACTCTTGATTATGTTGTAGAGTTCTATAGGCTTGCAATAAACAGTAAAACAACATAATGAGTTTTCACTGAAGTTAATTATAAAACAGGGATGAGGGACATAATAAATTAGGTGGATTCTGAACCTGTAATAGAGTTTCTATTATTCTGAACCTACATAAAATTTGACCCTGCACATGCATTATGTTTCTTGACTTATTTCTTTATTTAATTAAGATTTGTAGTCTTAGTGTATTAGTGAGTTTGGACTTATACTAGTACTACTACAATATGACTTGATCCAATTATGAGTAAAACTAGGTAGTATTTTATATCATATCATAACAAACTATATATTAATCACACATCTTATTATTCATAATCTGTATTTACTTTCCTCCTTCGCTATCTAGGATTTAACTCTTCTAAAGTGAGAAAATGTGTAACATGAAAAAGGTTTTATTAACCAAATGAGCCAATGACTTTAAGCTCTGAACATGGTAAAATGGAGATCATTAATATGCTCTTAACTTAATACAATTGAATCAATAATATCAACACGAAGAAGGATTTAAGTTCAAACCTCAATCCCTACACACTTGGATTTAATTCCTCCATAGCATCCGGTTGGTTCTTCAAATTGTTCTCCATTTCTGAGTAGCTTTACTCGTCTCATGCTTGATCCATGAAAATATTGCTTAAACTCCACGATTAATGTCTCTGTCATGTCAAGATCAAACAAATTAAAATTTAAATACTCGCAAATTAAGTATTCATCTAAATAATTTAATTAATTAGAATAGCAACTGTTCTAATTTAATTTGAAGACGGAGTTCAGAAATAAGCTATAGCCTTTAATATAAGACTATATTGTCATGACCCAATTACTTAAAGGGGCATGAATGATTTTATATCTAACACTCCAATTAACATGACATTATGGAGCTATTCAGCTTCCAACACCACAAATAGCAGAGTACATTATCTATGGCCTACAACATGGGTAGCTTTCATAGTTAATTGGAGTAGTAATAATAATAATAATAATAATAATCAAGCATTCTATTTTCATAGTTAATATACACTTATAGAAGAGAAAATAAAGTAACTATTAAATTTCTCTTATAAGTTAAAATGGACTTATGCACTTAAACTTTTATAAAATTTTCACGTTTAATCTTGAAAAAAAAGCATAAGTTGATACATTCTACTTTTTTAGTTTATAGTAATATTTTCATTTCTTAATCTCAGGTTAAAAAATTAACCTTAATAAATATTTCCCTCTTCTTACCTTGCTTAATACTACCTGAAAGAAGAAACATAATAAGATATCTCACTTCATATAAATAAAAAATTTCTTGGTGAAAAACTAAAAATTGAAAAATATAACTCATGAGCTAATTAATTAATTAGATAGGGTACTTTACCCTGTAGATTTGAGCTGGAAACCAGAACTTTAATTGTGAAAGTCTCATTAATTTTGAGGGTAAAAATTAGAACTGTAGAAGCCCATGCCCAATTATAAATACCTCAAGGCAATCCAAAGGATCAACCATTTTTTTAATATTTGGTGTCCTAGTTCAGCTGTACACTTTGGCAGTTGCCTTATCCACAATGTCAATTTTATTTCCACCAAATTTTTGCTGCAGCAGGAACATTTCCATGTTCATTAGAAAGTAGCTTGAACCTTACATCAAGGAATGTGACAGCAAATAACATATATACATGCTGACAGAAATTTTAGTATCTCGTGTGTGTGAGAGGGACAGGAAGAGGGGACAGGAAGAGGTGCACACAATTAAGATACTTGATGTGGCTGCCATCAACAGAGCCACAGTACCAATCACAAACTTTCCAGCCTCAGGTTTTTCCTGCAATCAATTTCAAATGAAAAAAAATAACCAATTTTAATTATCTCAAAAATATGGCAGAAATTCATCACTGGCACTTACAAGTGAAAGCACCCTACAACAAAGTTAGCAATTGCACATATTAATATGATGCTAATGCTAATTAAAATGATGTATGGACAATGATTACCGGCACTGCATCACCATGCTCAAGGTCTGAGGCTTGACCTTCCGAGGCATCATGCCTCTTTCCTCTTCCCTATATACACTAGAAAAATTAATGGAGTACCACAACGACCAATGTAGTTGCAGAATTTTTTCCACAACCCTTTTACAGTTTTTTCTTTATTTTATTGTTCTAAACTCAGTACATCACCCGTGTAATATAAACACATTAAATTGGCTATGAAAAAAGAACGATGCATACTTAAAATGTTTCCAAAATTACAAATACATTGGCATGGAAAATTAGGCTTCTTCCTGTATGTACAATTTAGACACAAATCAGCTGGCCCAATCATTAAATTAGGACTAGAATCAGGCCAGACCGTTCACTACTTTCAAGCAGGAATTGGGCTAGCCTTGTCACTACTCTTGGACTACAACTAGGCTAGTCCAATCAATAATTTCTGGCTGAAGTCAACCACCCTGATATGTTCATCATTTTAGAAGAGAAAGGAATAGCCAAAGCTATGGTAATGCACTAGGGATTATTTTGGTAATTTGTGTCGAATCTGCAGATGCTTAGTACAGAACATAGATCATTTAAATGGTTCATTAAAACATAATAAACACTTCAGGTGGTATTGATAAACGTTATAGTCTCATTTAATTATATAGGTTAAATGGAGTATTGAGAAAGATATATTTGTAAGGTCTCATGCATCTACTCTCTGAATAGACTACAGTTAGCTTAATAGCATATATTGAGTAGTAAGTACTTGTCCAAGCAAAGAAGCAATACAAGCACCAGTATGAACAAGAGGACCTTCTTTACCAAGAGTAAGGCCTCCGCCCACTGAACCAATGCTTCCAAATATTTGTAGCAAATAAGAAGAATCTTGCAATTAGACAAATACACATTTCTGAAAAGAACAAGCCCCAAATCCATGTGGCATCGAAAGGGAAGGGGAACAAAAAGTAATCCATCACACCTTTCCAATTAAAGTTCTTAAAAGAAAGATGCCATCAATATCAACTCCTGATCATAAATGAGAATCAACACTCTTGGTCTACTAGAAATTTTATAGGATCAACATTCAACACAAATCCAAAAACCTCGAAAGAGATCATCTCACCATTTAAGTAACCCATGATTTCAGGAATACCAGATCCAGCAGCTGCTGGTGCAAATTGTGTGATTAAATAGACAGAGGAAAACACAAAAGCCAAGTTGATCAGGACATAGACGACAAATCCAGCAATATATGATTTCTGAATTATATTAAATGTCACAGAACTTTCAGCCAGCAAAATTTTCAACAGCAATATTGATGAAAACAAAGCAAGTCCTGTACTTACAACCAGTAAAAAAATATGCATAAAAACAAATTTCTGAAACTGTTATGAGGATAATGTGAACCAGACTGAACGTGTGCTTGGTATAATTGGAAAATTCAACACCAAAAATCACCAAATGCTTGGTTTTGAAAACTTAGTCTTATATGTGTGCTGAAATAAACACTAGATGTTGTAGCCTATAGTAAAGGAAACTAGTCTTAATAAATAACTAAAATAATTTTTTGTGGTTATCCACTTCTTATATCAACATCACACCTTTAACCCAAATTAATTGAGATCAATGGTAGATGAACCTAATGATAAATACAAGGAGGTTAAAAAAAAAAGGATAAAAGAAAAAGAAGGGGAAAAGAAGGAGGGGGGAGATAAAGAGGAAAAAAACTAAAAAAGGACTATCTGGAACATAGAGATAACAATGGGTCTAACCCTCCACCAATCTTATAGCTTTTCTCTATTCCGTCCTAAGACACACCATCCGCCAATCTATATCTCACTTAAGTCTTATTTAACTACATTTTTCTAGGTAAGTTTCGGTCTATCTCTATCTCTCTTTGTGTTGAGCTCTTGGTAACAAACTTTTGTTCTTACAGGAGCATCCAGGGGTCATCTCATTACGATGCCCAAACTACCTCAATATATGTTCCCTCATATTTTCAATCACAAGTATTATTGCTACCTTTTGTTGAATATCTTCATTTCTTATCTTATCCATCTTCGTATAATCACACATCCACCTTAATATCCCCATATTTGCTACTCCTATTTTATGATCATGTTTCCTATGTGCTGGCAAATATTCAGCTCCATATAACATTGCAGGTCTTACAGTTGTTTTATAGAATTTTCCTTTTAGCTTAAGGGAAATTTTGCGATCGCACAACAACCCAAATGCACTCTGTCATTTCATCCACTCTGCTCTGATTCTATGATTTACATCCTTATCAATCTCTCCACCTTTTTGCAAAATTGATCATAGGTATCTAAAAACATCTTTCTTGGGTACCTCTTAACCAAGTAGATGCACAAGGTCTTGATCACCATCTCTTACCAGTGAAAACTCACATTTCATATACTCAGTTTTGCTCCGACTTAACGTAAATCCTTTAGATTCCAAAGTGCTTCTCCATAATTCAAGTTTCCTATTTATACCGTCTTTGATCTCATCAGTAAACACAATATCATCTCCACTTCTTGTATGATCAATCAAAATAATTTTAGAATTAATTTTACCCTTCTACTCTCACAGGCTTCCTTTGCTGTCATATTCTGCATCTCATATTTAGGCCTTGATTTCAATAATGGAATGCCCTTCAATTGAGTCTTCTCCTCATAGATACCTTTGTTAAAATCATCACCAACAGTTTGTAAGGGAAAAGCTTAGTGCATTTTTTAGTGACTTGTGTTTGAAGAAAAGAGTTTTGATATACATACCTTCGATATAAGTGGTTCAACATTTTTTGTTTAATATATTTCTATTCTTCTTAGCTTATTTGACTTCTCTTGGACTTTTATTTTCTCATTTTAATTAAGTTTTTGTCTTAGGTAAACAAGGGGGCTTAATTGCTAATTGTTACTTATTTTCAGATTTTATACTCACTTGACTTATCTTCCTTGTGTAGGACCTAGAGAGCTCTAAAAAACTCCAAATGATAGATATGAGTAGTCCCTGGAAAGATAAGGAAAAAATCTACAATTTTGTCAGGGATAAGTCAAGGCCAATTCTCTCATTTTGAGGGTCATTTTAGACTTGGAAGTCAGAATCTCTGCACTTGAATTTTGGGCTGCGAGTTGTGTTTTTTAGTGGTGTAATAATTAGATTAGATGGGCCTACTCATTGCCCATCATTTCCTACTGACTTAGTCACTATATGACAGTGCAATTAGTTAGTGAATTATTACGTTACATTTTAGCAAAAAACAGATTTTGTATTTTCTTTCCAAGTTTTTAGAATTGAAACTTTTTCTCTCATTGTTGTTCATTTTCTTCTTCATTTTCATTTCTATTGTTCCATTTTCGTGCACTAATTTCATGGGTCTTCCACTGATGATGATCATGGAAGGCTAAATAATCAATCAATCCAAGGATCCAGTCCAAGCAAAGAGAATTTGAGTTCTGGTTTGATATTTCAATTTCTGTGTGAATGTTCGTTTTCTTCTTCAATCATCTATTTAGTTTTCATGATTATGAATGTGTTTAGGATTGAAAACGGATTAGGTTATGGATTCATTTCCTAATTTTGAATTTTAATCACATATTATTTGGATGATATTTCAATTAGGTTTGTGGTTTCAATTAATTTAGGGGTTAATTCGATTGAACTACTTATAATGAAATTGAATGAACTTTCATAACAGAATCATTATCTGATAACTATGATAATTCACATTGTATGGTTTGGTGAATTGGATTGATGTTCTTTAAACTATTTTACAATACCTCTTATCAATTATGTTAGTTTCTTCATTTTTCTTCAATTGTAATTTGTGTTATCAACAATTTTTACTCATCGCATGCAAATTGTTTGACAAAAATCCCCTACTGTTTATTAGTGAATTAAAGTTGGAACCCAATTAACCGTGTCTCTGAGTCGACCTAGGTTAATCCTGTGCTACAAAATTAGCGTAGTTTAATTGTTTTGAAGCGATACGACATCGGTTATCAATAAGCATATGAAATAGTTTAGTACTCATTATGTGTAAATTTTAAGCTATGCAAATCCATCCAAAAATAGGACAAATTTCCTTGTTACAATTTATAACTTATAATATAAAGATATACTCCAAAAGACAAATCTTAGCTTGGGCAAATAATCAAATAGTTGGTGTACAGGCATGAAATAAGAAAACTCCAAAAGCATAAATTTGCACTAACCTCACAAAGCACGAGACTGTGAACACGAGTTGATTCTTGGAGACCCAAACCTTTCTAGAAACCCAAATCTAAATTTGTAGAGTGAGAGAAGGTTCAATGATGAGAGAAACACAAAGAGAGGGTTCAAAGGTGAGAAAGGGGTCTTACCTTTGTAAAGAGTGAGGCGAGAGGTGGTTTCGATGTCGGCGGTGCGGGAGGGAGCTTTGATGACGACGACGGATGAGAGTGAAAACACAGAGAATGAGAGCAAGAAATTGGAGAAAAGGTTTGTAGCAAGTGAGTTAGAGAAAAGGTGGGTTTGACAATGACAGTGAACATGAGTGACAACATAGAGAACGAGGGTGAGAGAGATGAAAGAAGCTAGGTTTGCGGTGGAAAAGGAGTTAACAGAGGAAAGTAGGCGAGAACAAAAATATTTAAAGGCATTTAAAGAAGGTTCTCTGAAAATCGTCTTTGAAATCTTGCTTTCAAAGACGATTTTTAGAAAAATCGTCGTTGAAATTTATCATGTTCTTTCAACTGTGGTTTTACAAAATCGTCCTTGGTTTAGTGTCGTAAAATCTCATTTTTTTAGTAGTGAAGGTTAATGACCTTGGACTGACTAGTACTTGTTGGGCCATAGGAGATGGCAGGTACGGAGGCATAGTATCTAAGATTGTAGGGAATTTCAAATGTGTTGTTCTATTGAGAATGTGTTGGGTGCACAAAAATATCCCCATTGTCATTGGGAATATAATGGGTGCACATAAATATTCTTGTGCATTGGAGATACGATGAGTGCACTAAAAAATTCCTTTGTCGTTGGTATGTGATGAGTGCATAGTTGGTACACAGACATATAAGTAGGAACATAAATTAAGGGTGCTAGGGTGACCCTTAACCTAGTGTTGGAGGTTTTTGTGGTGACTAACGAAAATGAGCCTATAGAGTAGACGAGTGGGCAAACCCTTCTTTAAGTGTAAGGTCCTACAAACCTATAGAGGTAAGCTGCTACTCACACTCGTCTATATTAAATAAAATCTCACTACCTCTGTAGGGTTAGCCCAAGAGACTCCTTGAATAGTCAGAAAGTGTGGCTATGTTAGGGGATGAAGCTAATGACGGACTACTCACATTGTGTTGAAAATTTCATGAAGTAGAGTTGGTGTTTGATGTGTAAGGTTTAGGTGACCTAGTTGGTTGTTGGTGAATGTCCATTGTGAGGACAATTATGATGATTGAGTATGATGAGAATTTATTACTGTTGATGTCAAATGTGGTTTATGATGTCTATGAGTCATGATGATGAATGGTGATGGAACTATATTATTCTTTGATGGTTTAAGGAGTTATGTTTTATGATTATGTTGTGTATATATCAAATGAGATGGATGATCTTTGATGTTGTGGCATATTGTCCTTTATTGATGAACAATAGAAGATGTCTTTTATGTGGACTAAATTTTGATGTAAGCTTGTGAAACAGGTTTTATTTATAAATCTTTGACTAGTTTGGAAGGTATTTTTTGTAGTTTATAAAAGGGTAAACTTTGTTTTTAGTCCCCTAAACTTTTCGACATTTATGGTTTTGATCCTTAAACTTTGCAGCAACTGGTAAATGTCCCCAAACTTTTTTTTTCATCCAATGTTTTTGTCTTTTCCATCATTTTTTATTGTTAAGTGATGACATGACATTCATTTATTATTATTTCATTACCATTCATTTTATGACGGCTAAAAATCATTGAAACTTGTGTTTTTGAAAGGATTAAATAATTTGTGGCAATTTTTAGCTTCCACAAATTGCTTAATCTATGTTCAAATTAAACTTTTTTGTTCCCAACTCTTCAAATCCCTCCTTCTCTATCTGAAAAGACTCATAAGACCACCACTTCAGACCCTAAAACCCAATCATCCTTTTCCTCAACATTCTCTGAAGCACATCTTACACACTTCACAACAACACTCATTCATGGTTTCCTACCTTCAAAACCTTCAAATATCAAAAACTTTCAAAATAAATTGCTTTCATATAGATAAGCCTTTTTTAAAATTGATCAAGGGCTTTAGCAGATCTATTAATTTCAAGCAAAACAAATGCTTGAACTAGGATTTTCGTTAAAAAATGAGAGAGGATTTGAGAAAAAAAATTGATTCTGGACACGGTTTGCAAACATGATTTGTGACCTTAGATATCTTCTTCATTGTTCAACTATCTTCAAAATTGATTGAGGGGTTTTGTTCACCATGAGTATGCGATCAAAACGCATGCTCATATGCTTGATTTCTTTGCTTGAGCTACAAGAACAAAACATATGAGGAAAATGAGATCGTTTGATTTTGATTATTTTGTTCACCTACTAACTCGACATCAAAATGCTTAGCCAATGTTGGTAACCCCAACCCTTCATCTTCTTTGACCGAAAGCAGAACAACAGTTATGTCACTAACATTATGGAGGAAGAACGTGAAAACAATTGTCATGACCAATAACAACACCTCCACGACGAGAAAGCCGTGAGAACCTATAACTACCTTGTGCATGATTTTTGCGTCACGAAACTCCCCTTGGGACGTTATGTACGTTGTCCCACTATTGTCACCTCCGGACTTGACCCTGACATTGCTCATGAGATCCATCTTCCTACGTTGACGTTTTGTCAAAGCCTTACCTAGATCTGGCAAATTTTCATTTTTCTTCAGCTCCTTGTTTGTTTGTGGGTTATTTTTATTTTTTATTTAATGTTATTACCATATTGGATGGTGTGATTTTTGTTTGTGGTTCATGATCAATGTTTTTTTTTGTTCACTTATAGTTCTAATTTGAAGAAACAAGATGGATCTAAGTTTATTTTTGTTCACCTAGAGCAACACTTAAGTTGTTCTTTAGGCTTTGGTTATTTATTTTTATATTTCTTTGGAGAAAAATGATAGATCTGATTAATATAAAGTTTTTCCATGTTGCTTGTTTAGATTGGAGGGTCCTTGCATTTGATCATATAAAAGGCTCATGATGCATGTCTCTTGATTTGAGATTCATGGATTTATATAATATAGGATGTTGTACAAGGTGGGTTTTTCATTTTGATGTATACATGAAATGTTAAGGAAGGTAGATTCGTAGATGAGTTTTGTATACAAGAGGGGATGTGATTCAATTTTTTAGACAAATTAATTGCTTTGTAAATGGCTGTTGGATTTGGGAGATTTGGGACATTGTAATTTCAGGTGGATTTTAGCCGCTAGATTATGTTTAAAACATTTCAAATTTATGATAGTTTTTAATTGCTGGAAAACTTGGTAAAATAAAATAATAATAAAAACAATGTCATGTTATCACTTAACGAAAAAATGGACGGAAAGGACGAAAACATTATATGGAAAAAAGTTTTGGGGATGTTGACCAGTCGTCAAAAAGTTTACGGACCAAAATCCTAAATGCCAAAAGTTCAGGGAATAAAATCATAGTTTACCCTTTATAAAATTAGTTTTCTCCCTTCTTTATAAATTCTTTTGGTTTATTTGTATGCATATGTTTGTTTTGGTGAGCTTATCCTTATGTGTGACACATGTGGTTATGACTGTGATGATCTCGTACCTATAATAACCAAGGCTAAAAAAAAAAGAATTTGCTTTGGCTTGTCTAGTTTCCAGTGTCGGTAGCGCCAGAGTGGCGCCAGAAGCGGCGCCAGTAGCGCGGGAGGCACATCAGAGACCAATTTTCTCTGGAATCCAGAACTAACAGCGCCGGTAGCACGAGAGGTGCGCCAGAGGCCAATTTTCTCTGTAATCTGGCGCCGATAGCGCTAGGATTGGCGCCGTGAGCGCGGGCACACGGACTGGTCACTTAAAAACATCTTTTCTATCTCATTTGGTGACAAAAGCTTACGCTTCTTCCTCCTTGAGCCATTTCCTCCGTTGATAAGCTTTGAGAGCTTCGTACCCACTCAACCAATGACCAAAACACTTCACTTCCAACATGAAAGTTGAAAGGAACTATTCAATGATTTAGATTTCATCATCACTTTTCCCTAAAAACCATCAAACGGAGAGATCATTTTCTGTAGGGAACTTCACAAATCTCGAATTTGGAGGAGAAAAGAAGCGTTTTAAGGACACCTAAGCTTGGAGAAGTTGTCCTCTAGCCTTCCTTGTCGATTTAGAGGTAAGAAACACAAATTATACAAATTATTTAAGAATTTGTTCTTAAGGTGAATAGTGACCCTTTTGAGTTAGAGCTGAAATTAGGCTTGGGTCCTTTAGAAAAGTATGCTTAGGAGGTTGTTATGATGAAGGATTAGCCGTGAAATATAAATTTTATGGACTTTGGAATTTGGCTCTGAGAAATGTATGAGTAGGCTAAATGTTGGTCAAATTGAAGAGATTATACTATGTATGAACCCTAGGTGCTTTTACAATATGTGTTCTGGAGGCTATATAAACAGTGAAATTGTGTTGAAGTAACCGTTTTAGCCAATTTGATGATCTTTGAAATGTGAAATGGTTAAGGTGTTGAACCCTTTGAATTGGTTGATATAAAGTCTTAGGGAAACTCTAGTGCCTTGGTTAGGTTGAGATAGATCCTGTTGGGGGTCTGTAAATCACCAGTTAGGTGATTAGTCTATGAAACTTAGAAAAAGATGTTAAATGGAAAAGAATAACTTTCCTTTTCTTTCTAACGGTTGAGAACCGTTGTTGATTCCTTGTGTGCCTTTGTATAGGGCGTGACACCGAGGGTATCAGTGGCGGAGACCACAGTTCAGGGATTGAATAACAGAGCATGACTTTGCCAGGTAAGTTCTTTGTTCTTGGGAGTGTTTCCCACTGCTTGAGTCCCACCATACTCCGAGGGAGTGATGGTTGCGTACATGATTCATATGCATTGAATTGGATGTTACAGCTTTCCTCATGATAATATGTATGCATGTTTCTGTGCTTTGTGTTTGGTTGCCTTTCGGATAGATCTTCTAGCCAGTTAGATAGATATGGACCTCCCTAGGAGTAGAGCACAACTCCTAGTCGGTTTGCTCACGTAAAGGGTGTATGATCCTTAACACCAGATATAGGTGGTCCTGTCGCGGTTGAAGCTTATTTTCGAAGGTGCCATATACGTGCATCCATGTATAAAGAAGTAGCTCCCGATAGGATGACACGGGTGTGAGTTTCGGTCTCATACTGAGGACTAAGAGTCTTGATGCTGATGATGATGCATCTTTGGCAGGCATAGTACCGTAGATATACATTAGAGCTAGAGAATGTCTATGTGTTGTTGTGAGGGCCAGGAGGCTTGGTGTTGTGATGCCTTTGATGTTGTGTATCATGGAAGTGAGCCAGGGTGAGGAGAAGCCTCCAAGAACCTTGAGCTTACTGAGATTGTATTTCACCCCGTGTGTGGGGATTATGTTTTTGTAGGTGATGCATCTGGCAGAGATGATGGGTCCCAGAATGGGAGGCCACAGTAGGGACGGACTCTATGTAGCTGCTTGACAGTATTTTGAGAGCACTGTGGCTCTTTGTTTATATGTATATATATGATGTATTTTGTACCCCTGCGAGGGAAGATGTGTGTGTACATATATTTTGTATCCTGTATGGATTGTGATGTACATACACTGTACGTTTTATGCCCTCTTGTGAGGATGTCATCTGTGAGATCATGGCACTGGGTGCCTATTCTTTTGTATAGCCACAGTGGTGGTTTTGATGATGTATATACTTATACTCATATTGATATATGTGGTTTCTGATTCTACTGTTATAACTGTATGGACTTTATTGTTTTTATTTGTCGTTGTTTATGTTATCTGGATCGTTACGGCTTGTTGTGAAACGTTGGCATTCGTATTAGGAATTCAGATACTTACCATACATAATGAATCAGGAAATATGATTTTGAAAGGAAATGACGATGACGTTATGTTTTTATTAAAACGTTTCCATTGTTTTTGCTTTTGATTTAAATTATTTACTGCGTTAATATGATTAAGTAATGGATAATACACCGCCGGATGCATATGGGGTGTTACAGTACCTAACGTACGTGGAGAACATATTGCTTCTAGAGTGAATCTTCCTCTTGGAGGTGAGGTGAGGTAGATGGAGCAAGCTTGGGATTTGGAGATGTGTTCTTCTCTTACTTCTCTTTGGTTTAGTTTCATGTATAGAGAATATCAAACTAGTTTAGGTTTGTTTTAGGTATATTTTCAAAGAGAGTTTTATGAAAAATCAAAGTTTTTATCTTCTTTTAAAGGGTTGTAGTACTCGAATGCATTATAGTGTTTTAGTCTTATTTCACAAACGCATGATTTATATCTCAAGTTTTGAGTTTTACTTGATGGCTTTGGAATCTTGAAAAGTTCATGAAGCATTTTCAACAATAAACTAATGAAAGAGTTTTGAAATTAAATAAAATAAAATCCAAAAATTTTGTTATTTAACGGAGACGAATTGTTACAATATACGTATCATGTTTTAATAAAATTAATATGTATGTATAACACGTACGAGATGGGGTGGATAATGTAGTAAGTTGTATCCCTACTCGTACTCATTGCCATTAAGATTTTATCAATTAAAACCTGCCCCAGACTCATCCTTAATAAACGGATACTTACCCTATCCTTTATAAATATTTTTGCGGGTATCCATAGAGATCAAGTATAATTTATCATCCCTTATGTTGCCTTATATTTTCAATGGCATTATACTTACAAATTTGTTTAGTGAATGAAAAACGAACCGATCTCCTATAAAAAGAGTTTATATGTTTAATGACATCAGAACTTCAATTTCATTAACGTAATTTTTTTTAATTTTTTTTGTAAATTATTATTTAAAAACATTTTTTAATCAAAATAATTTGATGCCAATTAAATTAATTTATACAATATTTTATTAAATAAAAAACTTTTTCATTACATCAAAAAACTTGTTTTAAATAAAAATAAAAATATTAAAATTTTTTATTAAACAATTTTTAATTTAAAAGGATCTTTCAAGCTATACATGAAAAGTTACAACCAATCTTTACTTTTTGTTTTAATTTTAATTTAAAAATAGCTTTTAATTAGTAAAAAAAAAAACTGAAACTAATAAGAAGTCATTTACCTCACTTCAATTGTTATGTTCCTTTCCAATGATTAAGGGATTAAGGGTCTGTTTCGCATGGTTTCTAATTTTGAGTTTCAAATTTTTTTAAAAATACTAACCAGTTTTTAGTTCTAGTTTAAAAAAATTTATAAACCAGTTTTTAAAATATGATTAGTTTCAAATAAACTTATTTTAAAATTTTATATCATATTAAAATTAGTTTAAAAGTACTTGTGTGTGTGATGACGACAATGATGATGTAGTGATGTCAACAACAACAACGGTCATAGAGATATTAGTGGTGGTTGTGGGGGCGGTGATAGTGACAATGGTGGTGGCAATGACGATGGTGGTGGGGTGATAGCAATGGTGACAGTGATACTAATGACAGTGATGTTGTTGGTGGCGATAATAATGGTGGTAGTGGTGGTCGTGGTGGTGTCAGCCAGTTATGGCGGTGATAACGGTGGTAATGATGATAGTGGTGGCACGACAGTGACAATGACAGAGATGGTGGTAGTGATAGTGGTAATTAACACCTGAATATAAATTGTTGTCTTGGCATGTTAGATTAAAGTTTTCTTCCAAGAAACAGTTCTCACCTGTTTCTTCAGAAGTGCCTATGCCGCCGAATGGATATGGAATTGAAACGTTTCCGCACGTGTCCATGCAGCCATGCAGGGCAATATCACGTGTGGTAATTGCTCTTACATGTACTACCAATAATGCAAGCACTAACACTAGGGCAAGTTGCCTGTGCATGGCTTTGAATAACAAAATTATATGGTTCTTGATTTATCAATTGATGATGAAACGTTGTTCTCGATTTATCATTTGATGTTATTAGGTTAGCAATTCGCGATGAAACGCGATTGGGATGTTCCTATTCTAAATTAAGGAGATATCGAAACAATGACAACCTAATCATCATCAGCTAATAAACTTATAACTAATTCCTTGGTCACAATATTAGTATCAGAGCTTAGAATGATGGATATTGTCCTGATTTGGCACGTGATCGAGATTTTAGTCTCTCGAATTTTATAATTGGACAAATTCAATTAATCTCTCGTGTTTCGTAATTATGTGATTTTCTTTATTTTTTAATAAATATCTACAAATACTCATGAATACATGCAAATATTAAAAAAAAAAGGGTGCAGTTTCCGTTTAATGTTCACGTGGATATGAACAACCATGCGGTGGATATTTCTCCAACGAGACGAATAGTGGAGGATTACTACAACGGTCTCTCTCTCATCCTTTGTCATCTTTAAGTGTAATTCTAGATGTACTTAAGGATATAATCTTCTTAATTATACTAACTATTTATGATAAAAACTATTTAAATTCATTTTTACTTAAGATAAATTAGATAACTTTTCATAAAATATCTTGCGGTAAATGATAAAGAAATGTGTAAATGGTCAATTTACTTTCTGAAATTGTATTTCCCTACACATTAATCTTTGAAACTAAAAAAATCAAATAAGTTACTGAATTTTTTTAGGATTTCATTTAAGTCTCTAATTTTTTTATTTTTTTTTCATTTTGGTCTCTATCTATACAAATGAGCACATCAGTCCTTGAATTAGGGTATAAAAGAAGAAGACTAATTTTAAAGACTTATAATGTGTTTGAAAACATGTTAGTTTTCCGTTGAGCAAAAAAGCTTCAATTTCTTGCTCTCATGTTTGATGCATAGAAAAGCGTAAAAACTCATTAGACGGATGTTATAACGTTAAAACAAATTAATATGTACTTAAATGATGCACTTATTTGTGGTTTCTTTAGTTTCATATACTATTATAACATTAAGATACAATTTTAAGAACTAAACTCACCATTTAAATTTAATAGTAAAGAAAGCATTTTATTTTTAAGGAAATAGTAAAGAAAGCATATATAGCACCAAACTAATTTGAGTTTTTTCCGGCCGATATGCCTAGTTAAGCCGTTGGCCGTTAAAATTACTGTACGCTTGTGAATTGACATTATGTGGATTGTGGAAGTCGTCATCACTCAAGCACCCATATACTTGTCATTCTTGTGCTTCAATGTACTTGAAGGCGGCGATTTGAACAACTAACCATATCATTTAACATGTCTAAATATTAGAAATTAGAAAGCAAAAATCAATAACAATTAAGAAAGAAAGGCCACAAAGATATAAGGTGGGTAGAAAAGAGAGAAAATGCTGGATTACGGTTCCATTTTTTTATTAACAAAAATGAATATTAATTAAAAATTAACTAAAATATATTTTTATTTTTATAAATATAAAAATATTTAGAATTCATTTTTGCAAAATTTTTAATATATTTTTCATACTTATTAAATTAAAATGTGTTTTTTTTTTCTAGGGAGTAAGGTTTGGATGACATCTCAACATATAACATATGTGTATGAATTATTTACATAAGTCATATGAATAATTGATATAAAAAATGTCACATTTTACATCAATTAAAAAGTCATCATCCTGAATTTGTTTAAATTTATATACGTACAAAAAACGATACATCTTAATTTGTTGTGAGGTCAAATAATTTATTAAAATTTTTAAAAAATGAATTTCAAACATTTTCATATATTTTTTATGAAGATGAAAAAGATATTTTATGCTTAAAATTACCAATCAAAAGTACATTCTTTGTTAACCACAGCACAAAGATGTTTGAGTAGTGCATGCTGACCTAACATAAAAATTTACACCTTGATGTTTCCTTCCATGCATAAATTAATCTCACTGAAAAGTTTTCAATATTTAAACTGTCTTAATTTGCTTCATAGTCATTCACATGAATCTTGCCAAGCATCAACATCTTAATATGTTTTTGTGTACACCAATTTTTTAAGTATATATTGGCCTCATGTTTTACGAATTTTCTGAAACAATTTTAGAATAGTAATATGAACACAACTTCGCTTATATAAAAAAAAAAAGTTATATGAACATTACTTGCTAAAAGCGTCAATTACTAATTAATTCTTACTTTGTGAATGCATGTTTGATTACTAGACACTAATATTAATTTTCTGAGAATAATAGTGACACTACAAAAAAAAAAAAAAGCTATTTCCGACGGCCGAAATTCGTCGGAAATAGCAAAAATCCGTCGGAAATTTGAGATTTCCGACGGAAAAAAATCCGTCGGAAAAACGGTCGTTAGAAATTTGACCGACGGATTTCGTGTCCGTCGGTAAAGTTCCGACGGATATCGCCGTCGGAGATTTCCGACGGGTATGGCCGTCGGAAATTTCCAACGGATACGGACATCGGAAATTTTCGACGGCAATTCCGACCGAAATTAGCTACCACTCATTCCGTTGGTACTTTTCGTACATTTTGTGGAATTATTGACATTAAATAAGATCATTATTAAAATAAAGCATATTATAAAAAGAAAAACTGAATTCATACATTAAAAGTAAAATGTTTAAACAAAGTAAAATAAGTTCGAAATATAAATAAAATAAAACCACAATGTTCAACATCTGATAACTCATAAACTGTTTCGAAGTCAATAATCAACATAGTCATTGTCATCGTGTCCTTGCTGGTCAATTGCTGGTTCATCATTGTTCAGTTGCTGCGCATCATGTGGTTGATCATGTTGTTGGTGTTGTTCTTCGGCGAGTTGCTGTTGCTGCTGCATAATGCTGCGAGCTTCTGGAGGTAGGAATTGAAGTACAACTGATTGAAAAACTCGCATTTGTTCCGTTGATTGACGCAAAGCCTCTTTTGATTGCCGCAACTCTTCCTTTGATTGGCGAAGCTCCTCCTTTATCTGATGAATTTCCGCTGATTCATAGGCATGGCTAGATGACCCATGCAAGTTTTGCACAAATGTCTCATCTCCACGTTTATAAGAATGAGCAAGATCGCCAGTTCCGTAAATACGTCCCTTACGCATAGGTCCAACTGCTGCAATCCAACACTGACTCCTTAGTCTTTGTTCTTCAGCAGGAGACAACGGAGTCATTTCAGAATCACCAACACTAGATTGAACATCAGACCTAGCTTGACATAATCTAGCCTCAAAATTTTCCTGTCATTCAAAAACAATTATTATTTCATGAAATGAATAAAACATGATTTTTAATACAAAAACCATGACAAATTAGCATCTCACATGTGTCTGCCTAGATCTATCATCGACAAATTCACCAGTATCCTTCTGTAAATGTGTTTGTTGAAAAATCTCATCAATGTATGCTGATCGACCAAGTTCCTGAGACTAATAAAAAAATAACAACAATAATATAACATAACCACATTGTCTGATGGACAAAAATTTAAGATGCGTATTTGTAAAATCATCTTACCAAGCGAATGGCATGATCCTGCAAGCTTATTGAACCACCTGTATGCATACAGCCACCCTTTTCAGATGCTCGATTTTTTTTTTGCCTTTTGACGCTTGGAACGATACTCCGGTGCATTCCAATGTGATAATAGATCATTCCAGACACGATCTCCAATCCAGTATGGTCTTTTATTTTCATTTCGAGCATCGCAGAACATTTCAGAAAGCCTATGAGAGGCTTTTGAGTGAAATACTTTTTTAATTTCACTCTCTTCCTCTGGTCTCCAAACCAATTTCCTCTAAGGTAACACAAAGTTATGTTATTAAATATAAATACATAAAGACCAATGTCACCACAAAAAAGATTGGTGAAACACAGCCATTTTGCTATTACTTCCAACAATAACCACAAATATGTTTGAGCTCAACAACAACAACAACATAGAGAAGAAAAGAAAATATATTAGCACAAGTGACAATTAGTCAATGCACAAAAAATTCAGAGAAAAACAATAATCATTCAATGTGGGAAAATGTGTAGAAAATGTGGGAGGACTCATGAGAAGAAGTGTTGCAAGTTGTGGTGTTGCATTTGTGGCTCAGACTTTAAGGGGTAGGAGATCAGTTAAGGATGATATTAGGTCTTTTGGAAAGGGACATAACCCTCATCCTCCCTTTGATACAAAATGGATGATAAAGAATGCATTACTACTGGCTCTGATGAAGATGAAGTTAATGCTCAACATATATGATCTAACAATATTCTATAGCTTTCCTTTATTATGAAGATATGGCATAGTAGAAGAAATGTATTTAACAATAACCACAAATAACCACAAATGTATTTAACAACAACAATAACCATAAATGTATTTAACAACAACAACAAGAGTATTATAAAGATAATATTCTTTATTATGAAGATATGGCATCGTAGAAGAAATGTATTCAACAATAACCACAAATGTATTTAACAACAACAACAATTATAAACCAATTTAAATGTTCAATGACCAACAATAGAACACAATTTAAACCATAAAAAGATAGCAGATCGTTACGGCATTCAAATTAGTAGGAATGCAACATTATATTACCTTAAAACGTTGGAAAAACAGTTCTTGATGGTCTTTTGGAATTGTTCCCCAAGTTGGCCATGGGTGATCAAATTGTTGTCTAATGGACAATGTGATAGCATTTGCCGCAACTTTTGATGGATGAAAACTTAAGACAACAAATAAGTAGTCAATGCGTATGTCCAAAAATAATAAAAGATCATGATATATTTATAATTTATGTATACTGTTAATACATACGCTCCATTTATCAGTGTAATCTTCGGACGATCATTGATAGGGGGGTCGTCCACCACCAAATTTGCTACATCTTCATCAGAAGGTATGTTTGCAGCACCTGGGGTAGGAGATGCTGTGTCTGTAGGCACTGTGGACGGTCCAGCTGCATTAATTGGAATAGATGGTATAGCTTCATTCGAAGGTGGACATGGTGTAGGACAAAAATCTAGTGATCTTATTGGCATAGATACACTAGACGGGGATGATGTAGACGATGGCAAATTATCTCTAGGTGGTAGTAGTCTAAGCACATATCGTTTTTTTTTTCACCTGCCTGATTGTCAATGTTAACATTGATCGGCGGTCGGGGAGGATCAGCACCACCTGATGACATATCTATATATACAAAAAAGTGATATGGACATTAAAGTATGGGACCATTAACTACTTTTACCCAACTGGCATATTTTCCTTTTACAAAAAAAATCAAATACATTAACATAGTTCCATTCCATTACATTCTGAAACAATAAATATTTCATAAGTCCGAAAGAAAAATATTTAACATGTCTTTAACTACTTGCTGGCATTCCCTCTCTGCTGTTTCAGATCGTACATATATGCTTTCAATGTTAGCTTTTTCCCCACTAGAGTCTACACACTCTAAACCATATTCAAGTGTTTCAACATCCATACAATTATCTACAGTCGGAACACAAATTCTTACTATGTCTCTAAATACTTTATCACAATCCCTATCTGTCATCTCGGTTTTGACAAACATAGGCTCAGTATCTTGTTTTTCAACCGCCAATTCTTCTAACTCTAAATAGTCTTGAACTGTGTCATCATCGATTCCATCTCCCAAATTCGGTAGATAAATCTTTAACATTTGTGTAATTACTTTCTGGCATTCCCTCTCTGCAGTCTCAGATCTTACAAACATAGGTTCAACTTTGTCTAAATCAAAAGAGTCTTCAACTATGTTAACATCCGTTGAGTCCTCTAAATCAAAAGAGTCTTCAACTCTCTCTAAATGTAAAGAGTCTTCAACTCTCTGAACACTCATACTGTCCTGCAAATCTAACGAGTCTTCAACTCTGTTAACATCCATATAGTCATTTACATCTA